>OY987256.1:49206677-49806677 GCA_963920725.1 Rhamphomyia laevipes | reverse complement strand
CCATTTTTGTATTTGACTTATATTTATTTTTTTTGTATTTATTTGATGTCCATTTATGGTCGCTAATTTGTTCAAAGTTAAAGATAAAAAGAGTTAATGAAAAAAATTGACAAGCAATATATTTTTTGTATAAATATTAAATGAAAATTATAGTTTTATTTTATTGACATAGAAATATTTTACTGTTTAACTTTTATAAGATTTTTTTCTAAGAAAATATAAATTAGAAAATTACAATTAAGAAATTCTTTATTTTTATATAAATATTTAATGATACAATTAACTGAACAGAATTCTTGAAAAGAATTTTTCTAAAAATGTGTCACTAGTTAAACTGTTTCTTATTTTTTCATGAATTATTCATACGTAATTATTGTCTAGATTTAAAATTCAACTATCAACTAACATCATTTAACTGATTGATAATCAGCTTTTGTCTCGATCATGAGCCTTTATCTCGATCAGAATACATTTCCAGATTGTTCGATCTTTAACGTTTTGTAGACAGTTTCCGTATGTATTTCGTACCATTAGTCTACCATTTTGTTTTCTGGTCTTTCAAATTGTTTCCTCAGCTTTTAGCATAGTTAATATAATTACTTGCAGCTGTGTAGTGGTAATGTGCTATACTGTGATGCATTCCATCTCGGGAATAACTCCAGAGTCCAGACCGAGACCGATCTCTCTAACTAATTTCACTTTAAATAAGTACCTGTAATAAAATTAGCAATAATTATTAAAAGACTTGGAAAAATGCTAACGTTTGATACAATTTACTTACTTACTTCATGGCGCTATAGCCCATCAAGAGCCTTGGCCATTTACTGACAATAAATGACTCACTATTAAAATCCATTAGCTTATTGCAATTAAACGTTTCTTCACTATAAAGAAAATTATGGTTCGGAATCCATATAAAATAAATGTGTCTAAATTGGAATTCAATGTTCCCAAACCTCTTAGCGTCATTGTAAAGAAGTTATTTTTTTACGTTCGGATATAACATTTCAATACAATGATGCGTCATAAAGTTGTAGACATTCAATATTTGTATATAAACTGGGATGCTTCGCAGAATTTTACATTTCTAATTTTACATTCGAAATCTCATCTGTTTCCTTCAGAGTTCTAAATTCAAATTTTTACTCAATTTTAAATAACTCTAAAAATCGTTCAAAAAAACTTGTTTTTCTGATATTCTAACCAAAAAAAAATCCCTGCCAGTGAATCATAGCTTTTCATTTGAATATTATAATCCCGAAAAAATTCTTGCAAAATCATTAATGTTAATAGATTTATAAACCAATTCAGAAAAAAAAATTGTATACAAAAATTCATCAATTCAATTCTAATATGTAATCATAAAATATTACATTTAAACATCAAACTTGAATAGCAAAGTCTGCGTCTTTAACATAAATTTAATCAATTTTCAATGCTTTTTTTGTGTCTATTAAATTTTTTTTAATGAACAACTAATCTAATAACGTAATAACATACAAAACAATAAATCTATAAATTTGAACTGTAAATATTGGAAAATTCCACATATTTTTCATAGATACTCTTTTTATTTATGTAAAAGTTAGTTTAACAGATAAATTTTATGCTTAAAGTGTAAATAAATTTCGAAAAACACCAACAAAATATAGTAGAATTTTAACAAACAAAAAAAAACTCATTGAATTTAAGGTGTTAAAAATTGTTATTTATTTTGTAGTTGATTAATCAGAAAATTTTCTTTCGAAAATACTAAAAGTTCAGTTCGAAAATTAAAAATCGAATTATAATAAAAAAAACAAGATTTTAGAAATGCAATGATAAAAAGTGTTTTTGCACGCTACGAAAGTAGAAAGAATTTTTCTGTAAGTTTCTGTATTCTATAGTGGAAGTCTACTTCTAATAAACATAAACTCTTCGAAGTATTAAAACTAATTTTCAAATGGTTATTATAAAGCTGCCCATACATTTGTTAAGGTGAGACAACTTGGTCTAGTTGTATCGTTTGTGGCCATGTGAACAACATGTTGACAACCATTTTTTATAGCTGAAATATCTGTTGAAAAAATATTAAAATATGGTTGAAAGTTTCATAGTGTATGGGCCAGTTCAGTTGTACAACTAAAATGGCGTTACTTGTTTCTATATGTTGATGTATCAGTTGACACATGTGCAGTAAAAATTTACAACCCAGTTGACAACACGCTGACATTTATGTTGTATAATGTATGGGCTGTTTATTACACTACGACCTAGACCTGTGCCGCAAAAGTGTAATACATACAATAGTCGGTCAAGTTATATGGCCTTACATGGACAAAACTTAAGGTATTTTAGGTTTCTCCGAAATAAGATCTAAAAACATTTTTATACAATTTTTGTCATTCATGATTATTTATTTCGAATTTCTGTTTGCTATCCTATTTTTATCTATAAGAATTGTTATTTTCAACAGTTAACATCTGTGTCGTCAACTAGATAAATCTCATCGCGTAAAATTCTTTTTAAAATCAAATCTCTATAGAGACAATAAAACTAACCAACAATTTTTTTTTTTGAATTCTCATGTTAAATTAATGTTTGACGCGCTTGTAACAGACATTTTAACATATTACATACAAGATTGTTCAACGTTTATTGTAAAGCTGTGAAAATTTATATAAAAAAGAAAAACAGCGGAGCACATGACGATGGTCTATTAAAATTTATAAATAACTTTTTTTGTAGATTTTTGCACCCGCACATAAAGTAAATTAAGAAAAAAATCAGATTCACAAATAAATTCCGGGTGTTAATTTATTTCCGTGTTTGTAGTACGTGTAAATACAAAAAATTTGTACAAAGGTTTATAAATTAATGCTAGAACAGTTATTCGCGGAAAGACTTTTGAGATATTTATAGTTTTTTTATTAGTTTACTTTTTCTTATAAGCCAAAGCTTAAAAATTATTAATATTATTTTGCGACAGATTTTCACATGAAACGATTACGACGCTACTTTGATTTGTTAATTTTAGAAAAATGAATGAATGAATTTGCAATTTATATACAAACTTTTTTATTTCTTATACATAGTAATTTCTTTGATATTGTTTAGTAATTCTTTTAAATTAAGTTGAAATAGTTAAACCGTAATAGATTTAATTAAAAAGAATAGTTTAATATTTTATTATATTTTAACATTTATTTCAGTTTTTAGTAACATATTATTCTCGTGTCTTTGGAATTTAGTCTTTTTGTTAATATTTAGGAAATAAAACAGTTTAAAAAAACCATTGAAAATCTAAATTATAACAGAATTTGTATTTAAATTGGTACAAGAAATCATCAAGGAAAAATTATGTTATAAATGCTGCTATTATAAATGCTTTTTTGTGCTTAATATTTATATTATTAAAGTAGTATACTAATGCATGGCAAAAAATGACTAAAACTGGATTAAAAACTATTCAGTTGAGTTGCGAAGTAGCATTACCTGTTCAGTTTGCTAACACAATTTAAGAATATATTAAGAGGAATATTCAATTATATAATTAAATTGGCAAGACTTAAAATATGAACTACAATGAAAAAGAGGCACACATGGTTAATCTCAAGGAATAGTGTGATTCCCCTTCAACAGAATAAATTTCTTCAGTATGTATACACTAAAATTTAATTTGAATTAAAATGTTTTTAGTTTGTCTTTGTTAATTCTGTTGCGAGCACAGAGCTCCATATTTTCTCGGTAACCCTCTATATTATGTGCCATTTTTTTTATCTCACCCCACCATTTTCATATTTTTGCTATTACATTCATCACAGTTCTCCTCCAAGTCTCCTTTGGTTGCCTACTCTTTTCCATCCTTGTCGACTCCATATCCAAAGGCTTCTTTAGGTTTTGATCTTCTCAGTTGGTGTGCAAACCAAATCTACATTTCTTTTTACGAAATTTTTTGGTTCTAGTTTTGATTTTTCATATTCCATTCGTCTTCGTTTCTATACCCTATGTTGAATTTTAAAATTTTCACGCATTTATTTATAAATACTTCAATCGTTTGGATGTGAGGCTTTGTGACTAGCCACGTTTTCAATCTCTGACATAAATACAGATTTTAATTACGCTTGCTTCAAATATTCTGAACCTTGTTCCGCAGGATAGATTTGATGATTTCTACACTGGCAATACTCTACATTCTACAATATACAAAAGGACATCCAACTAAACGTCCTTTAGTAGATATAATCCTTTCTATAATTCTGCTACTTCTTTAATAGGTTTACCAATGATTTAATTGTGAGAGTTTGAGTTTGTATTTATCTTCATCCTCTTTTTTGTGCACTATCAGTTAATTTGCCTAAGAAGTTTTACATGTCACTTTTTGAGTGTTTGAGGATCGAATTATTTATATAATAAGATCAAATTCATTTACATTAAACATTTATAATTGGAATTTCATTAAAAGCTAAGTACATTTTAGTAATGAATTTTTATTTCTTATAATTATATATTAAATTAATGAAAATTCCAATTTCGAATATATCATTAACATTAGAATAACGATACTTCAACTAATTTATATTTAATAACGAAACAAACCTTGTCCCTTTTCCATCAATTAACATTCCATTTTAAAATTCTATCCTTTTATTTCGATTATATTAACATAATTTTAAAATGATTATATGCGGTAAAATTATATTATGTATTTAACTTTTATATATATGTACATATAGTTATTCATATAAATCTTTAACAATTTTTTTTTTCTTAAATAGAAAATTACATCATTGCTAAATTATGATAAAAAGCTAAAGAACAAAATCATTAATGTTGTATACACTCTACAATAATAGACGTTCTCTGTTATATTAAATACCGCGTTCTGCTTGATAATATACAACAGATTTTCAAAACATAAAAATTTCCCTGTCTCCTTTTTCTTGAATAAAAATTTTAATCATCATAGTGTAATAATACTGATGACTTCTGTAATTATATACCTTTATAAAAGTTGCTTCCTAATATGCCTGCCAGCATTAAAATATTTAAACCTAACAATAATTTTCATAAACATCCTGAATAAATCGCAATAAAGTAAAAAAAAAAAAAATCCCTAATGTCCTTAGGCTGGCGTATATACAGTGATAACAAAAACATAAAAAAAAGAACCATGCAAAGATGAAATTACCGTGAAACCAATGGATAATTGATTGGACATAGACACAAGTTTCATTATTCTTTTTTCATTTTTAATTCGTCGATTTGAATTATCATCATAAATTTTTTTTTTTAAACCACTTTGTGCTTTTCCTTTGCCGAAAAGATATTCTTTTTCTATACCACGATTGCAGTGATTTGCAGTGTGGTGCAACAGAGAATTAACATCGTAACAATTTTTTACAATGTCGATAACAATAATAATTGAAAAATTTCTTTTATGTTTCAAGTTTAACAAATAAAAATTCCGATTTTAATATTTACTGTTGTTGTTGGTCCTTTTAAAGCTGATAATTATAGCACTACTGATGGAAATGCATTAGTCTCTGAGTTAGTAATTAAATTAATTTGAAGAAAAATTGAGTTGAATTTGAAGTTTCGTAAATTTGACTGGGTAATCAAAATCTATCGAAATGGAATTGCAAAAAAAAATTGATGATAATATTTTTTTAATTGTTGTTGAAAGTTTTCGTAATTATGAAATAATTTCCCCAGTTTTTTTTAAGTTCGCGTGTAGAAACTATAAATATAATTATCGAAATTTCAGTTCTTTTTTTATTAGATTTGTCAGTGATATCGAAAATTAGAAAACTTGTAAGTAAATTTTTATTTGCAATATTTATAGGATATTTTTTTATATACCAAAAGCATGAATGAATTAAATAAAAAATAGTTACATGGCCAAGTGATATTTTTTATGAATGCTAATATACAAAATAATTAGAAACAAATTTGATAAAAATAATTCGTAGTCACATTTTTAATATTATTATAAAAAATTTACTTAATATTAACACATTTTTCATATTATTTACATAAAAAATAACGCAAATTAAAACAAAAGACTTGCAAATAAGCCACAAACTTGATTTTACTATATAATTTTATTTTTCATAATCAACACTCCTCCACTTGGTAACTTAACTATCACTATATGAAATTGCGGCGACGCCGACTTCTTTTTCCTTAGAAATTCTACTATAATCTATTCTTTTTTACTGATGGTATGTATACCCGATTGATCTTCATTTTAGTCTCTGAATCTGTTTCACTATTTGAGTTCGTCCTTTACATTTTCTTCGATATTCTTATTACTTATGATATTAGGGTAGAATATTCCACATATCATTCTTAAACATTTGTTTCTGAATATACCTGAACTCTCTGTATGATGCGGCGTTAGACATTACCTAATATCAGTGCAGATTTAACACAAGAGTTTCGTTGTTTTTGGATATCTGGTACGTTCTCCATATAAATTGTAGTTGTCCAAAATGCTGCTGTAGTTTTGTTGAGTCTTTTGTTAACGCTTACATAGGATCGTTTTTATTATGCTTCCTACATAACATAATCTATCTACATGTTCGACAAGGTGTCTTTCGATGGATGTTTCCACTGCTGGTGTTGTTATCTCTAATGTGTTTTTATTATAATCCAATCACTTTAATAAATAATTTTTGAACACATTAAATAAAGAAATATTTTTCTGTTAATTTGCTGCGTTCGATTTAAACCCAATTTTTAAATATTATTTAATAATTTTTGCTTTATTAAAGAGACAAAAACATAATTAAAATATATTCTCTAAATTACTATACGTACAAATTATTTAATTATAGACTACCAAATTTAATTTTAAAACTAATTTGGACGAAAATTCTTAAAATAAATGTTTAAATTAAACCATAAACTCAAAGAAAACATACTCAATCACCTTGTAACATGTGGTGCGATATTAATTTACTATTGAAATATTTGAAATTATTTAAGACTACGATAAATAAAATACTATCCACCTAAATAAAAATTACATAAATTATATCTTTTTTGACCCGATCATGTTGAGATTTTCAATTTACACGGTTAAGAATAATTTCTTAATTCTTTTTGTATACATACACAGAAATTAATAGCAGCGTAACCATTAAAATTTTTGTTATACTTTCATTTCAAAGTTCAGTTATGTATAACAAATTCCAAAATTGATTATAAGGTTTAATACGTTAATATAAATTGAAGTTTTTATTATATATTGGTAAATAGTAATTGTATTGATGAAATTGGTATCATTATTTTTGTACTTACTCTGGTATTTCTATAATTATATAATTTTTAGATGAAATATTTTTTATTTATAAAAAATTATTAATTTGGAAATTATTAAGTATTAAAGTACCAATTAACAGATGGGTCAAAATTTTGTAATTTGATTAAAAAGTTTTTAATATTATTTCTAGAGATCAAAATCAAGTTTGTTGTTTATTTTATGTTGAAGTCTTTTGTTTTAACTTATAGGAAAACTGTATTTTAAGAAACTTAAATATCATAAGATGAATTATTTCAAAAATTTAATTCCAATACAATTTAAAATAGTAGAATTATAAAACTAAATCCAATATAATTACATTACTTTGATACTTACAACATTAACGAACAGCATGAAGCAGGAGTTCTGGGATGCAAATTAATGCAAACTAATTCTACATGTTAAATATACCCCAAGTAATTTTGCTCCTTAATTTGACTAAATTTAAGGTACGATGTTATAATTTGGACATTAGATCATTCTAAATCACCAAAATGTGTCCTCCGTTTTCTATAGCAGGATGAGGGGATACTTTTGTAAAACATGATGGATCCCATCCATAGCTGATGAGATTTGAAAAATAAGAAATAATTTATTCTGAACATGTTATACAACTACAAGAAAATTAAACCCGTATCTTCAAGAGGGAACTTGAGAATTTTCAAAAATAATAGTGTTGTTAGAATCGCTAATATTTAAGTTTAACCTAAGATTTGTAAATTTTGTTATTAGTATTACTTTAGAATGAAATTGTCTCTTTTGGAATAGTTTCATATTAGTTACCTTTTTTGAGTGCCAACATTTGGATATTATTTAATACATTTGTAATGTTTTAAGAACAGAATACAAATTAAAATATGAAAGCATTTTAATTATAAATTAACCATACGAATAAATGATAAATCAAATTTTTCATCTAGACGGTACTATAAGTAAGTAAATAAAAGATAGAATATTGCCATCTATGTGCCAATTTTCAAAATTTATTTCTAATCAGTCTGCTACTGAATCCCCAAACCATTCGAACGCACTATCTCTGAATAATTTAGGTGGAGCAATTACTATATAAAATAACGATAATGTATGGACAGATGCACATTATCAAAGCGTTAACATAAGTGATTTTTTGTTTCTTAATAAATCCCTATTAATAACTGAGGTTAATATTACTGTTTACTTGATAATCAATATTATAATAATAACCAACCACTTATTATAATTCAACCTTGTGCTTCCATGTATTATTTAAATATATACCGAATTTAAAAAAATCACATAACAAATATTGATCCAAATTCTATTACATTTTGTGGTAATTTAATGTATCGAAATGTTGCAAGGTTTCATTTTGTATTAACAAATACTTTATTTCTGTAGTAATTTACTTCAATAAAAAATAGTACATTATAAACCATAAAATTCAATTAAAGATACCGATTAGAAACACAAATATTCCAATAAATTTCTTTAATATACTCTAAATCTAAAATATTGTATAATACAAATATTAATTTAAAATAGTTTAACTCGTTTTCTTGCATCAGACCAGACAAAACATTTAAATTTACAAATCTTATTTTAAATATTAACTATAATATTTTAGATATTTTTCAATTGTATCACAAAAATTGAATGCCCACAGATTTAAATAAAACTTGTTTTAATAAATATTTCAATTTGTTTTAAGTAAACTAAATTATTTTGCCTATAATTTCTGAATTAAGAAATTATGTAATAAAATATATTCATATATCAAGTTTTACATATAATAAACTGGAAATATATACATAAAGATATACCGAATAACATAAACATTTTTAATGATAAATTATGTTTTTTTAATTGTTTTGATTAATAATAATATGTTTTTATATAATCATTAAAATATTTATAATAATTTTTATATTTCTATTGTCATTTCAGGTGAGTTAACTACAATTACATAAATATATATTAGTCTGGTAATTATAAAAACATAAGTTAGTGAGTACAAATTTGATTAAATTCGTTTAAAAATAATTATGAATTTTTACAAATAAAATTATTATGAAAATTGTGTTAAATCATTAAAAAACAAGTTGTTAAATTATGATTATCAATTTTTAAATCCACTAATTGATTTGACTGTAATAATTTTAATCTTATAAATACTAAATCAAATTTGGATAATATTTTGACAGTTCTTAAAAATAGTTGAAATTTAGTATTAAAACTGATGGTATAAAAATTATTAGACCTCAATTATAATAATTAGTGTGGAATTTTCGTTCTTTAAATGATGTTGTTAAATACGATTATGTCTAAATTGAGGAAAAGATGATTAACAGAACGAAAATTGATGTAACACCTAAAAATAACTCTCTGAAAAACTGAGGTAAAGATTGTACCACCTTCAACAATTGTAAATACGATGAATTTAAATTGTTTATCACAGACCACATTAGTAAAAACTGTTATCATTGAACATATAATTAACAGTTGGGTTTTACAGGCCTGTGATATGGATAGTTGATCCTCTAAACTTAACGAATTTCAGTGTTAGTGATAATAGGCATATTATACTGTATGCCCCCAAAATGGTGAATCTAATGTAAACCAGACACTTACACAAATAGTGTTACATTGATTCAAAATCCTTACAGCAATTTCTTCACGATATTCCAATTCTGTGCAGATGTATTCGGTCGGAACTGTCACCTCGTCATATTCATTACCCAATTTCTGATGTATCTGAAACAAAAAACAATTTGTTTTCTAATTAGTCGGAAAAAGTAATAATTAATGTAAATTTTGAAATTCTGCATTAAATTTTGAAATTCTACCTACTACTTAAAATTTTCTGAAAACAAAATTATCTGATAAGAACATTATATTTTGCATATGACCTACTGCCACCCTTCTGACAATTTGTTAAATTAAACATTTTTATTAGTTAAAATATAAAACAAAATTTTTCATATATTATAATTTCATAATTTTATGCTTACCTTTTTTATATTATAAATAGAATTATCCAACAAACAACAAAAATAACCACAATTTGCCCTCATTAAGTCAAAAGTTTATAAACTCATTACTGACACACACACTAGCTTCACCATATTTTTCGGTAAAATCATTTTCTAATTACAAAATTCTCATAAAAAAAGCAAACCTCTCACTTTTAAGTAAAAACCGCTTTTAGTAAAAATTGAAACTAAAAAACCATCAAAGAAAGTGAAATGTTTAAAAATAACCACAACAAAAATTTATTTATTTCCAACTATATCAAATTCAGTTTTATGGGTCCATCTTCCTCTGTCCCAACAAATATATATATAAATATATTTTAATAATAATATAATAAATTCCACCATAAAAAAAATGGCAAAATCGTTTCGTAAAGATATCAATCACAAAAAATTCATAATTTTTTTTTCTATTAATTCAATAGCACCAAGAAAAATAAATGAATTTCTAAATTTTCATAAAATCACGATTACAAAAAATATTACAATGAAAATTTAATTTTTAAAATCTTCCAAAGTTAAGCACAACAAAAAAAATAGAGAAATATTTTATTATATGTTTTTCATGATGACGACCCCAAAAACTATGTTGAGATATCAGAGGACTTAAAATATACATTTCTCAAAATTTATAGTTTCTTGCAGCAGCACCAAAAACTGATGAAGAGGAGAAAAAAATTGTTAGAAAAAATATTTTACAATCAATGTAAAAATAATAAATTTTTTCTTTTTGGTATTGGACATAGTAATTTTTTTGGTAACGAAGGGTTACTGGGTGGGTGGTGTATTAGTTTGGTTTGGTATCATCTTTCTAAGCTTGTAAATTTTATTTATGTTTGCAATCCAGAAAAAAAAATTGTATCTAATAATTTTGAAAAATCCATAAAACTTTTAAATCATTTTATCTATTAGCTAATATCAACAATTTATTAATAATAATAAATATGTTCTTGTTGCCGATTTAATAAAACATAATAAAATAGTTTTCCAAAGGTAAATCTTTATGAGAATTAAATGTAATTGTTTTTCTTGTCACGAATTGTGAAAAATTTATTTTTTTTTAAAAAAAAGAAGAAAATCTAACAAAAATTATACTTAATAGAAAAACTACTGATAAAAATTTGTAACGATAGAAATAGAAGATGATAGCGCAGAGACGGATTGGGAAACTAAAAGGTATTTTTGAATGAGGCAATAATTTTGTCACTATGATTAAGAATTTTACATTGATTACAAATTTTTTTAATTATTTCAAATTCGTGTCAAAGCTTTTATAAATTCACTTATTCACTTTAGCTTTATTAAATACAATTTCAAAGAACTTAATTCTACAGCAGACATAAACACAAAATTCTAAGTTTAAGTTCATTATTTTCTTTATCTGCTACTATAACTTCAAAAATGATACTTACAAAATTCAGGGATTAAAAATGGAGATTTTAATTTTATCGGATGTAGTTGAGAAAGTATTAAAAGAATTCTTAGTAGATGAAGGAACTACTAATTAATCTAAATATACCTTAAAGAAATACCACAACAATGAATCCACCGAGATAATTTGTGGTGTTAGGTGACTTAGGAATTGTTCAATACCTTGTTCAATGTAACCTAACGTAATAAATAGTTGATTTCTACAATCTATTTGGTATCAATTTTCTATATTTACATCAAAACTAGTATGGGATGATTGCCTTCAGGCCTTAATAGCCTTAGGGAGGGAAAACAGGGTAACACTATCTGGGATTCCAGCCAATGTAGGCTTTGAAGGAAATGAAGAAACGGAGAATCACGCTGTCACCTCAAGTCACTTCAAAAGGACCAAATAAAACGAGACCAACAAAACCAATGGAATAGGCGTTTGGGAATGAGATATTAAAAAATGTTCATATCTGGCCCATCCAAAAAATGAGGAACGGAAATCCTTTGAATGAATAGCAAGAAAGACAGGACACTAATAGGCTTCCTTACAGGGCAATATTCCCAGCAGCTTAGTGTTTAGTAAAAACTATGCACCATAATTCAAAATTTTTTAGGTGACTCTAATAGATAGTCTTGTTCTACAGCTGATTAAGCAATGAAAAATTCATTTAAATTTTGATTGATTTATAAAAATATAATTTTTAATTGCTTGGCATGCAGATATAATAAAAACTATAAAAAGCCCACCTTATTATATGTAATTTAAGAATTCATATTAGTTAAAAAATACAAATTTATTGCAAAATTTATGCTTCAAATACTAATTCACAAAATTGAAATCCTTAATACAGTTCTCTCTAAATCTAAACAATAAATCTACACTATCTAAACTAAACTCTAAGCAATTTTTCACCATAAATTCCACATTCTATTCAAAATATTCACTGCACAAGATTATGAAAGACCAATGAACTAAACCGCATTTACTATGATAATTCACCACCCCTGGAAAAACTTCATGAAAAATACTCGATTTTTATGTATTCGATTTACCAAAAATAAAAATCTATAAAAATTTTTTATTATAAATATACAAAACTTTCATAATAAAAAAATTATTGTTTTAAAGTTTTTCATTTAAAAGGTGGATAAATAAAAGTTATGCGATTATGTGACAACAAGTAAAAATATTATTTATCGAACGTGATCAAAAATTCTTGCACGTAATTTCCATAGAAAATAAATAATCTATAAAAAAAAATTGTATATATAAATTTGAAAATATCACAAAATTTATTAATAATTTCTTTAGAATATGATACCAAGAAGGATCTAATAATTGCATAACTTTAATATTTATAGAAAAAATTTTGAAATTATAATGACAAAAATTAATAAATTATCATTTTTGTTTTAATAAATCAATAAATTTAGTACGAGACATTTCAATTTCGATGGTGTTTGTTGAATTGTAATGGCAATGGTGGTTATTTCTATATCACTACAATTCTAAATGTTTAATGGTCATTGTAACCACAGAAACAAAATCAATTTTTCTTACCAAAAAGAAAATTTAAAACCAATTTTCAAGACTATATGTAAATATTAATTTCCACAACAAAAATTAATCAAATAGAAAAAGTGAGAATTTCAATTTTCCTATTTTGTCATATGATTAAGATTTGGATTCGTATTACACGAATTAATAATTTTTATTAATTATTATTTATGTGATTTTTATGTGATGATGTGAATTCATTAAAGTATAGTACAAAATATATTAAATAAACACGGAAAATATAAAATTTCCTCATTCACATAACCTTAATAAATATATAAATAAGTTAAGAAAAACTACTTTCAAGTAGAAAATCATCTGCGAAATTTTTTGAAATTGAATTCAATGAAAGTTATGACTATTTTCGCCATCAGTACACCAAGATGAAAATTGTATATATAAAATTGCGAATAGAATAACCTTTCGACTTAGTAATAAATTTCTACAAAATGACGATACGATCATTAAAAATATGATAAATATTGTTAAGTTTTTCTTTTAATTTAATATTAATTTTAAATATCAACTTTCCAATGTAAAATGTATCTTCATAATTAAATAAAAATTGCAATGTTACTGATAATTTCAAATAGAAAATTATTTTATTTGCGGAAATTAAGTAAATAATATTTATATTTGTTAAGTAAATAATTTTATACATTGCAGTAATAATGAGGTCATAATAACGTAAGTTTTTTGTCATTTAAAAGTACAGATTTAATATTGAAATCAGTGGCGGACTTATAATATTTCCGTCCATTAGCAATAATTTAATTTACGTACGTACTTCGTAAGATAATCAATTTTAAAATAAAGTAAAAGAAATTTGTGGAATCCATACAAAAAATTGTAAATTATTTCCCAAAAGTAACCCTCAATTTATTCGGTACTCGATTTAGTTTCGGTTTAACATGACGAAAATCGATTTACATGGTATTTTTTTGGGAACCAATCTACCGTCTACATTAAAAACGTGTAAGTAATCTGGTGATTACTTACCGAGATGTTGATCACTTTGAACGTTACTCGAAATTTGTAAGAAAGTTAATTGTACTTAATGATTTTTTTCTTATTATTTCTTGGTATGATTCTTCTCAGAGGACTAAACAGCTCGGTCCACAAGCATTTGTTGCTCACTTCGTCCACATGTAACTTATTGAAATCTTGGTTGAATGAGGTTTTTTAAACATAAAATTTAAGATAATTTTGATTACTGAAATCTTTGTTTCGAATATTTTTTAGTCCTTTCCGGGAAATTTCCTAAAACCAAAATTTTTGTATTGCTTTCCAGAACTCTGCAAACTTAAATCATTAGCTATTCAAAAATTGTGAAACTCATTTACCTAAAATTATTTATTTTTCAAATTTCTAATTAAAATTTCCCTATTTAATCAATTTCCTGTTTAAGAAATTAAATATCCTCATTCTTAAAACTTCTTTTAATTTATTAAATAATCTTTTCTGAATGATATTTCCGTTGGAGAACCAGAAACATTTTTCTATAATTACAAATTTTCACAAAAAACAAAAAAAAAACATAAATTTTCATAACGATTGCATGCAACAATCTTGAATTTTCTCTATATCGTCATTCAATATATTTATATGTCGTGTTTAAAAGCGCGAAAGCAACGATACGAGATGGGCGCGTTTTACAAAATTTGCGAAAGTGTTAAATTCACACGAAAGGGAAATTTATTGTATATGAGATATGCCCATAAAAATCAGAAAATAATATTTTTTTTTATATATTATAATGTAATAAAATAGAATTGCGTTAAAATAGAATTGCGTTAGAAACCGCCGATAAGTTAAATATAAATTTCAAAGCTTGTCAGTTTCAATAAATTTATTGTTAATGGGCGTTTTAACATTGAAAATTTAGTAAAATAAATTTTTAAGTTGTGAGGGCGGAGTGCAATTTTTTGGGTCGGTATTTTAGTATTGCATGTAAAATTTAATGTTTTTAATTGATTTATAAAAATATAGTAATAAGAATTTTTTTGGTTTGTTGGGCAAAAAGGTTTTTGTAAGGCTATGGACAGTTAAAATTTTGATTTTGCGTAATTTCGGAATTTTAATTAAATCGGGAAGGGTTTAAATAAATATTTAAAGTGCATTAAACTTGAATAAATACCGGGGCGATTTGAAAATTATCCATAGACTTAAGAGAGCAGCTTGTCTACAAATGCCCTCCCTAGAGATTAGATTGAAATTAGTTAGCTACGGGTTTCGCAAATCCTTGAGGCCAATGTGGGACTAATATGATATTTCTTTAAGTTAGAATCCTACACTAAGACCAATACTTTCAAAGAAGTAAAATAGTTTTTTGTGTGAGTACGATAGACTCCAAAAAGTCGTGTCATTTTCGTATTCGCGCATTCTACATTTTGTTGGAACTAGTCCAATTTCATTTAGATATTTCTTCAGTGTCCAGTAAGTAACTCGTTTATTGTTAGTACTCTAAATCAGGGCGTCAGTTAAGATAATTCACTAGTTATTAATTCTTTAACAAATCTGCATCCTTGAGTAAATGGCTTCACAACGATCACCTTCTTATAAACCAAACTATTCAAACTAAAATAATTGATTATATTTTCTCAAATAAATCCATTTTTCAACACAATTACTTCAAATTTTGATTAAGTACATTCCTATTCTATATTATTTCAATATGAAAAACAAAAATCAAAAAATACCAGAAAAATAAATATCATTTATCAACTAATTGACCTAAATTTAAAAGTACCATTAAGTCTGCCAAACCTCCACATTAAATAAAATATTTTAAATAGGTACATAATTTTTGTAGACATTTCAATATTTTTTTATATAGTAAAAAGCACTTGAAATCCCTTTTTTTTTTTGTTATTTGTTAAAATATCAAATCAAGAAACTATAAATATTCGTTACCAAAACAACATTAATAAATTAATGTAAAATTACCTGCTGATTGATGGAATATTATTTATATTTTTCCTTACTCGCCACCTACTCACTCAATATAAATATAAAAAATCATTTTTCACTTAAAAATAAAAAAATTTCAGCATAAATTATTGTTCTTTAATAAGGTCTCATAGTTGCAGTTTTTAAATACATTTTTAGATCAAATTTATTTTAAGGTTTTACAGTAGTCAAGTCTTTTAAATTACTCCATGTACAATTTTTGTAATAGTATTCCGAATTTGATCTAAATATTGCAAATTTCATTAAAATATACACACTTAAAACGCCTACGCCGAAATTATTACAAACATTTTTAACATACTGTGCAGAAAAACTGGCATTAAGAAAAATTAAATATCAATCAAAACAGAAAAAAAACTAGCTTCAAAAATTTATGTAAAAAATAATTTTGCTTGAAATATATAAAATTTTTGAAAATAATCTTACTGAAATGAAATTTGAGTTCTAAAAAGTACGAGACATAGTTGAATTATTAGTGTGATATATATCAAATATTTTGATACTGTGACAGGTTTTTTTCGATTACACAATTTTAGCTATTAAATATTTGAACGCAAAACTTGGGGTTAATAGCAAAACTTATTCGAAATTTAGAAATTAAAATGATGTTGAACATATATCCAATTAGATTGTATGAATGGATAAATAGAAATAGAGGAATCCCCAAAGGCTACATTTACTCATACCCAGAAATTTGCCTATTGTATCACTTATACAAATCGTGACAGTTGACTTATTCACCAGATTTCCTCAGCGATATTGGTTAGCAACCGTGTAAGCCTGGCTGCCATAGTTCGTTCAAGAACTACTAACCAAAAATTTTGTGACACAGGTGTATTAAATAGACGCAATGACACATCTAGATTATTTTACATACCCAATTGATGTTTTGATCTAAATTTTGGTCAGATTATTGATCAGATGCTTATTGCCTAAATCTAATTAGAGATCAGTTCACATTCATTATGGACTGCTTAAAACCCTTCTAATCTCTGTGAGATAATTCCCAAATTAAAAAATCTGCCCTAAAATCTGAAATTAAATACCTTTAAGCCATCTTTATCAATTGAAATAAAGGTGGCCCTCAAAATAATCTAACTATATACAAAGACCCTAAAAAATAGGCTATAATTACATTAAAATATTTATAAGGAAAAGTCATAAATGAATCGTTAAATGACTTAACAAAAATAATATAATAAATTTATGTTATTTGATTTGAAATAGGAAATATATAAATCACTATTATAAATAATTATTGATATCGATATTATTATTATTATTATTTCGAGCATGCAAAGTATCAATTGATTCCATCGTTGAAGTATGATGTGTGATATAAAGTATAAAATTTCGTAATTTCAATTTTGTGTAATTGAAGTCAATTTCCTTATATATATTTAAAACACCCAACAACAATACACGTCCTCAAAGGTTTGTCTTTTTTTCTTACATACAGAATGGTTACCCTACTCAAGCATAATATACATGAAAGTCAGTGCCAGAGTGTGGTTGGTCGTACTTGTAAAAAATAAACGCTTTAACGTACAAGTTCTTTCATACACTCTTCATACTCTCTGGCTTATAGAATTTTATATTAAATGTATCTCAATATAAAAATTGAATTAAATTTTTATGATTTATGATTTTAATAGTGTGTGGGATGTTTTAATGATAATTACACATATATTTAAAATTATGTTTTGTTGGTTTGGTTTTATGTATAATGTTGCTAATAGATTGTCCAAGTTGGTAATATAAAAATTGTATATAAATTATAAAAGTTTGATATTATTTAGCTAGTCGAGATTATCTATTGCGTTTAATTATTTTCAATTCAAGTTTTTTTTATAATGTAATTTAATATTATGTTGTGTCAGATATAATTTCCGTGTATAGATTAAAAATATAATTTATAGATTTTTTATAACATTTTTTGTTTGTTTTAGATTTTAATTACGTAACTACTGTGATTCTGTTCTTACAGAAGATCAATGAATCATCGATTATGTCAATTTATTTCAAATATAATTAAATAAAAATTGGATTTGGTTAGTTTAATCTGATTAGACGTGGGTGATTTTAAAACAATGAAATATTCTTGATTTCAGATATCCAAAAACTACAAAAAAAAATATAAATAATTTTTGTTTTTAAATAAAAATTACGATTTTAATATTTTTTAGAATATTTTAATAGTAGATTTATTCAAATGACACAAATAAGTCCCAGAATTATTAATATTTTTCTTTAAACAAAGTATGTTGGCCGGATTCTCTAAGAAGAAATTGGTGATCATTCTGTCCACGAATAGAACAATCTGTAGGAAACTGATCAGTTTTGTTACTGGTCACTGTTGGATCGGTAAAAACTCAAGGGGATGAAACTATAGAACCCAAACTGAAACATCTAGTGTATGACTTCAATAGACTGGCTCACTTCAGGTATCAAAATACTGCAAGATTGGGGGGCCCTTTCAACACAATCTTTGTGGAGAAAGATGTTCTCTTCATAATGTTAAGTCAAGTTTTTGATAGGATCAAAACTTTGATTTTGAATCTTAGAAAGGGACCACAATTGATCCATCGAAATTTCCCATGATGCGTGTTAACCACTGATCTTGACGCACCATCCTTCTAATAAAATTGGTTTTGGATTATATACAATTTTCTCTCACACCGCACAGTATTTAAGGGTGAAAAATATATGGTCATTCGAAAGCTATATAAGTTTCTAGTTATTCTTTCAGATTTTGGTTACCAAATCCTTTATACGTGATATAAATTTCTTCTGTAATTGCTACACCAATATTTCTCTATGTAATTTCAAAGCTATTTTTTATATTTCTCATTATTCTTGTCCACAATTTTCATCAACTAAAATGTTTTAAACTAATATTTGGAGTTAAGATTCTGTTTTCAAGTTTCCAATTGAAAAATATAATGAAATATTAATATTAAATTAATATTGAAATATTGTTTAACTTACAAACTTTTTTTGGATTTTTCAAATTATAAATCAATTCTTTACAAAATTTTATGATTGACCGCAAATATTTTTGTCAACTTTTTTAACTTTTTTTATGTAACATTTATAAATGTAATTATTACGCGGCCAAAATCCCACAAAAACCATTCAACAAAATAACCACAATTGAAAATTTAACAACAAAAACTATAAAAAAAAACGATGAAATATTTCACAATGAAATTTTTCCATAACAAAATATAATTATCAACTAAAAAATTTCATAAATTTTATTTTATGTATTAATGTAATTCACAGGTTCAATTACAAAAATATCAAATATAATTTTCAATTTGTAAATAATACAAATTAAATAAATTCCAAATATGAAATAATTAAATTAAAAAAATTGTTCAGGTGTGTTCAAAATTAAAAGGTTTTTTTTCCAGATAAAAAAAATTCCAAAAAATCGATTTGCTTTTTAAAATATTTTATCTTTAATATTAGTACATGATAAATTTGGAAATATTTCACAAAAAAAAATCAACAAATATTTCGTAATTTTTTTTCAGTTTACAGAGGTCTACGGTACGTCCTCTTTTATGTAATTTGAGAGCAGCAAATGAAACAAATTCGAGTTAAAAATAGAATCATGGTGTTCACTTGATATAAAAATATGAAATTAGATATTTTATTTTGTAAATTCAATTCTTGAAGGTCGTAACTAAACTTTTAAAAATTGTAACACAAAATTGATTAAATTTAGAGCACCAACAGCACAGAATTGAGTTTAAGTTCAATTGAATGTGTTAAAAATGAAAATTGTTAGTAAGGTGTTAGATTAATATCAACTATATCTATCACGAGATTCTAGTGGAAATAAAAGGCTTATATTTTTAAGAATTGCTTAAGTTTACATAAAAAAAATAGTAAACTTTGAATTAAAGCTTATTCAGTACTGCAGGAATAGACTACTCTTAAGACTTCTGCCGTGAAAAATGTCAATAACAATTGAATTTAAAAGTTTACATTATGGATTTCTTTATTTACACTATGAAGTATGAATTTTATTAACTCTTCTTAAAACTGGCGATGGCTAGGGCCAGGTTCTTTTCACTGGGTAGCCTTTTCTCAACGACCTCAACGATTTCGCAGTGAAGTAGCCCACGGAAACCGTCATGTTTCTGTACGTCAATAGGTGGATCTAAAACTACCCCACCACTACTTAATAAAAATTCTGTGGTTTCAAAAATGGTGTAAACGCGCTAATAGGAACTCCATTTCAGCTGATGTGTGGATCGTCACTTTAACCAACCTACCAACCATGTAGAACTCGTCTAATTATAATTAATTGTGAATTGATTCAACAGAAAGATACGAGTATCTTAAATACGGATGATGCCAAACAAATATCCCAGTAAAAGAATACTGGAGTATTTTATTTCCAGTAATATTTTTATACTTAACATTATAATTATCGTGTAAGATATTGAAATATAAGAAACATATTAATTTGCTAGTAAGATTTAGTCACAAAAAAACTCTGAAGACCGCGTTTTATTAACGCCATCTCGAAAAGGATAAATTTTAGATTATTCTTATCAAATTAAAAAATTTACATTTCCTATAGAAATAAAGAAAATATTAAAAATTTGTAACTATATTTTTATAAATTCTCCTCTCAAAAGAAACTCTGACTACCAAAAAAACACTTTTTTTTGTAAATTACTTACCAGGTGAAATATTTCTTCATTTTATTAATTTTTTTATTTATTACAATTTTTTTTTTAATAAAAATAAAAGATAATTGAAAATTACTTAGTTTTTCAGGATGGGGAAATTTCATGGGAACCAAAACTTTCTATATCTAATCTTAATTCAATTATAATTTATTTTATATTCATCTTAATTATTATGATTTTTATTTGTTAGATATTTGCTCATAAATTATGATGACATTATTTTTATATATCAAATATAAAGAAATTATATTTCATAAAATTTCCATGTTTTCATTGAAATTATGATCATTTTTTTATGTTAGTGAGTTTTCTTATTGTTTTAATGTTTTAATTAATTATTTCTAAGCATGCAATTTAATGTAAAATTTTTGTTTAATTTTGTAAAGTTAATATAAGTGAATTTTTAAGGTGTTTTTAATATATTTACAATCGTGATTGTTGGTAAATTTAATAGTTATGGTTAGTAAAAATTTAAATTAGTTGAATCAAACAAAAATCTTTTAAGAATTATCTAAAATTGTAATAAAAAAACTTAAAATTTACGAAATTCTACTCTAAAACAATAACAGCTGCGAAAATCTTTACTCGTATTTTAACATTTGCGTTTTTATAATCAAATTGCTGATAATTATAATAATAATTTTATTCAAATCTATTAAATTTTATATTGAAAACGCTTTTTATATTAAAATTGAAAGTATAATTATAAAATTGTATAGTAAAATAAAACTTGTTATTAGATTTAACAAGAATTTATTATTTGCATAAATTCAATTATTAAAATGAATTACTTGTTACCTAATTAACAATTTTCATATTTTATGTTTTCAAAATCATAAGCTTTGAAAAGTTGTAATCACCATATAAAATTAGATTTTCCGTAAAGTTAAGTAGTGAAAACTATCAAAAAACCAGTAATTTCTAATTTAGTAATAAGCAATCAAATAAAAATTTAATATAACATTTAAAAATGTATTTAATTTTTTTGGCTTCGAGGATAAAATTCAAATGTCCAAAAAAAAAAAATTTTATATTTTTCTTTTATTACATCAACAAAAAGTAAAATTTTCGTGGAAAACTTAAAATTGTGCACGTGTTTTGTTTTAACTATAAAGCACCAGATAAAATAAAATTACCATTTCAGTTTTATATAATTTAAGTAGATATTTTTATAATATAAATAAGCTACACAAAAAAAAACGTCTCAACATTATAAATTTTAATATTGTGCACTGTCAAAAGTAAATTTGTAACCTGTTATTTTGCACGAATTTTATGTTATTTTCTAACTATAAACTCTCCTTAAAGTCAGTCAAGATTTATTTTTCGGGTTTTACTGGCTTTAAGCAGTTCATAACACAAAATTTTCATTTATTTTATTTTTTTTGTTTTTTTGCAAAGATTATAGTTTGTGCAGTTAAATAATTATAGACAGGGTCGTGTCATGTAATATAGATAAATTGGAGTCTAAAGAATTTTAAACATCACTTAAATCACTTAGGAAACTGATTTTTTCATAGACCAGTCCTGCTTATTGAAATATCATCAGAATAAAAATTGTGATTCTGATAATGCTGAGTATCGATTAGCCTCTCTCTCCATGGCAATGTCTTAACATTCGCAAAGGATACACTCCTACTCTCCAGTTTGCCTTCATCATAATATCTGAATTATCTGTAGCTCAGTTTTTCGAGTACTTTTGTAGCTCTCCCGATAAACACCAAGTCAATTCTTAGTCTAATTATTCGGAAAATTTAGTCATCGTTTAACATACAAATAATGATTTTAAATGTCTGTGAAGAAAGTATGGCAAATCCGGGCATATAATAGACTTTAGCCGAACAAGTAGTGACTATGATATATTTTTATTTGTCGACAACTAAATTTAATAAATAGTACTACATTGGATCAACTTTGAAGTCAGTTAAAAAAATGACTACAATGTTTAAAATTAGTATACTAATATTGTGTAAAATTGGTATACCAATATTAAGCCTTAAAGTGTTATATTAGTTTTTAATAAAAATTATTTTTCATATGTATATTAATAAAGCAAATTATTTATTTCATTAACTATTTAATATATCAATAACTAATTTTTTTTCAATATACTATATTAAATTTTTGTTATTAATTTATTTAATAGTTAATGAAATATATAATTTCTTTTATTATAATACATATATAAAATAATATGTATCAAAGAACTAATTTTTAATAATAATTAATAATGCATATATCTGAAAATAGTTAGATTTTGTTTTTAAATAAAAATATAGATAACTCCAAAGCATTTTTTTTTTATATATAATATGTATTAAAGAAAATAAAAAATCACATTGTTCATTATTCATTGCTAAAAATAATAAAAATAAAGTTATTTAACAAAAAAAAAACAAAAAATTCAATTGTAACATTAATAAAAATGTTTAAAATATAAAGTTAATTTTTATAACTTAATCTTTTAAAATAATCTTGGACAGCATGGCACACATTGTCCATATTATAATAAAACGAATTATCTGATTTATTTTTATTACATACATCTGTAATAAATTGCAGAATCCTTTTATATTTCTTGAGAAATATTATATCTAAAAATATACGAAATTTATAATTCTATAAATTGTTTATTTAGTCCACTCAAAACTTACCTACTAATTCAGAATTCTCTTTATCTTGGGTTTTCTTAGCCCTGTCCCATCTTGAAATCATCTTTCAATAGCGTCATTTCGTCTACAAGTGGACTTAAAAACTCTATAAAATTGTCTGGTTTTTTTGGACCATTATAAATACCAATCACAAAAACTTTATTAAATGTAATATTGTTGAATCTCGCTAAGATTAACCAAAATGAATATTCGGTTTTGTCATTGAAAATTGGAAGTCCGTCTATATTTAAATCCATATCTAAAACATCTGGTAGAGCTCCATCAAAGTTCAAATTATTAAAAAATCGTCTTAAAGTATTCTCTAATCCAATATGTATATATTCTCCAGGACAAACAGACTTTTTTTCAAGTTTTCTAGGGGTTTGTAGTAAGGTTCTGTAATCTGTTGGTAAATCGGGAAAAAAATCTTTAAAAAACTTTAGCAATTCATTTAGTGAAGTCTTATTAATATTATATTTATTTGACCAATTTTGCAAGAATTCTTGAACGCGCAAATTTTTTTCGGAATTATTACAAAATAATGTATTATTAATTTCTGTTTTATTTATAGCTATATCAATATCCACACTAGTATTATTAGTATTACAAATTATTGGTTCTGGAATATTATCTACAAGCACTATATCTTTATTTTTATTTTGATCACTACATTCACTTTTTTTAAAAGAATTGCTTTTTACTAAATTGCTATCCTTTTTGTATTTATACTGTAAATTATTTATAAGTTTTTTTCTTTGTTTTTTATTACTAATTATTTGATTCATTTTTAACCTTACCGATATTTTAAACACACTTATTTTAATTAGGAACTGGCATGGCACATGTGGTTTTTATTAATAATATTTACACATTATGACAGTACATCGTTTACGAATATTTCACTTCGAAGTTAAAGTTCTATAATATAAACTTAAGCCGGTCATAAAAGCAACATTAAAGTACAACCAGTGTATGATTATAAAAGCTACTTTACAGATTACGAATTTTTGACTTTAAAGCCAGTGTTCTGGAATATTGTCATAAGCTTTACAGATCTTTGACGTTAGGTTAGTAATGTATTATATAGTGAAAATCTTAGACTTTGATGTCAAATATTTGTTAACTATACAATGATAAATTCAGCCACAATATAGTTTACGAATTGAGTTAGCTAGAAGTTTGTTATACGAGACACTTCTAAGTCAGTACTCTATTTCTATCATTAAAGTATATTTAATATAAAACATCGTGGTCCGTTTTCAAAAACAGACCATTATGTATATGCAATTCAGTAGCTTTTAAGTCAAAAATAAATAAGAGACGTGTATGTCATAAAATTGTATTCTAATAAGCGACTAAAGAGGTACAACTGTAAGAATAATCGAAATGTCTGTTATTCGACTGGACAAATATAAAATATCTGACGCAATGGTTTATCGGGTCTATAAACTGTTTCCACTTTTATATACCTGTGAAATTATTCCAGTCAAGAGTTTCCCCATTTCTTCGATTTTCACCATCAAATAGCTACTCGAGTTTGCACAGACATCGTTATCTCTTGTACGATTAAAAAATAATTCTACCACAGAAAATTCAAATTATTAGCTGTGACAAAATATTGAATTTGTTAATACTACTCTTACCAATACGATGAAGTTTTTCATTTTAAAATGGCAAAATTCGAAAATACTAAATCATATCCTAGACTTTTCCAAAAAATACGGCTCTGTTTAATCTACAAATGCATTTATAATTTTAAAACCTCGTCGAAATGGAAAAATTTCGCGGAAAACCTGTTTAAAATAAAGTTTTATTTATACGATTATAATATTTTTTAATACACCAGATTTTAATTTCACATTTTTTAGTAAAAGTGAAGGGCGTTTTTGATTTTATTTATTTTTTATTTAAAAAACAGGAAAATTTAAAAATCATGTTTTTATTTTAATAGAAAGTATATTCTTTATTTTTAAGATGCATCAGCTGCAAATAATAATTAAAATATTTTACAAGGACGTTTCGATAATCAATAAATTTTGTATTAAATATGCAAAAGAAATAAATTAAATTTTTGAAAATTACATTATTGAAAATGTGTAAAAAATTAATTGAAATATAAGTTTTTAATAGTCAATCATAAGATTAAACTTATTATATTTTAACCCACTATAAATATCGTACTGAGTAGTTGATATTTCTTATTCTTAATTTAATAAAACTAAATTTTATTTAGAAAATTATATTTAGTATGAAGTCTAGTTAGAGTTTCTGGACCCTTTGAATAATTATTTTAGTTTTAGTGATATTTTTACTTCGTTTTTATGTACAGACTTGAGTTATCATTTATTTTATTATCATATGGGCACTGAGTTCAGTGGAATTTACATCGAAATGTGAAAAGAAGTAAATTGTTCATAAATTTACTTCCTCTTCGTTGTAATCCTCAAAAGTGTCACTATTCACATACAAAGAAATTTTCAAGTTAATCAAAATTGTTTCGTTTAGATGAATTGAGATTTACAGAAAATTTAACTAACTCGATTTTACTCTAACTCAAGTTCAACTATAGTAAAACCCAGCAAGGAAACATGCCATTTTTAAGAATTATGGCCTGAAATGTACAAAATATCAAAATAGTAGTTAAATTTTAGTTATATTGAATAGTCTTAAAATAAATAAATCTTTCTGATTATTTAATAGTCAAAATATGAACAATATTCAGACAGTATTATCCCAATATTCTCAAATTTGTTTCTTCATTTTAAGTAATGCTAATAAACATCTTCAAAATACCATACTTTAGGTAACTAAATTGTTATTCTGAACTTATCACAACATAACAAGATATTTTCTTCATCATTCCGCTCTCTGGAGAAGCACTAATAGTAGAACATAAAACAGTACTGCATTCCTCAGCCCTTCCTAATTATAATTTTTTTCTTAATGATTAAATTTTATTACAAGAAGTAATTTGCTTTCATAACTACATAAATATTTCTGAGTAATTATTTTGTAAATTTATCTTTTTGTCATTATAAGTTAACTTTTAAACTAACTACCGATTTTTTTTTATTATCTTTATGTATTAAATTACTTATAAACATTCTATCTATATATGAAAAAAATAAACATTAATGACATTATCATTAAAATCAATTCCTAGAAACTGTCCACTGATCATTACAAAGCGGGTAGCCACTGGTTGGTTCATGTAAAAACATAATTTTTATAGTCAACATTAAAAAACAAATATGTTTAAGGGCTATAACAACATAAGATACTTTTATGTTGGTGGGCTTATTAAATTAATAGTAAATATTTCTTTAATTAGTTTATTTAATAAAATTTTATAAATTAAATTTTTTTTTATTGAACTAAGAAATTGTCGACAAGTTTATTGAAATTTTTATTATGTATTTGTATTAATTTATTATTTATGTTGAAAAATTTATGAGTTTGTCTTTAAATTAATTCTATGTATAATATTGATATTAAAAATATATAATATAATAAAATTTTGCACAATCTTGAATTCAAATATTTAATCAAATAAATTAAAATTTAATATAATAAATTCAAGAAATAATTAGACCACGTTAATTAAAAAAGCATACACGGTTCATGAAATTAGATTAAGTTTAATAAATTTAGAACTATATTAGCATAAGTAATAAAAAATTTATATCTTAATGCATATGACACACAACGGCTTGGAATTGGCAATTAGTAAGTATTTAAATTTTCAATATTATACTAAAATTTGATTTGATAATCGTGGTACTCAATTAGTACTTAATTGCCAATTGGAATACAGAGAAAATTGTTACTCCACTTTTAAGAAACACATATTTAGAATTAAAATACAGAGTATTCAAATATTGAACTTCTTAGTATGATTCTATCAAAATTCCTACTAATTTTACATATTAAATGATAACTTTATTTAAATTATATATAAAACCGACTTTCAATCATTGAAATATTTGACAGTTTACAAAAAAATATATATTATAAAGGTTCGAGGCTGCTATCTTTAGTGGGTATTATAAATTTTATGGAAAATTAAGCAATTTTATTAAATAATTAAATAAATTGCCTTACAAAAAGTATTTTTCGTATCTAAATCAAGGAAATTGTAATTAAAATACAATAATTTTTATTTAAATGTATAAAAATACATATTTCAATGAAATCTAAATTACTGCCAACTTTTGTAAAAATAATAATCAAAATTAATTGGCTATAGTTTTGAAAATTAGTAGTTCAATTTAGGACAACTTGTCTCTTATAAATTTACTCTATGTAAAAGAAATTTATAAAATTTTCACTTACTTAATTGTAAACACATTTAATCTGTACAAATTAACATGTAATTTAAATTAAATATATTAAAAATAATTAGGTTACTTGGGTAAAAGTAAACCACATTCTTTTTAATAATATTTATTTTTATTAATTTAGTTCACAAACTGCAACATCAGCGAAAGTGTCAATAGATAAAATACATTTAACATTTCATATATTTTGATATTTAACATCACATCACAGAAACGAGAAAATTATTCGTAAATTATTTATGGTCATAATATCATTTTGAAAATATGCACTTTAAAAGTGCAATTACAAAATTGACAGAATGTCTACAATGTGCGTAATCAAATATGGAATCCCTTTCTCTGAAATTATAAAGCTGGTAAACGTCTTTGTTGCCAATATAAAATCATAACAATTTTCTATAATTGAAAACTAGTTTTTCATTTTGTTGAGAGACCTTGAAATATTACAAGTGCAAATTAGATTTCACTAAAAGAAAAATTATTTTGCACAATAAGGAAAAGTTATTCTGAAGTGAATCATAGTTTTTCAATGTTAAAATATTTCAAATTTTTCAATAGTTCACTTTTCAAATAAATAATTTTCACAAAAAAAAAGTTTTTTTAGTAGTTGAGATCATATTTATAAAGTTCAAAAAGTTGAAAACTTTTGGATTGAAAAAGTTTAGAATTATTTTTTAAAGTGTAATAGACGAAAAAAAAAAATATATTTTGGAGAGTTTAAAAGTGAATTTATTATTAAGTACTTAATAGTTTTATAGCAGTTTGGTAACAGCCTGTATTAATGACTTTTTAAATATACATTTTTCGTTAAATTTCTCGATGTATGTATAAATAATTTCCAAAAAAATTTAAAATATTAAAATTTCAAATTTTCAAATTTTCAAATTGTTTCTAAATTAATATATTTTTGTAGTTCATAAAATTTCAATTACCGTGGTCGGAAAAACATTCACTTTTTTATATACAAAATCTTTTCTTTTGCATAAAATGAAAATTTTTAATAAATTTTGTCTTGATTTGAAAATGTTAAAAAAATATTTCGGACGTGATACATTTTGAAATTGTACAAAACTTTTACACCATAAATCCAAAAAACTAAATTTATGGTACGACAAATTTTATGGTTTGTTGTGTTTTTGGTTAATTTTATTATAAAATATATTTTTGCCCAGGTGGTCACGCTACAGATGCACTGCAATCCAAATAAAACGAAAAGTTTTACCAATAATTCCAAAATTCAATTTTTTTTAAAAAAGAATTAATAGAGAAATAATGAATTTTAACTAATTTTAGGAACAGTTTGAAGTTACCCATTAGATTTAAAATTAGTCAAAATCAACGTAAAATTCAAAATAATTAAATAATATTTTATTTCTTTAAAACAATTATATATTAAAAACAGTTTAACCTAAATAATTATTTTAATGTTTTTTTTTTTCCTTTATTTTTCCAGGTAATGTAAAAACAACGTAAATTTTTCTTTAAAAACTTTCTATCAATTACACTAAGTCATATTTAGTAAGTGATTATAATCTATTTAAAATAACAGAGAGGTAAGAAATATAATTTCTTTTAATATATCTCGTCACGTTAGTTCTTTAGTGTTACAATTTTATTTTGGAAATTTGATTTCTTAATTTACATAAATATTTTCTTATTATTTTGATAATTTCGCGATAAAGAACTGGAAAAGATATTTAAAATCAGTTTATGTAAATTTATGTAAAATTGACTTATAAAAATATTTTTTACATAATTTTGTTATGAGTTAACCAGAATCAGAAATACAACGTTAAGCGAGTGAAAATATTTTAAATTGAAAAGCACATAAAAATTAATTTACAATGGCTTGAAGCGTCAGCGTGAATTTTCAAATTTCCAGCTTGTAAAAAGTCAGCCAATCTTCAATTTAAGCCTCGACGCAAAATTTCAAAATACTGAAATAAAGTATTGCCAAATTAAAATATTGTTAAGTAAAAATTAGATTTGACAGTTTTTTGCCTAAATTTTTAATTATTGTTTTATTAAAGATTAAATGTTAAAGATTGAATTTTCACGACGAAGTTTCAAGCTGGCGGTAACATTAAAGATTCATCAACAAGTTGTGTGGAAAACTTTAAAATATCTAATTTTGAAAATATATTAAAATTAGGTTTGCTCTTCTTTTTTATGGCACTACAGCTCAGTTTCGAGCCTTGGCCTCCTCAATTTTTCTTTTCAACACACTATACGATTTTGCCGCCGACTTCCAATTTATTTTTGGAAGCAATACTTGTACATTTTTTCGAATTGCATCAGTTTAACGATTTCGTGGTTTAGGTTTGACTTAAGAATAATTAATGGGTCGAATATCTAGTATTTATCGATTGTATTTGTATTTTGTTATTCTGATTAGATCCTTATTATAAAATTTTTGAATCTTATCTTCAAATTTCATATATACTTCAAATAAAGTTACAGCCATGATTCATAAGAACTATATAAAAACCTAGAATGAATTCTTATTCAACAACTAGATAGTATCATATATTATTTTCCATCTAATAAACCTTTGTTGTTATTCATTCTAAAATATACTTACTTACGTAACATTAAAGAATTCTGGTGACGATCTAACTAAATATTATTATGATATCAAAATTTAAGCGTTTAAGGTCTAATTAAATTTTTAAATACATTCAAAAATGATAAAAACTAAAATATTATGTCAAAGAAATATTCATTAATATACTAGAAAATTTTGTATATTAAAGAAAATGTAAACAAATTTGAATGCCGGGCGTCAAGTTGTCTTGCATAATCTAATAAAATCTAAATTAAAATTTGTTACCTATTCCACTGTGCCGGTTTTAAACAAACAAACAAAAAAACACAATCATAACAACTCAATTTTTATTAGAGCAAAAAAAAAAACAACTAAAACAAGAGCTCACAAAAATAAAACACTAATAATATTTATATATAAATGGCATCCACCCCCAATCATTTGACAGGTATAAATAAAACAGCACGGCGACGGTGTAAATAATACGATGGATTACTTAATATCTGTTTTTTTTTGTTTTTATGTAACTGCACAACAACAAGTTTATTTAAAATCATGTAAATTAGTTATGCTTCCATAACTGTGGATATTTATGCTCTGGATTACAGAATTATATGTTGCAAAAACAAAAACAACTGCATATAGAAATATGATGTAAAACTCTAGTCGGAAAAGTAATTTTATGATAGATTTAAAAATTTACATTTATTTTTATTAATTATATTATTAAAGAAATTAAAATTAATATGAAGACGATTGATTAAATTACAATTTCCTTTTCCTTGCGATTGTACAAATAAATTTCCTTAATAAAAGTAAAAGTTATTAAAATCGAGTTTTTTACAGAAATTCAATTTGTTGATGAGACGTGTAGATATTAAGTTTTTTTGTATTCAAATGTGGCGATTCAAGTTAATCGCATCAGTTCAGATTAAATGAATTTCAGGTTAAAAAATGTTCACTATTTTTAGGCTAAAGATCAACCCGCTGTTAAAGATTAACTTCTTAGCTTAAGGATATCCAAAGATTTCCATCGTTACAATGTAGACGGATACGTTGACATTGTCATTTCATTTGTTAAAGTTTATCAATTTAAAAAGCAAAGAAACCAAACTAAACTATACAAAAAAATTAAATATTGCATGAAATTTCAAAAATTTCATACAAAAGTTTTCATTTATTATGGAAACTTATAGAAAAGACGTCGGTACGTCTCTTTTTAGTAAACTTAATAAGGCACTTACCATTTCATCACATTTAACGTAGTCTGAAATAGCGTACGGGCAATTAATCTTGAACAATTTCTTAATACCAGTTTGACCATACTATTGGGAAATAGTTTCTTCAGGCCCTTTTGGGTTAAATATTATTCTGAAAATCTATGTTCATAAACGAACTTGTCTTTCAATTAATTTAATTAGTATTGAACAAAAAATTTAATAAATATTATTTCAAACAATTTTGCAACGTCTTCAAATGGATAATTTAGCTACTAGCCTGCTTTTGGAACAGGCTAGCTAAATTAGTAAAAAAAACGCTGTATACTTTAATGAGAACTTTATATTAATTTATGTATTCATTCTTTAATAAATTAATTTTTCACTGAATTACAATCAATTTTGTATAACCTACACATTATAACTACAGTCTGTTAGTAAAACTCTTAAAACTTTCTTATGGTTATAATTATCTTTTAACTAAATTCCATCTTTACGCAGTCAAAATTGTGGAATTTTTGAACAATTTATTAGCAATACACTTGCAAGTTAAGAGTGAGTCCACTTTTTTTTGAAAAAAAATTCCAAAAAATCATATATCCTTAAATGGTCAAAAATTGATTGTATGATTATTTAATATAGAAAACCAGATTTACTCTGAGTACTACCCACCATCGCAACACAATTGAATTGTTTATTCTGCAAAAATAAATTATTGAACTCTGGCAAATAAAGGAAACCTTCAATTTATATTCCAAAAAATATTAACAATAATAGTAGAAATAATAATAATAATAATGAAAGTACAAAATTCTGTAAGCATTAAAAATTTGTTCAAAATTTTTTATATGCATATCCGTTGTTTCTCTAATGCAATTGCGAGCGTTCTGCTTGGCTAAAACGCGTATACGCACCTGATATATAAAGTAAAAACAGAAAAATGTTTATAGCCAAACAGAATTATAAATTATATTATACATGAAAAATAGTTTAGAACTCATGTCTAAATAGTAAAATGTCGAGGTTTATAAGTAAATGAATTGCTCCTGTGTCTATTAAATCAACTTTTTCTTTATTTATTTTATATGTAGATATAAGCTAGAAAAGAAACTATTTTTTCCAAGAATATTAATTCCCTGGAGGATCGGGTTATTTTTTTTTTTTATTTTTTTATACATTGGTATCTTATGTATTTGTATTAAGGGTAGTTAACACGGTGTTAGCATTTGTCATTATAAATCTTGTAATTAAAAATTAGAAATGAGATTACACATAGAATTCTTAAATTTTGTCGCTCGTAGGAATTTAACCCAATGTACGAATGTGAATTAATGCTAAGTCTTATAAACTAGCGTTCAAGTTAAAGAATGTATAACCTCGAAATGCGACAAATTCACAATTTCAGTAAATAAAATTTACTAAAATGCATTTATTTTCTGAAATTATTGCCAATTGAGTATCGTATTTACACTTACCGTAGACATATCGCAAACCATATTTGAACATGGAATTATGACTGATTACAAGATAAATTGAATTTTTAAGATATGTTTCTGTCGAGGTGGCCAAATTTGAGGTTGATGATGCCAAAACTAACTCTTTCGCTACGACTATATAACAAAAATTAAGAATGTTACTTTATAACTTAACTAAATATAATTGGAAATATTGAACTAGTAGAATATATTAATGGTAATATTACTGACCAAAACCCAAGTCGCTAGATATGAGCGCAGCTGCCGCTGTTTTTAAATATACGTGATCAGTAGCGTCAGCACTGCTCATGCAGTCAATCTGTACATGCACTTATTAGATGTAGACTTTGCATTTAATATAATCATTAAATAGATAATTTCATGGATGCGGTATTAGTCTCCAGAAAATGTAAATTAGCATACTATGGGATGGGCCTATAATATATAGTTAGATCTAGCTTCACACTGTGTCCAGTTGTCACATAATTTCTAAATTAGATTAAGTAGATTTGCAATATAATAAGTCCGATCATAAATATGGATACATCTCAACTTATCAATAATGAATTTTACTTTTGTAATAACCAATAATTAGGCGTTCGTGTAAATTCACCTTTATTTAATTATAACATTTTCAAAGATATAAATATTTTTTACTTGCCCCTGAGTACAAATGTACTTAGTAGTTAAATAACATTTTTAGAGCATAAATTTTATTGATTTTCTAACTTATTTTTTGGCTTATGTTTTTTTATTTTTTTTTTGTTACTGTTTAAAAATAATTTTGTTTTAAAAAGAAAAATTTATTGCCGCCAACCAAAAAACAAAAAAAAAAAATAATAAATAAATTTTCTTATAATACTTACAGATATATAAAAAAAAAAATGTTGATAGATTTATGTTAATTTAAAGTAATAAAATTTCTTGTTGCTATATTTTTTGTCTTTTGGCTTGCAGAAATTTAACTAATAGTTCCTGTTGGGGCAATAAATAACAATTTTTATTTTAAACAACCATAATTTAATGGAAAAGGTGTTGAATTTCTTAAACATGTCATTCTATTCTGGGGATTTCTGGTTAGACAAGCACAAGATTTATAAATATTTTCGTAAAATCAAATAGTATGCAATATTTGTGGGAAATTCTATAATTTGAAAAATATAACTAATTTAAAATTCAAATAGTTTCTATATAAAGAATTCGTGGATAATTTAATCGAAATATTTTTTTTTTGTCTGCAATTGATCATATTTTTAGTGCTGGCTGACATTTAAATTGAAGTTGTTTAGATAATTGTAATTTTAGCTTGGAATTTTATTATATAGTAAGTCTCAACTATCATTTTTTTGTGATTTAGATTCCGTTTTATAAATATAAGTTTTTGTAATTCACAATGATTTTAAGAAATGGAATAATTTTAATATTCAAAATTTTCGTGCAGATTGCGAAACCAATAGAGAACTTAATATCATACAGACTAAATTTTGAAATATGCTCACCATTTTCTAAAATTACTGGCACTGGCACCATATCTACAAACAAAATTCCCACAAATTATTTAATAATTATATTCTATCAACATAAAAAATCAAATTTTCGTCTCAAATGTGAAATCATTAACCCGAAATAAACAAAAAATTGTTTAATAAAATTCAACAGTTTTTCTCAAAATACTCAAATAACAAAATAAAAATTTTACACAACAAAAAAAAAATTATCTTAAAAGGATTAAATGTCGTCCCTTTTCGCCAATCTAATTTCCATATTTTATGAACCGTAATATTTTCAACAAGAAGCATAAAACATAATGCGAAAAGACATATAATTTTTTTTTTTTTGTGAAGTTAGTAGTCATCCAGGATAAAATATAAAAAAAAAAAAATCCCCGAAATTCCAACAGACACAAAATTTATCACAGTCACAAAACCAATTCACAGGTTAAACAGTGGAAGGTGATAAAGGATACCATGTGGCACTTAAGTAAAATCATAATTTTCATAATTTTTATCATAATATAAATTTTCTGACAAACAAAAAAAATTTATTACTCGTCGCTTTTTATAATTTCAAAATTTTTAGCACATTTTTAGTGGTGCTTTTTTGTTTGCCAGCAGAATTTCATAAATAATTCTTAGAAGTTTTTTTTTTACTTTTATGTTGATATTCCAAAAGTATCTTTTTCCAGAGAAACTTTTTGAATTGATAACAACATAAATTTTGGGTGTGTTTGATTAAATTATTATTAGAGGTCTCAAACAAAATAACAATAACAACGAAAATTTATTATCACGGGATATTAATGCAAATCACGTTCAATCGCTGGAAGAAAAATACCATAAAATTATTTTTTAAGACTCTTGAATATCAGAATTTTTATTTTAAATTTTTAATATTCTTAGATACATTTTTTTGTTGTTATGGAATTTTATATTTTGCAGATTTTTATTTTGTTTGGCAATTTCTTAAAGGGTGCGGATAATTTAGGTATTTTTTTTTTATTTCATTGAATTTATATTTTGGTAGGTGCTATTTAACATACTAAGACAAGAAGTTTTTACAATTTTTTATATTAAATTCGTGAATATTTTTTTGATAAGCTTCTTAAAAATAATAAGGATTTATTATTATTACATCCTTAATGATATGTGTACAATTTATGATATAATTTAATTGATTACAATTAGTTTTTTATATATTTTAGTTCAATAGTGTTTATAAATCAATAATTTCATAAATTGCTGATATTTTAGGATTCAATTTCATATTTTGTCCAAAACATGCTCTCGAGTGCTTAACTGAAATAAACAAATCCACAGCGAAATTTATGATTTACTGGATTTATTTTACTTTTATCATTTTCTTGATATTTATGTGGTTTTATTCATATACAAAGTTTGATTTTAAATCCTCTATCTGAGCAGGTTCATTGTGATGAAAATTTTTTGTTAGATGAAAATTGTTATACATAATTTTGATTACCGATAAACTTACACTTTTGACATACTAGTCACTCTTGACCATACACTAAATTTAAGTTTTTTATCCTTATTTTACATTAAGAAAAATAAAACATATTTAAATTAGGATATTCTGCATTAATAATTCATCCTCATAATTTAAAATAAAAAGATCAATTTTTGTGCCATTTACCTGAAGACGTTTGTGTTGATAATTGCCATAATGAATAATTTAATTACACAGTGAATTTAAGTTGTAATATTTTTAAAAATTATTCATATTTTTTAACCCAATTCAATTCTAATCCTTTTTTCATCTTCCTTGCCGAATATTAACACTAGGCGTCCTGTGGGTTGAAAATTTTTGCTTCAGATGTTGTGTGTTAAATAATTATTGCCAAAAATGTATCTCCTAAAAAAGGTTCGTTTTAAAATTCATAATTGTATAATTTCGATAATTATTATGTATTAATAATTTTATATAAGAAATCTGGCATCATTGCAATTATTGTTACAATTATTGGGATTCTATTTAATTAACCAAGTTAAAATGTGCAAGCCTGAATTGGTATCCAGTGGAATTGCGCTAGTACAATGATTGTGCCTTTTTGGTATGGTTCTAGTGGTATCGACCTTTTACCATAATGTTTACTAATTAATAATATTATACACAATTTAACCATTTTTTCTGTGAACTTAAATTATGCACTAAAATTATATTTAATATTAATTAGATATTCTTCATTTTTTATTACGCTTTTCCATAATTCATATATTTTATATTTTAGTCAGATTTGAACTATCTCTAATAATTGTTTTTAGCATCTGTAAAAGAAAATAATTTGTATCTCTACCACTTTACTTGAATATATGAAATTTAAAAACACGATTCAATTATTTATCTTTATGAAATTACATTAAAATCTATAATAATATCTTATAAATATTAAATTTAACATTTTCCTATTATAATAGTTTTCTTCACACGCTTTTTATCAAATTAACCAAGAATTATTGTCGCGCATTCCTTGAAACATTCTTTTACTATTAAAATTTATATTTAAATGCGTGTTAAAATTAAGAATTTATGGTAATATGTTTTTTCTGCACGACTTCACCAACAAACCAAATAAATATAAAAAAAAAATATTAAAACCATAGAACTTTAAAGTTACAATGTTGTACAAAAAATATATAAATTATTATTATTTTTTACCATTCGAATCAAAATTACACACCTTTTTAATGTAAATGTAGTAGAAATAAATCTGTGCAATTTTAAAATTTATTTCTTTAATTTAGACTATGCGAACTACAAGTGCACAAGAAGGTAATAAAAATAAAAAGACCAAAAAAAGAAATATTTAAATTAATCAAAATTTAATGGGTGTAACTTTTGCCATTTAAAGACTTTAATGTATAGTTGAGTAAATAATTCATAGGAAGAATGAATAATTCTCAAATTACTAAATAAATATATAGGCTGATTTAATTCGGAACGTTTTAAAGAACAACTTTTTGTTGCATTGTCAAAATTGTCTATTAATGGTAGACATTTATATTTATTAATGGTTTTTATTTGGAAAGGATAATAATCACTTGAATAAATATAGAATTATAAACATAAATGGAATTTCGACTATGGTTTATTAACTTAAGATTTATTTACCTACTGTAAATTATATTTACTTACCGCAATTATGGTAAGCTACAGTTTATAAATACAATCGTAACCAAAATTAGTATGAAAAAATGTATAATTTATGGCAGATAATGATCACTTTTTGTATACAGTGATTATTGCCAAAAAAATAAAGTAACAATTTTGTATTATTCAAAATAAACTGGTAACATGGGGAGACCAGATAATTCGTAGAGCTATGTTAAAAATTTCACATAATACTTTAAGACAGAAAGAATTTACTAAAGCTACCGATTCACTGAAGCTACTGATTCCAAATTCTATCAACATTAATTGAAATTGGCAAAGCGACGAAAGATTTAAAACATATTTAGTCTATTAGTTTGGTTACATCTTTCCAGAAACATCATATTTAAGAATTTACTTATAACTAAAAATTTAATAACATTATTAAAAGTTAATAATATTAATGAATGTGTTCATTATAATTACAATTTAGTTAATTAACTTTCTAATTTGGTAATAAATTAGTTTTTAAAATGATTATCAAATTAGAATTCATTAACGATAATTACTTGTCAAATTTCTTTTTACGTAACAAATAAATAAATAAATTTTCTGCACCTGAATTATAAAATTCAATTTATTTTCTATACTATAATTATTTAGTATAATTATGCTAAATAATTAAAATAAAAATTAAACACTTGACTTTTAACATAATCTGCAGAAAAATAAATCGATCTTATTATAAACCTCACTCTTTCCATATGTAAAAAGACTTGTAAATTTATTCTAGCCAAAAACAACAACACTAAACTTTTACATTATTTTCTAATACATATTTTTTTGTAAGTGCTTAAAGTACTCTATTATACCAATTGACCTTTAAGATCGTGTTCTCATTAACAAGTGCTCTATAAAAATTGTTCATGTAACCTGTAGAAAGAAATCACAACATATATAAAAAAAAAATATTATTAAAAAAAAGCAATCTTAAATAAGCTCAGTAAATCTAATCTGCAAGAAATGTTTGGCGGAAAGAACAGTTTAATAAATCTATCTATCCATTTTGGTATCTTTAAGCGAAAAAAATTAAATATATTTATATAAAGTTAACAAAAAAACAGTAAACTTATTGGTTTGAGAGAGTGGTAACTGCAGGTTTATAGCAGACACGATTATTTTCGACATCTAAAGAACATTAGAAATGCACAATCATCATCATCATAATCAACTTCAGGCAGTTCTAATATATGAAAGAAATATTTTGTTGACTTATTCTCAAGGGCATCGCAATGATAGGATCCGTAATAGATGATTATATTTACAGTTGGCTGAAATTTGAATGCAAAATAAATTTTAATAAATGGATCATTTATGAATCATAATTTAAAGCAATTGATATTGTCAGCGTTCAGAGGATACTTAAGGAAATAACTAATTTTACAAACTTATTGAATAAATAAATAGAGAACTCATAATTTTTTAGGTTATCTCTTGTCAGAAATTGTATTGGATTTTAAAGGGAAATCGCTTGGGGTTGATGTATGTAGGCCAGAATTAGGCCCATTATATTGCTCACATCCTTCACATTATACATGACGCGGTTACTGGTTGAGCCAGTAACTCATTTTACCGAATTTCAGAATTAGTTTTCAATCAAGAACGCCTGCTTTATGCAGTTCCTTCATATAGTAAGGACCAAACCATTGCCTTCACAGGTGCATGAGACAAGGACAATATTGCTATTTAATGTTGTAAATATTCTTCTCACCAATTACCAAACCACGAGTACACCAAATTTCATGGAATAATGAAGAAATAATTCTTTTTAAATATAGAAACATTATCAAATTTTTGTTAAGCGAAGAAGGTTACATTATTATGTAATAGTGGGACCGAAACCTTATCTAATCCTTGCAGCAGAACTGGAGGCTTATATAGTCGTTGCAGAAAAACTTATCACTGCACTGAAACTCTTTTATCTATTAATCTTCTCAGATCTTCAATTAATAAAAATCATTTTTTCTTAACTCAAAAATCGGAAACTAAATAATTGAAAAGTGTATTAAACCATTTACCTAACAAAGCAAAAAAAAAAAAACAATTATTTATCCTCGGCAAAAGATCTATTTAACGATTTTTTTTATATATCTATTTAAACTCATTTATATACTAACGAAGTGCAACCATCCAACAAGAAAAATCAAATCCGAAAAAAACAACAACAACGACAACATAAAGAAATTCTTTCACGATCCGAACCAAAGGTAAAATTAAAATTATATACTGAAATTCTAAGTCCCCCAGTTACTTAATCTTAAGAATCAATATATAAAATGTTAGAAAGTCTATATATATATTAATAGTTCTAATATTTCGACCTAGCCAACAACATAGAAATAATTATATTAAATATAAACGACACGACGGCTATGATTGCAAGCAAAGAATAAGTAAAAATTGCCGGCTTAAGTTTTGTTGTTGAGCATTGCACATTGGGCAGGCAATACGAAAAGCTTAGAAAATCAAGTTTTTTTAGATTTATTTTTATTGGGGTGGATAAATCACGTATAAAAAACCTATTCTGCAATCAATTACTCAATAAGGAAGTTGCCTACAATAATAATAAAACTACCTATTGAAATAATAACCTTTAGTTTTCCTTCTAGTATTTTTTAATACTGGTTGTCTCACAAATAGTACAAAATGAAATTGTCATAAAATCGTGTAGGTGGATCAAACACAATCTTCATCTTGATCTCTTTTGGAACAATCTTGATTCATTTTGCATTCAATTACCCAGGTTTATAGCCATTTAATCGATACTATTGTTGAAGATTCCTAATAGAATTTAGAGTAGTGTTGCCATCAGATGAACTTAGTGTTGCCATATACATTTTTTAAACGATCGAAAAACTTATTACTCGCCATTGAATCCTTAGTTGATGGATGAATCATGTAATCGTTTTTTTTTTTTCGAATAGAAAGAAAATAGTAAACGAAAAGTATAGCTCAAATTGATTTTTGTAGTTCTTTCGTTCATTTCCTACATGTGAGAGATAACCTTTCGAGGTAACCTCTTCGATATCGACGTAAACTTTTCAGTCCAATACATTTTGGAGAAGATTTTTCTAATTCTTTTTCCTTACAATTATTTATGTTCATTATAAAACATCCATCAAATTCCTGCTTTCAATGATTGGTTGCTTATGCAGACACGTAAGAATTATCAAAATTATCTATGAAACTGTTTCGGTCCAAAATAATTAGCCTAATTTATCCTTCTTAATAATATCTGTTCAGTCTAATGGTATAGTATTTCTGAGAAATCCTTTTTACCCAATATAATTCTACCAAGCATATTCCTTACAACTAGGAAGCTATTGCTTCACAAAGACAGAAAAATCTAGAAAAGCAGTTTATAACTCAAAGATATCAAGGGCACAATAGTAAGTAACGTAAGCAATATTTGATATATCACGGTTTCGGGAGGCCTTAACAAACTTAACTTAATCTTGAAACTTTACGGATCACTCTGTACAATATTACAGCAACTTCAACTAAAAGATATTTTATTTAACTATTTTTCCATGTAAAATGATAATAATATTAATATAAGACGCGTGATCAAGTAACGGTGTATCAGCGCGCTTCTTGTAGGCTAATATCTTCAAACTATATTGCCAACTCGGAAAAAAAAAATTATATTATTAACTTCGATTTATTTTTATTATTACCGTTTTCTATCCACAGATACTGAATTGAAAAGTATCAAGTCAATAAGAAAACATAATTTTTTTTAATACAACCAGATTTCTCTTCCTATATACAAAACATACAAAACAGACATCGCAGAACCTTTAGGGCAAAATCATACAAAATCCGCAATGGATGTAGAATATAGTAAAGATGTAAACAGAACAACAATAACAAAACATAATTTCTTTGTACAATCATAAGATCATAAAAAAAAAAAAACAATCTGAAAAATTGACATTTTAAGAAATAAAATGGTTGTTTTTTTTCTTCAATTCATTTGCCTTTTAATATACAAAATAGTAAATACAATTTTTTTTTTTTGATTTAAAGAAATTATTATTATTTTTATTATATATTCTACGGTCGAATGAATTCTATCTTATTTATTATATTATTTATTATATAAAGAAATTTCATAATATAATAATATTGTTGATTTCCTGTTGCCCCTATAAAACGTTTCACAAGTTGACACAAAAATATCAGGTCGAAAATATCTTTTAAAAAATTGCTAGTACATGATATAAATGAAAAAAAAATATCGTTCTTAAATGTCTGTTAAGAAAATTCTGTTAATTCTGTTTTTTTGAATAATGCTACAAGCAAAATTTAAAATTGTTGTTTAATTATAAATTCAGAAATAAAAATTTTAATCTTAATGGCATCAATTTTATTGTAAATTTTTTTATGAATTTTAATGATTTTATTGCAATTATAATGGAGTGCATCATAATATATTTGTTAATATTATTTTTCTTATTTATAAATAAAATATCAGTTATCCTTGAAGTTGTTAATAACAAGGTAATAATAATACCTTTTTTTATTAATTTATTAAACCAAAATGAAACTATATAAAAACTTGTCCATCCGCGATGAATATAAAAATTTAAAATTATGTTGATTGTAACATTTTTACCAAAAAGATTAGCATCATCGAAGATAATACAACAACAACAAAAATGAGTTTACAAGTAAATTTACCTTGAATATATTTGCTACAATAAAAAAAATGGTGAATGTGAATTGTAAATTATTTTAGTTTGGTTGTAAAAGGATTTCAAATTTTACAGATTTTTGGTCACTTCGTTTCGTTAATAACAGAATTGTAAAATTGCAACATTGTCAATAAATTTATGTAATGTACCAAAACGTACGTAGCAACATAACATCCGTTTCTCAAAATATGTAAATTCTAAAAATTGAAGAAAAAAATTAAGACGAAATGTATATAACAATTAGAAAGTTCCTGCTAGAAAATGGAATAATAAAATTTTTCAAATCATAAAATAATATCCTTTGAAGAGAATATTCTGATTTAAATAAATGATAATTAACCTAAATGCCATCAGGGGCATGCGGCAACAAACAGTAATTATCACATTCAATGAGTCCTGAACAGAATTAAAAATAAGCTATAACACACTACACCTGCAAGTGTCCAGTTCTGGCCAGGTTCAGAAAGTACACTCTTAGTATAGATACGAATTAAAAAACGATTTAGTCTATACTATAAGTTACATAAGCTACATAAGTTACCAACATATTAGGTACGGTTTCTGAACACCACAAGGTGGATATAAAGCTGGTTGTTTGGTTGATTTGAGAAGGGGGGATGGAAGCAACCATACCTTGTTATACCCCCTTACGAAACGTTACCCATTTTCATAACGAATCGTGACATCCCACTTCTTTAATAAAATTTATCAGGTTAGCATGCTTTTCATTGCTTAGTTCTATTAAATCTCCTGCAAAATAAAAACCGAAAAAAATTTAATCTTTTATATTGCACAGAGAAGGACAGTGAAAGGGCAAGACAATTGTGTCGTCAATCGTCATCCTCAGCACAGTCTCTCTACAAGCTGTTTCTGTCGATCTAAAGTTACTAACTTAGTTAAACCAGGTGCTAATATAAGTGATAACAAAACTGTCTAATGCATGTTCGTAATGATCCAACAAACCGACGATAATTTAACAACAAATATTTATGAAAGATAAGATTTAATATTTTGTTCTGCAAATATTTCTTTAAACATGAAAATTGATTGCTTAACATTTCATAGTGTCAGTAATGAACCAATGCTTATAGAATCGAGGACTTCTCTTTCTTACAAATTAAGTTATTTTATAATATATTTTTATGTATCTAATACATACTTCTTGTAGAAATTATCGATTTGAAAACAAAAAAAATCAAATTTTATCTGAATTCATGAATTTTATTCTTCATTTAGAAATGAAGAACTTAAATTTATATTTAGAGAATAATTAGAAAAATAATTTTTGTACCTTTAATTTTAATTTTTTTTTTTTGGTAGTCTCTTCTAGTTTGTAAATGAACTGATTTAACCACATATGCCACTCACATAAAAGTATAAGCAATTCCTATAACCGATCAATAAGTGACCAATTTTCAATTTTATTAATAGCATATTTATTATAAATGCTCACTAAATCTGATAAAGTTAACTTCTTTAATGTAGTAACATTAAATCTTCTTAAATCGTTCATTTATTTTCTGTATTACACTTTTAATTTGCAAGGTCTATCGATACATAATTTGAATCGTATTAAAACAATCCTGAAAAATTAAATTTTAAATTTTTTTTTCTTTTAATTTTTATATCTCTGATAATTTTCATTTCATATTCATTAAATCAAAAAAGTATTAAGTGCCCACAAATTAATAAACTTCTACCATATTCTAAAAAACTGCAATCTTTTTACATAAAAAGTTGTTCTTCTCTTCACCATAATAAATTTTATATAAAGTTTTCTGTTATTTTACAAAATTATTAATAAAAAAAAACTCCATAAAGGACAGTTAAGGACACCACACAAGAGATTAAACTGTAAAAATGAACTTTTCTATATTATAAATATAGAATTTTTTTAAAAGACATTCCAAGCAGCATAACATGTTGACTTTCCGAACTTCATATAATACTATACCTCTATCTTTTTATTATGTTTAGCCCTTTTTTTATATTCTCATATTACTACAACATAACTGTATAGATCTGTACGAAATGTAATTTAAAAAAAAAAAGAAAATATAGCTACATTTATTTCAGGGTGGGTGGACTATAAACATAGACAAAACAAATCTCTTCGTTAGGCGGAAATATCCAATGGTTTTATGTGCAACATTAAATTTATATATTTTTGCAGTCAGTTTATTTTGTAGTTGCTTCTGTTGTTGACTTCTTTAAATCTATTTCTATATAAATTTTTCTTTTTTTTTTTGGCATAGACATGATCTCTAGTCAAATTAGACTTTAGCATGTGAAGATATAAAGAACATTTTGATAATAAAATTTAATATAGTTAACAAAACAAAAATAAATATGTATAAAAAATTATGTTGATGGTCCCGTTTTGCATATTTGTACATATATAGACAACATTTTTTCTACACATTTTTTTTTTTAGATATTTATGCTACGATTTTAGCAAGAGATAAACATAAAAACGGGAAATGTTGTAATTTTTTATATCTTTTTAGGTAGAATAATATTAAAAGATATTTTTTTTACATGAGTTGAGATAATTTTTATATAAATTTATATAGTTACTAATTTACAGGAATTGACATTCAACTTTTTTTTTCATCTTTTAGAAATATTTTATTAAATTATTTTTCGTTGTTTTTAGAATATTCATTAAAAACAAAATAAAAATAACTAAATATAAAATTTGAAGAGTCAAATTTTCATAAAAATAAATTGTGGGAAATTTAGAATTGATGAAATTTTACTGTAAAATTTCATTAGAATGATGACATCTCTTAAGTTTAACATGGTAGAATTTTTGAACCTTGAGCTTTATTAAAATTCATTTTTTGCATCATTATTTTGCCTACAATTTAAATAAAATATTGATGACATAATGTAAAACCAAATGTCATAATGGCATAGTAGTTTTATTATGCAGTTCATTGCACACATTTAGGCCAAAGCTATGAAATTATTATCTGTACCTAGTTAAGCATCAGATTTGAATGATGATTAAGAAGTAAATAATTTTAGAGAAAACTTTATTTTAAACGACCACACAAAACGTACAAGGAAATAATCGACCAATGTCAAAATAGTAATAATTTTTTTTTCTACCAGACGCTTGAAAACTTAATACTTCGTGTTACTGTGGAAATGGTAACATTTTCATCATTCATATTCCATGGTTTTACTGCTAACTTGGTGTGTATTTCAAATTTGAGGTCAATTTAAATAAAATTTTGTAACTCTACGAAGGGTCTATCTTTTTTAAAGTGAATTATTTCATTTTGTAGAATTTAATGTGATATTTTAGCTATAATATTTATGAAAAAATATGGTTCTTCTAAAGGTAAAGCAATAAAAACAGAAAATTGAAAAGTTTTTAACAAAGTATTTAATTAAATTAAAATTGTAATTGAGGGAAAATTATTGTGGGACATTTAAAAGACTCTTATCAAAGCCATTTTGTAGACAAATCGCGATTGTATCTTTAAATCTCACTAGGATGTTAAAGTTATTGAGACTCGGATGTTAAAGTTAACAACGAAAAAACTTTATATTTATCACAAAATACGCTTTTATCAGGTGTTTCTTTGAAACCATTCAACAATACGAATTCCCATACGCAGGAAAATGCCATAATTATTTAAAAAAAAGCGAAAAGAAAATACAAATTACTAAAAAATTTATCAGAATAATAATTAAATTTTACTTTTAACTTATCAGATGATTATATAATCATTGTGATATTTTCCACTTGATCAAAATCTAATCTCGCTGTCAGATGAATCACTGCGCGCTTACTGTCTAATTTAATTTTGTAAAAGAAAAACCATTAAAAAAATATTATTTCCCTGGAAAATTTACTCTCTAAACAATTAAATTTGACAATAAGAAAACTTTATAATTTCTATATACATAATAAATTATTGAAAGTTTACAAATTAAGAGATAATGTTTTAAGTAAAATTTGTAATACAAATCTACCCTATTTTTTTTTTTTTTGCCTGATTCAAAGAGACAATAATAATATTAATATTTTTGTTTTACTTTCAAAATTCAATCTAACTTTTTAAAGTTTTATATTTTATGAAATTTATGCTAAAAATCTTCATCATATTTTTCCGCAAAACAATAGAAAAATCATAAAATCATAAAAAAATATACAAATTTTATTCATAATTTTTGTGGTTTTCCTTGGATTTGTCTGTGTGTATACAAAAGAAATGTAAAATTGTTGGTCCATCATCACTGAAAGACCGTAAAAAATTTGCATTAATAACGTGATAATAATAACATAATTTCTATATAAAAAAAAAACTAACTCTCGTTAAATCTTTGAAGATGATATGGAATGGTTCGTTATTTGTATATCTTATATCTGTTTAAAATGCAAAATAATTCAAATACAATTAATTATGAATTCCATTTCCTTGTATAAAACAAAAATTAAAATAAATTCCAATTTAGTTGAAAGTTTTTGAAGTAAAAATTAAAAAAAATATTTTGCTAGCATAACATAATTATGATATGAAGTTAGATTTTATTAAAAGCATAAATATATTTACGTTAAAGGAAAAAATTATGTATATATATATTTTTATAATTCATCATTTATCATATTTCTGGTTAATTGGCGTGAAATTTATCAAAGTGTATACAAAGTGATAATTTTATTCGGTTTTTATGTACAAATACATTTTTTTTAAAGAAAACTAAAGCAAGTCTCCAAAATTATGTTGCATGTTATATGTAATGAAAGAAAATTTGGAATAATGTATTTGTAGTACTAAATCAATACTGTAAGTTGTTTATCGAAATTAAGTTCTAATTACCTAAATCATTAGCTTGTCTAGTTAAATTTAATTGATTATTTTTCAAACTAATACTTGTTATCTATAAATAATTAATAATTTATTTTGTACTAACAATTTTGTAATAAAAATGTTGTACGTCAATAGTACTGTAGCTTTAAGTTTCTTATAATTTAGAAATTGTTTTAAATAAAGAATTAATTAATTAGTGTACTTCTTATGCTATTAACTAAATATTGTACTTTAACTATTCCTTTTCCATTATGTCTCCTAATGACCTACAGTCTTTGAGCAATGTTCGTGTTTGTAAATTAATATTATGCTAATTATGTACTTTAAAATAATCATGTACTATTTTGGGTACTTAATTCAAAAATTATTTATTCTTAACAATTCGAATACATTATATCCATCAAAAATACCAATAATTGAATTTGAAAAGGAAACCGCTATGGGTCCATGCAGTTAGCCCAAAATTAGGTCCATCGTACCCCTCGTATCCTCCACCTTACACATTCCGTGGTGAATTGTTGAGCCAGCAACTCATTTGACCGAATTTTAGAATTGATTTCCAACCCAAAACTCCTGCTCATTTGGTTCGTTTATGTAGTAAGTGTTCAGTAGTTTCGCATACACCTCCGCATCTTAAACACATGTTTACCTCGGATCGCCCTATCTTAAAGTCGTGATCCTTCAGCATTTAGTGGTACGTTTGCCATTTTCCAAGTATTTGTTGGTGACTATTTCGCTCGGGATTTCTCATAAGGTGATAAGCTTTTCGTTATCATTAGTTCAATTTTTAACTTCCGCCTTTAGGGATTGCAATAACTGTAAATAATATATTTATACTTAACATAGATATTTATAGCGTTTTTATTTATCTACACAATACACAAATAATTTAAAAGATTATTGTGTATCTCAAATATAGTACCAATACATATAAATTAATAAACCGATTATTAATCAATAATTTATATTGATTTTCCTTGGAAAAATATCAAATAAATCACCATCTATACATAACAATATTCATAAATCAATTTTTTCATAAAATCTAATTGAAAGGAAAAACCATTTCACAAGATTAAAAAAAAAATAGAAACCAGAATTACCAGTAACTTTCCATATAGGCAGCAAAATATTATTCTGGTAAAAATATTATTTTTAGATTATGGCAAAATACTTTCACGATAAATTCATAATAAAATAAAAACCAGCAACGAACCATAAAATTTAATAATATTCTTCCATTTTGGTCTAATAAATGATGATGCTATAATAACAACAAAATTGGTTCAGCAAAAAAAATTATCATTAGCTAAAAAAAATTTTAAATTTATTATGTCTAGTCGATGGATTTCCTTAATTTTTCTTAAAATATAATTCATTAAATATTAATCAATTATTTTCTTAATCCAGGCTTTCGTTAATGCTGTAAATAGTGGCGCTGAAAATCTTGAAACTGTCCTATATTCACCAGAACATCAAAAACAATTAGTACCACTTGGACCACGTATTGTACATCAATCAACAAAAGCCCATAAAACTGTTGATACTGAAGATACTGAACAAAAATCATTAGCTAAACCAGATGGCACTTTAGTAACTGAAAAAAAGAAAACAACTGAACACGAAGAATTATTTGATGAAGATTTACCAGAAAAAGACGATAATTCAACTGGTAGTCGTGAAAAAATTAATACAACCGTAAATATTATTTTAATGTTATAGTGTTCGCGTTAATTTTAAATTGATTTTTTTTTTCATAATTTTAGGAAGCGTCACAACGATACTTTAAACAACGTGATGAACAAAATGTTGAATATATTGCCGATGGTAAAGTAATAGCCAAAGAGATGAGATACGCTGCAGAAACTGAACAAATGGAACGGGATGGTCCACCTGAAGGACCAAATGATTGGGATAGCCTATCGGATCGTATAAGAAAGGCCAGAAGAACACAGAAAACATTATTGCAACAGCAAAAAGGTATAAAAGATAAACATTAAACTCATAATTTTTCCAACTTAATTATTGATTAAATTATTGCAGAAGCAGCATTACTAGCTGATCGCAAAGATGCCCTCACAAAACGACCTTTGGATTTTGATAGGGAAGAGGAAACCCGTAAAGGTGAAACAATGAAATGGTTAGAATCACATTTTGGCAGTGAATCTACAGCATCTTCAGAATCCAGAGATGGTGATCATGATCCAGATCTGGAACCAACGAAAAAAACTTATTTTAATGTTACTATTAAATCTAATCAAACTTCACCTAGTACTCATATGGCACCACCATCAGCAATTGGTGGTGTAAATGTTACAAATGGTGGTGTTATGAAATCAACATCAAATGGTAAAATAATAAATGGTCATTCAAGTTCACCATCAAAAGTCATATTACCAGATCATCGTGAAAATTCCACATCAAAAACGAAATATTTCCAAGGTATATCGAATTGGTCCGACCGTAAGGAATCAACACCTAAACATTTTGCATCGAAAGCATTTCGTGACGAATTACAGGGAACATTAGAAAAGAATCGTTTACGTCATGTAGCGTCTCGTGAAGATGTTCGTTATATACCGAAAGCACATAAAACTAATAATGATGATTATGTACGACGTGAAGATATTATACAACAAAAACGTCAACAATTTGGTTCACGACAAGATCTGAGACATCGTAAAGATTCCCGTGAAGATAGTGATGATTCTAAAAATATCCGTATTCAAAAAGAAGATTTGGGTTATTTAAGTGGTTCACGTACTGATGTTCGATACCGTAGAGATTCAAATGAAGAACATGAAAGAAATATGAAAAATCGTAATAAAACAAATGCATATTTGAAACGTGAAGATTCTGGTTATGTTAAAGATTCTCGAGAAGATGTTCGTTCATCATTGCTGAGAGATATCGAAGATGAAAAATATAAAAATTCATTAATACAACGTGATGATTCAGCATATATATCATCTTCTACATATTTTACTGATACACGTTTACCAAAGACACCACAATTACGTACACCAGACAGTGGTATTCGTTCACCATCACCAGAAGTTTATGATGCAACACCCGAACGTAGCGGATCTGCTTCACGTCCAACTGTACCACAACGAAGACGTGCCATTGAAAAGAAAATACGCCAACAACATTCACCGCCATCACCAGTACCATTTCGTCATCATGAAGAAGAACCACCACCAGATTATTCACCGCCACCACGTAGTCGTTCAATTAGTCCAAAAAGTGGCGGTGGTGGGCCAACAACAATTGTTAATGGTACACCAAATGGTATAACATCACGTAAACAAAATCAACGTACACGTTTTGCATCTGAATCATCACTTGCCAGTCAAAATAATCAACATCAAACAATACAAAGATCAATATCATCGAATTTACAACGTCAAGCTGTAGCAACACAAACAACACCACCACCAAAAACAACAAAAGTTGGTCAAGCAATTGGTAATTCATTAAGGAAATTAGTTGGTAAAATACGTTCAGCAAGTGCTGAAAGAAAATTTAAAATGAAATCAAAGAGTAAAAGTCGCGATCGATCACCATCACCGCCACCACCATTAGGCGGCATCAACAATAATAAAACAATAAATGGTTCAACATATCAACAATATAATGTTATTGATAGTCACATTAGCGGTCATAATGGTATAAATGGTGGTGGTAGTAGTAGTAACGGTGGGGGTAACACACCAAATGGTAGTGGTATTGTCAACGGTCACCATCACATTCACAATAATAATATTAATAATAATAATAATCAACATCGTAATTCAGTTTCTATGAATCGTGAATCGAGTGTTGTTAGTAGTTCAACAACAACAGCCGGACTGCGTGAATCGCGTGGTATTGATCGTACAATAATAAATAATAATATTATTAATAATAATAGTGAACGTGATCGTCGTGGTTCATCTGATTTAGATATGTTAACAAGTCCAAAACAACGTTATTATTTAGGTGAAGATCCATATGGTGGTAGTATATTTGGTAAAGAAAATAAATATGATGGTAGTAGAAAAGCAGCAGCTGCAGCAGCAGCATTATCAACACAACAAATTCAACAACAGCAACAACAAAGACCAAGGCGAGATGATCGTGAAACTTATATTCAAAGGTATGTTAACCAAAAAAAGTAATAAAAAAAATATGTGAAATTCAAAATTTTAAATTTGTTTTTTATTTGTGTGTGATTTTCATAAAAATATTAAGAAAATTTACATAATTGAAAACAACCTTGACCATTGTGCGTCTAATCTTCACAGTAGTAATAGTAACACTTCAGGTTTTTTTTTATGTAAAAGATCATTAAAGAAGAATTATCAATTTTTGTAGTTTTATTGCGGATTAAAATAGTGTTCAGTGTGGTAAAAAATATATTCTTAAATATAAGAAAATTCTTTCATTTCCGAGATTCAATCCTACACAACACAAAATTTTTACCTAGAATTTTATTTTAATATTTATGTTTATAAATATTCTAAGCCAGCACATGTTAAATATCTTTGTCGGTGGTAAAGAAATCATAAAATATTAAAACAATATTAAATGTAAATTAAATTATACGCTTAACAACGCTTACCTTGAAGTGAGTATGCAAATTATTTTCCAATAATTTTATTTTCATATTTATTATATAGTTTCATTAAAAAATCTAACGCAAAATATTTTTCAATATATTTTAAAAATTATTTATAGAAAATCTGAAAACTAGTTAAAAATTTACATAATTACATTTTAAAAATCTACCATCACAAATCCAAGATAGCAAACAAAAAAAATTTTAATTAGTTTTTTGACTTCTTCTGTTCTATAAGATCTTAAGATCATCATTAAAATAAAGAATATCTTTTTTATTCATTAAAAAAGAATCTATAAAATGAGAATTTTTTGAACTATTTAAAAATTGTACTGATATAAATAAAATTATGAACAGTTTTTGCTTACAAATATACATAAAAATCATTTTTTAAATCGTTTTTTAATTGAATTTCGTAAAATTCAAAAGGATTAACCATGAAATTTAAATTTTTATTTTTAATATTAGAATTGTGGTGTTGATTATTGTGAATTTTGTATACCAAGAAGCATCAATTCAAATAAAATAAAATTAAAATTATTTTATTTAAATATATGACAAATTTTATAACAATTTTATAATTACTAATTGATTTTAATCTTAGCACCCACTTATTAGATTTAATTGATGCTTAGAATTTATTGTAATTGATTTTATTAGTTATGTAATTCAGAATTTCCATTTAAGGTAATTCAGTATCAAATTATGATTATATATTTAAATTTTAATGTGATTCGATGGGGTTACAGCTTAGGATTATATTCAGTACATTATTCTAATGAATAAAGAAGACTTTGAATAAACAAGACTTAAACTTTGTTGTTTTAGAAATTATTACCAGTTTTTTTTTTAATATTAAGCAAAATTATTGATTAATAATTACAATTTGTGAAGAATTTTAGAATAACTTTATAATTCTTTTCAGTTTAATTTTACAGTATCATAACTTTAAATATAATATACAAGAAAATTACATTTTGTTGCAAGTGCCAAGCTTTAATTTAAGTATAATTTTAATGCAGTTTCAATAGTTTTTATGATCTGGACTGACTGTCATTTAAGATATCTAAGTAATCTTTAATATAGTGGACAATTTGCTTTTCAATCTTTAAAGATTGGGGATAGACGAATTTTATCGTAGGCTTTGCCTATCTATAGTTTAGTTGATTTAAATACCAAAGAGTTAAGTTCCTAGATATTTTGATTGTATACATTTTGCATTAGGGCAATTATTATGAATTTACATTCAACTGCAGAAGTACAAGAACTAATCGGGATCAAATCTTAAGCTAACGTCACAAGTAAGCTTGACTTCTGACATATATGGATTGGCTAGATTTTTCCGATTAATTTAAAAATTCAGTTCATTCACAATCTCAATAAACGACTTTATAAATGAATTATTTTTATTTTCCTTTATTTTTATACAATTACGTTAATGGAACTATTCATTAACTAGACTATAATCATACAGTAAAATATATCCACAATTATTAACATTGAATGAGTCATTTAATTTAAATACATTAATTCTACATCCTATCATCCCATACACAAGTTGATAATGTCGCCCAAAAGTCCAAAACATTTCACGTAACACAAATCCATGCACTTCGAAAGGCTACATAAAAGTCATTCAATAATAAAAAAAACTCACCGGAAATGATTTAAATCTCCGCCAATTTATAAAAATACAGGACAATTTTATCTCTTTTTAGCTACAAAATGCGCGTCGGCATCAATTTTTATCGAATTGCAGAATTTTTTCTTATTATATTTCGATTTCATTGGATTTCCAATGTTAAAGACTAGAATTTTTTATAGTTTTCTTGTATTTCATAATATTTTATTCAAAAATTTCCACGCAATTCTAAATGATAAAACAAAGATTCCAACCCACATGAGTCAATATTTTCAATTCTGCAGTAATATTTTTTCTGCAATTTTCATTAAATTGATAATTTCTTTTCATTTTTTTTACCTTGCTTTTGGAAAACTGGAAATTGCAATTAAATTAAATTAATTAAAAGCAAATTACATAAAAAATATTTAACAAAATGTGGGATTATCTAAGATTTTTCTATTTATATAAACATGGAAAATGTGTGAAACATTAAAAAAAATTCCTATTATATTTAAATAATTTATATATAGAAATGGAAACTAAAACTTGTTTTTATTTCTATTTATATTGATTAAATAGAATCGATGACGTAAAACATTTCTATGTAATTAAAAACGATTTTTTCTATTTGTTTATATCATCGCGGTAATAATTGTTAACGCCATATTTGTTGAACATATCATAAATATATAATACATAATTTAATTTTTAATTAATTAAATAAACAATTTAAGTTTTATAAAACCTTGTATAAATATCAATATTTCGATTTGAATTACAAATTACGAGTAATAAAAAATTTTTTTTAAGGAATTGTTATAGTTACTTCAATTTTTGATATTAGTTTCCTTACAAGGTGTGTCAATGGAATTACAATCAATTATGGTCAATAATAATGATGATTAAAAATAATTTAATTAAATATAATTCGTAATAAAACACGTCGTTTTTTTTTTTTATATGAAAAATATTTTATTACATTTTAAGAGTGGAAGAATATTTTTATGTAATAATGACTAAATATGCTCGCGCAGCTTAAGAACTGTTCACTTATTTTCATAAGTATTGACTTTTTTTAAGTGCACAAAGTTGTTTAAATAATTTTGGAAGTTTTCTAAAATATTTATGGGGATTATTCTAGAACTATAAAATCAGATAAATTATCAGAAAATCAAATGTACGAAATCTTCGAATGGGAGACACAAGCGAGAAAACGGTTACTACACCTTGGTAGTAACATGGTTACAGCCTTAAAATCGATTATCTGGGAAGAGATGCATAATTAGAAAAGGGAAATCACAATATTCCGTGCAGTGATTATGGCTACTAGTGATCCTCCTTGTATAATCAAATCTAATCAGATAAAAAACGATTTTCTTTATAATCATTCAAGTTTTTAAAGTACGGAATTTGGGTATATCAAATAATTTAAGTGATCTGAGTTAAATAGAAAATTAAAATTTAGTTTGAACTGAAGAGTGATTAGCTAACCTTATCGGACTTTGTTTTAAAAATAGCCTATTAAAGACCCTAAAAGGGATTTGTAGAAGATTTACTTAATTCAAAAATCAAAATTATAATGATAATAATTTGTAATTTTAGCTTCCCGAATGTTAACTTTCTTAATTTACTTATTAGAATTTACGTTTATAGAATAAATTCTTTAAAAATTCATCAAGTTTTATTAATATCTAATTATGGCAAATATTTTGTATCGAAATTGATATTTTTCTATTCGATAATTTATTACAAAAAAAAATTATGTTACGATTTGATATTTGTGAGAAAGAATATTAGAATTTATCAAAAACGACTAAAAAGTAAAGTTAGCCTCTAGACATGTTTTATGGCGAATAATTTAAAATTTAAGAGATTAAATTCAAGGAATTGTGTCTGAAAATATTGCAATTTAATCATAGAATTACATAAAAGTATTACGAAGTTTTAAAAGGAGTTTTTCAGAGATTCGTATTAAAAATGTAATATTTTTTTTATATTATGAATTGTAAAATTACAACTTCTGTTATATAAAACTTTTAAAAAAAAATCTAAAACTTTTAGGTGAAGCTATAAATGGTTTTAAAATAATCCATTTAATCCAAACTTCAATAATATTACACGAATTTCAATAATAATATCAATTTAATAATTATAAATTTATACTTTTTATTCTATCATTTTTAGCCGTAATATTAGTTCATCAACATTAGGACGTTATCAAAAGGCTGCACATAATTATCGAATTGGTTCAACACCAAATTTAGATCAACAAGATTATCGAAGTACCCAAACATTACCAAGAAAATTAGATCATAATAATCGTTCACCACCAAATCATCATTCGTCAACAATAAATGTATCAATTGTTAATCAAGTTAAACCACCAACTACTGTTAATACTGGTCCAGCTAAACCAGCTAGAACATATAAAACATTAAATCGTAGTAAAAGCTTTAATGTACATGGTATGAATGGTACAAATAATCCAAGTCCAATTTATATTGAAAAATTAACACGTAATAATTATTCATCAAATTTATATAAATCAAATCCTCATTTACATGAAACTGGACCCCAATTAAAAAGTCCATCAATAGTCAATTTGATAAGTCGTAGCCAAAAGGATTTAACACGTATCGATGATAATAATGACCGAAAATATACAACAAATTATTTAAATAATGATCACCGGCGTTATTCACCAAATATTAATGGTCATCATATAAATAATAATGGTTATTCAAATAATAATAATAATAATGGTGGTAATAATTATGATAAAAAACATTTATTTTTAAAGGGATTACAAGATCAAGCACCTGAATTATATCGTACTTTACATGGTAGTGGACCTGGTGATGATGAATCATCAACAATAATACGTAATAATGGTTTACAAAATCATCATAAATATCCATCACCAATTAAAACACCAGTAACAACAACTGGTTCATCATCACTTGGTTCACGTTCACCAATTGAAATTAATAAAGATACAGCTAGTATAATTAGACGTGGTAGTTCTAGTACAGATGATTATACCGAATCATATAAAATAACATCAAAATCAGATGATCCAAAACGACCAAGTGTTACAAATACTGTACAAAGTTTTACAAAAAAAACAATTCCAAATAAAGATGGACGTGGTGGTTATCAAACAATACAATCGACCGAAAAAAAATCTATAACAACTAGTCGATATCGTGGTGGTGAACCAATATCAAATTTAAAATATTTAGATGAACAGAAACGTCGTGGCTCCGGTGGTGGTACAACAATAATAGAAGTTCGTGGTAATACAAGAAAATAGTAAAAAAAAAAGGAAATTGTTTATAATTTTAATAATATTAAGAGAAAGATGAAAATTTTATAATCAGTCCAGCCACTAACCTCTGACCATATATAATTTATATCACCTTTTAATTTGGGGTATTAAAAGTGTATAAAAGTTTATTTAAATTCCAAAATTTGTTCTTACGATTTCATGATAGTATAGTGTTCCACTAACAGATGGCACTACAGTTTTATAGTTTTCCTCTTTACTTGCTGATAAATTTCATGGGATTTGTTTAATTCATGTGTCAACATCCATTAAGGCAACTTCAGCCAACAAATTTTAATATGTTTCATGTCTTTCCAATACTTTCCTACATGTTATAAATTATAATTATATTATAAAAATTCTACCATTTTATTTTTGAGGTTATATAAATACATTTCTTACCAAATATCTTATAAATGTAATTTTCTTATATATGGTCAATTTTAGCTTCTATACTAATTAAACTACATCCATAATTAAACCACCCAGAGAGCCAAGTTACAAAAACCATTAATTAAAAAATTTACAAGAGAAAAAATGAAAATTTTGAATTTCCTTAAACTTGGGCTTTGGTTTCATTTGACTTCGTTGCAAATAAAAAAATAGAAGCGCCATTTTTTTTTTGCTTACATAAAATGTATACAAAATTTTCATAAAGAAATAATATACACTGTAAAAAAAAAGAAATTCTATAATAATTTCATATAATCAATTTTTGAAAATTAATTATATAATAATATAAAAATAATAAATTAATAATTAAAATTATTTAAGAATTTTTTATATGAAGATAATTTAGAAAATTTACATTGCTATCATAATTATTTTAAAATATATTTAATTATATATTTTTTCTTAAAATCAAAAAATAACTTATTGTAATATTTCTTCTCTTTTAAATATTTGAATTTGCCATTAATTTTTGTTTTTTTTAATTAACATATTAATTAAAATTATCATAAATTATAAAAAATATATGAATTAAAAAATTTAATTTTAAAAAGAAAATTGTATAAAATAATAATAATGATTATTAATAATAAAACCAAACAATGAATTATTTTATATTTTTTTAATTAATTATAATATTTAAGCATTAAAAATAATAATTATTTTAGTCATCTCTTGTTATTTTTGGGCTTAAAAGATGGGGAAAATTGAATTTTTATTTTTTATAACATTACTAAAAAACATTAAAATTAAAATTTAATTAAAAATTAATTTACATTTTATTTGAATTTATAAAATGCTTATAAATTCAAATTTAATTATTTTATTAATATTATTTAAGAATGTGTAGTCGTTAAAATTTTTATGTAATATTTTCCGTTTTTACTTTAATTCTTAATTAATTGTACTAGTTTTTTTTTTTTTTAATTATAGAATATTAAATTTTATTAAAAAAAAAAAAATATTATTTTTAGAAGAAAAAAAATATAAAATAAAATATGAAAAAAATTAAATAAATATTTTATTACTAAATAATTTTTAAAAACATATAATTAAAAAGTTATAATTAAAATTATGCTAGGCCTGAATTACAGCACATGAGACGATAGCAACAGTCGTGAATTTCAAAAAAAATATATATTTTAGGATCAGAAGAGATGGGCAATCGTCAGAGTTTAAACGACATATCTCGTTAAACTTTTATACCAATTATATTTTAATTTTATACCATTCAGATTCAGTCGAAATCATATGTAACTATATCGTAAAGTGACTTATCGCTAAATTTATTCAAATTACAAGATAGAATCTTGGCAATTGTGATTTTTTTATTTACATAAATTTATATCAATTAAAAACTACAGCATTTCTAATTAATAATTAGTAATTATATAAAAATATTATGATAGACGACATTTGTGATTTGTCTATCATTATTTTTACACTATAGTTTAGTAGACAATCACGTCGCGTTCTCATAATTCATGCCCATGTCTAAATTATTATGTATTTTATATGTTTCGTGTAATGAAAACGTAATAGAATTTATATAAATATTATTCCAATATTCGGAATTGTAGTTTTCATTAAATTGGATTAGAAAAATTACTGAATTTTGCATACAGAACATCAGTAGTTTTTAGAAACCTACTCAACCCTACATCTTTACAATCGATCAATTTCGTTTTTATTGTTACAGTTATACTGTTTTATTGTGACTGTTATACAGAAGTGGAATTATGCAAGGTGACACGTGGACGAGACTATCACCTGTCGCAAGTCACAACTCCATTGTCAAAGATTTTGATTGCTTTTCTTGTGATTACCATTACATAGCTGAAAAATATGTGTTATTAAATTTGAATAATTTTACTTCGTCCAGTTTTATTGTTACTGTTATACTGTAAATCCATAAATTTTTAAATCACATACGGAATTAAATTCTGTAAGTATTTTTATTTTAAAGTAAAATAATATCGCAGTAAGTATCACTAAATTAGATAATTAATATGGAAACAAAAAACTTAAACTAAAAAAAAATAATTCCATTCTAAGCTCAAAAAATAAATTGTCAAATTAATCTAACAAACGAAATTTTAAAATATGAATCAGAGTAAATTACTTTTAATAAACAATACTAAATGTAAATACTAACTATAGTTGATATGCATCTGTTGACCCTTCACTATTATATCAGTTGCAGTAGGACAAAGTTTAATCAAATTCTACAAATTGCTTTAACAAGTTAGTAATTAATCAGATTATTATGTATCAAAATAAAGTTCTGTAAGTGTAAATTAATAATTTAATAACTTTTTATGAAGATTTGAATAATAACATATTTTGTGGTATATGACTTCTTCTTTTTTAAACTTCTGCAATTTATTTCTTTTTCGAATAATTAGGATTCAATAAAAAAATCATAAATAACTTTAATAAATAATTTTAAAAGGCATTAAAAAGTAAGAGTAGAAAATTGTTATGAAAAAATAAAAATATTTTTATATTTTAAGTAATATAAAATATAAAGCTAAATTCATAAATTTCAAATCTATCTCCATTTACGATACAATCAATATTAAACCATACAAAAAGCAATAATATTTACGATATTTTCATAATATTAATTATGTACTTTGCATAACTTTAGGCGTTAATTTAAATATTTATATTTTATATTGAATTTTATTTTTTATATAATTACGGTATAAAATAGAAATTATTTATAAATTCGCATTTTAAATATGACATTTTAAAAACATAAAATATATACAACAAAAAAAATAATTAAATTACGATTATTATTTTAATCAAAATTTTGTGAAAAGTCTAGCAATTTTGTATAAAAATATGATTTAAACATGTATAGCATAAATTAAGTGTAATTATTACCATTTTATACAATTAGTTTGATCAGTATCTGGATTAATGTTGCAGTCTCTGAATTAATGTTAACAACAATTTATAGAAATTTATCTATTTAATTGTTATTTTAAAAATTTATTATGTCCGACAAGAAGAAAAAATCAGAAGAGAAAGGTAGTTCGGAAGATGATAATGATAATAAAGACAATGACAGGAAGTCAAAGTCAAAAGTAAAAAGAGATTCTGAAGATGATAACGACAACAACCAACAAGAACAACAACTTATGGCCGACAAGAGAAAAGAATCAGAAGAAAAGCGTAACTCTAAAGATAAAGACAATAAAGACAATTACCCAGAACGTGATATGAGTGACAAGAAGTTAAAGTTAGACAAAAAAAGAGATTCTAAAGATAAAAATGACAACAACCAACAAGAACAAAAATTAATGGCTGACAAAAGAAAAGAATCAGAAGAAAAGCTTAACTCTAAAGATAAAGATAATAAAGGCAATAACCCAGAACGAGATATTAGTGATTCTGACGATGATAGTGACAACAACCAACAAAAACAACAAGTTATGGCCAACAAAAGAAGAGAATCAGAAGGAAAGCGTAACTCTAAAGATAAAGATAATAAAGACAATAACTCAGAACGTGATTTGAGTGACAGGAAGTTAAAGTTAGACAAAAAAAGAGATTCTAAAGATAAAAATGACAACAACCAACAAGAACAAAAAGTAATGGCTGACAAAAGAAAAGAATCAGAAGAAAAGCTTAACTCTAAAGATAAAGATAATAAAGGCAATAACCCAGAACGAGATATTAGTGATTCTGACGATGATAGCGACAACAACCAACAAGAACAACAAGTTATGGCCAACAAAAGAAAAGAATCAAAAGAAAAGCGTAACTCTAAAGATAAAGTTAATAAAGACAAAAACCCAGAACGTGCTATGAGTTACAGGAAGTTAATGTTAGAAAACAAAAGAAATTCTAAAGATAAAAACGTCAACAACCAACAAGAACAAAAAGTTATGGCCGACAAAAGAAAAGAATCAGAAGAAAAGCGTAACTCTAAAGATAAAGATAATAAGGACAAAAACCCAGAACGAGATATTAGTGATTCTGACGATGATAGCGACAACAACCAACAAGAACAACAAGTTATGGCCAACAAAAGAAAAGAATCAAAAGAAAGGCGTAATTCTAAAGATAAAGATAATAAGGACAAAAACCCAGAACGTGCTATGAGTTACAGAAAGTTAATGTTCGAAAATAAAAGAAATTCTAAAGATAAAAACGTCAACAACCAACAAGAACAAAAAGTTATGGCCGACAAAAGAAAAGAATCAGAAGAAAAGCGTAACTCTAAAGATAAAGATAATAAACACAATAACCCAGAACGTGATATGAGTGACAGGAAGTTAAAGTTAGACAAAAAAAGAGATTCTAAAGATAAAAACGACAACAACCAACAAGAACAAAAAGTTATGGCTGACAAAAGAAAAGAATCAGAAGAAAAGCGTAACTCTCAAGATAAAGATAATAATACAGAACGAGATATTAGTGACAAGAAATTGGACTTAAAAGAAAAACAAAATTCTGAACTTCATAATAATAAATATCAACAAGAAGAACAAGTTATGGCTGACAACAATAAAGAGTTAAAAGTAAATAGTAATTCTAAAGATGATAATGATAATATAGACAATAAACAAGATCGAGATATTAGTGATTCTGACGATGATAGCGACAACAACCAAGAAGAACAACAAGTTATGGCCGACAAGAATAAGGAGTTAAAAGAAAAACGTTATTCTTCTAGATCTAGAGAATCTAAAAAATTCATTTTCGGAGGTAATATATTTACTAAAAAAATATACGATTATTTCTTTTAAGATAACATTTTGCTTAATTATATATAATAATGATTTTAAATTTTAAGCTATCTACAAATGCGTAATTAAAAAGTTTGCATTTACCTAAAATTATAAAGTTATAATTAGACTTACTGATTCTTATACTTATCCTGAATTAAAATCTCTATTATGGCCAATCTATAATAATCGTACATCTATTTCGAATAGGGGTTCTTATTGACTGTGCCCACACTTTGTCACAAAGCTCGCGTAGTTGTATCTCTGTATCCTCACCCTGTTAAAAATAACTAAATCAACGATCTTGTACAGAATCTTTCTTTCGAAGTAATCTAGAAAAATCTCATAATGATTGGATATTATGCAGGATTCAGAATTATATATACCAAGTCCTTGTTTAGGCATTGATCTTGTTAACTATAAAGTGTTAGCTTTGCACTATTGTTAGCTTTACTAACTGAAGTCAAAAAAAATACCGGTTTACAAGCACTACATTTTGTGCTTCGCAAAATCAAAAAAAAAGTCCATAAACTGGGACTTATATTTCCTAAACAAATTACAGCAATTTATTTCAATTTATTTTGAGAAATTATTTAATGTAGCCTTAAAACTGATCTAATATAATTTTACAATAATAATTATAATTTAAATTACAGATTCTATAGTTAGTGGAATTAGTTATTTTGGTGAAGAAATGGGGAAAAAAAATGTAAAATATATAAATAAATAAATAAATATTAACATTTTAATAATTTAACATTATATTTCTAAAAAAAATTATAGATACTCGAAGAATATCCCAAGTCTGTGCCATTTTTTATTGTCTATACATTCTTCAGAACTCTTTTACAAGGCGAAGAAAGTAATTTGATTTATAATTAAATATAGAAAATAAACTAATTTTTTTATAATTAATTATATAGTGCTTTTAATAATATATTTAACTGAAGAAATAAAATATACTGAGAATACAGCAATGATAATTTATCATACAAAAAGATTTATTGGTAATATAATACCAATTGTATCAGCAATATTAGCTGACAGTATATTTGGTTATTTTAAAACAATTATTTGTTTAACATTAATATCAATTTGTGCATGTACATTAATAACCTTAGGTTCAATACATACACTTGGTTTACCAGTTATAAAATTAACAATAATATCATTAGGTTTACATGCTTGTGCAACAGTATCAACACCATTATATAATGCATTTAGTGGTGATCAATTTATATTACCAGATCAAATTAAATTATTAACAAAATTTCATGCAATTGTATTTATTGTTAATAATATTAGTGAATTAATATCAAAAGTTACAATGCCAATAATGAGAGAAGATGTACATTGTTTAGGTGAAATAAGTTGTTATCCATTAGCATTTGGTATGTCAATTTTATATTTATGTATAGCATTTGGTAAGATATCAAAAATTTTAAAATTTTACCCAAAATTTATTCATTTATTTAATTTTTTCAATATTATCTATAGTCGTTTTCATAAGTGGTTATTCATATTATAATTTCAAGACACCGCATAAGAAAAATATGTTATTTTTAGTATTCAAAATTATTACAGTAAGTATTTTTATAATTTTAGATAAAATATTTAATCCCGCATTTAAAAATTATTAATTAGGGCTTTTTTGAAGAAACACAAAATTCATTACGTTTAAAGCACTTCTGTATATCCGTATAAACCCTTTCGATACGGGATAATACTGTAAAGAACCGCTGTAAATGTTTATTTCAACTATAGCTGAATCACGAGAATAAAACTTCGTTGCAAACGGGTTAATATAGTAAAGGTCCTTTTAAATACGCAATAAACAGCACTTTTTAAACAACTTGAAGAATTTATAATCGATGTACTTTCGCCTAATTGCAATTTAACATTTATCGTAAATTTTATGACTTTTTCTAAGTTTCTGCCACTAGAGGAGCTGCATTACAAATATTATATTCTTAATAAACTCTAAAATGTTATTTTATATAGTGTAATGGCATCTTAATTAGCCTCTTTTTACCTAACATCACTTTTAATCACCAATGTTCGGAAAGAGTTAAAATGAAAAAGTTATTAAAGATAGATAGAGCTAAAATGGACGTAAAATTTATAGCATTTTTTGTAAAAAAAGTTGACGGCTATATATATGAACCATACGAATTAAATGCTATCAACTTCTTTTTTGAATAAATACCGTGCCATGTTTTGATGCTTTTTTCTAAGAGCAGTTTATATCTTTCTCTCTATCGCGCATACGAATTTTTAGTATCTTGCATTTCGTCGGCTGAAAAAAATCATTACGACTTCTGAAAGATTAATGGAGAAATTCCTTACATCATCAATAAAATGTTTGTAGACTCCGCCATTAGACAATAAAGATTAAATCAAAATGGTGGTTTTGTTTTGGATTATGGACTATGTAAAACCTTATTAGTGTTTAGAAAGGTTAATTTCCATAAATTCATTCAATCTGTACTCAAAAAAAGCCCATTAATATGAAACAATTATACAAGTCGTTTTTATTATCCATTGAAGTTTTGAAAAACAGGATAACATATTCAAATAAATCATTAATTAAAATTATTTTTTTCTAAATCCATATTTAGTATGCAGTTTATAAAAAGATAAAATCAACTGATAAAAAAAAACGTAAACATTGGTTAAATTATGCTAGAGCAAAATATGGAAAACATTTAGTTGGTGATGTTAAAAGATTATTAAGGGTATTATTATTTTGTATACCATTACCAATTTATTGGGCAGTTAGTGAACAACAAGATTCACGATGGACATTACAAGGTACTCATATGGATGGTATGATTAGTAATACAAAAATAAAACCAGATCAAATGCATATAATTGGACCACTTTTATTATTATTTTTTATACCATTTTATGAAAAATATTTTTATCCATTTTTACATTACATTAAAATGTCAACTCCGTTACAACATTTAATATTTGGTGGTGTATTAACTGCTATAGCAATTTTAATATCTGGTATAATACAATTTAATATAGAGGTAAAAAAAATTAAAATTAAATTCAATGTAAATTACAAACCAAATTAATATACTTTTATAGGATGAATATCCCGAGTTACCGTCACCAGGTTTATCTGTTCTTCGAATATATAATGGATTACCATTATGTGATTATACATTTACTACCAATATACCACAGCATAGTAATATACAAATTAATGGTTTAGACAGCATAACAATAGCCAATATTAATGTAGAATACCAAGAAGAATTTGATTGGACTTTAACGACTACTTCTTCAGGTAATTTTTGAAATTTACAGAAAAATCTTTATCTTTTGGAGAATTTTATTGAAAAAAAACATTTGATCCAAAACAAAATTTGATCCGAAAAGTAATTACCCTTCCGAAAAGCAGAAATTTATCCGATTAACAATATTGAATCAAAAAATTATTGATCCATTACCAAATTCGTGCAAAGTTTTTAATCTGATTCAAAATAAGTTTTTAAATGAATTCTTTTATTGATCAAATGATATACAGTTTTTACTTACCAGAGTTCAATATATTAGATGTAATATTATAACTCGAAATTCTCAGGTTATTTTTGGTGTGTATATTCTCGATTCTTAGTTTACATATCACTGAAACAGTGTTGGTAATTGAAGTTAATGATATTGAAATTGAAGTTAAATCAATTATTTTGGATTTAGTTTGTTCTGGATCAATTGTATTGCTGATAATTGTGATTTTTTATTATCAAAATTATGCTTTTAGATAATTATTAATCTATTATATACCAATCCATTAATTATAATATTTTTTTCATTTATTTATGACTATTTCTAGTTTGTCCAACTGATATATCTGGAAAATTCAATTTAAAAAGTGAAAAAATTATAAGTTATTTGATTAAACAGAATCAAAATCAATTACAAGTAATTGAATATTTACCAGAATTATTTATATCAAATAAAGCAAGTTATATACACATATTAACTAATATTCAAATAAATGATGATGTTATATTTAAATCAATTTATACAAAACATATATTTAATTTAGAACAAATGCAAAGTGCAGAAATACCACCAAATAAATATATTGTTTATATGAATAATAATATAATAAAACATAATTTAGAATTAAAAGATGGCGGTACATATGCATTATTAATTGGTCAAGAATCATTTAATTATTATACAAAATTATTTATATTACATAATCCATATTATGTACATATATTATGGCAGATACCACAGTATACACTTATAACAATTGGTGATGTTATGTTAGATATTCATGTTATGGGACTGTCATATATATTAGCACCAAATAGTATGAAAGCTGTTGTACAAGCATTTTTTTTAATAACAGCTGCAATGGGCGAAGGACTTATTGTAACATTTCAAATTATGCATTTCAATGAATCACAAGCGATACAATGTTTATTTTATGCATTTTTAATGTTTGCTAATATAATGTTTTTTTGGTGGGTTGCTAAACATTATAAATTAGAAGATGAACTAGATGAAGTTGATGAAGAAGAAGCATTAACAGAATATACACATATATAAATTTATAAAAAAAAAAACAGAACAAATAAATGTTGACTAACCAAGTAAACTAAGTTAAATAATTGCAAAAATTTATGTTTTAAATAAATATTTTTGTGATAATGGAAATTAAATATATGTCCAAACTTTATAAACTTAAGAATAAACTAGAAAAAATTAAAAAATTAAAATAATATCATTAATTAAAATTATTATTTTATATTTTAATCAGCTTTGTTTGTTGTAGATATCATTATTTTCATAATATCTGCAATTTAAATATCTTTAAATATTTTTTTTCATAATTATTAATACCCTTTACTAATATAGTATTTACATATGGCCCTTCAAATATGTAAATATAACTTATCTTGTGAACCTTGTCCCCAATTTCAATTAATGTTCAGCATTCTATTCTAACGTCTGCTTCCACAAATACCATATTTCTATGGATCATTAGATCTACCAAAACTACATGGAACATTAGGAACCAAAAACTGCATTTGTTACATTCTCGCGACGTTCCTTAACCAGCACTGTCGTAAATATAATCCAGTTTGATAATTTCCAGCTGGAAACCGGAAATGTTTTGATAGTATGACATAATTATTTTATTAGTATTATTTTTTTCATTTATTGCATTAAAAAAAACTATTTTCATAAAATTGGTTCAGACACCTAATAATCGGATCTTTGAAACTCGTATTTTTCAAGTTAATAAAAATAATTGCAAGTCGTTGAAATGGTTAGTTAGAGTTACAAAAGTAATGTTACCCCTTTAGCTGTTGATCAATCATTTGTATGACAACTGTAGTTCATATTACTATCTTTAATTTCAAATTTAAGTCGTATTTTTAGTCGTTTCTTACTTTGAGAGTCGTGACTTGTTAAACAACTATTTTTTTTTAAAGCTTGAAAGTTAATAAAGGTTGATGATTTGTCTTTTTAAAGTCTTAAAAATCAGCTCTAAATCGTAACTAAATGCACTTAAAAATCAGCCCTTAATCTAAACTAATTTATACAGTAAATTAGAGCAACAATGGATATTTGAAATTTGAATTTTTTTTTAATGAAACTGTGATTCATCTGACCTATAAGATAATTTTGATAACCTCACGAGCGGCGAGACATTCTTCACTATTATAATAACTGAAACCATATCTGCCAACAAAATAACTCAAATCTGGTTTAGAAAATATAAAATTCAATAAAAATTATCATAAATTGGCTTTTAAATTTTGATATTTATGTAATGTCAATATTTAGAAAATTAAAATGAAAAGTTTTACTGAAACATTAAATTTTTGTCCCATAAATGAATTAAGAGAAGGTTAGTATAGCATAGTTTTGTGTACAATTAAATACGATATTCTAACATATTTTTTATTAACAATTCTTACAGTGACACCTTTGCTAATAAGATCACAATCTATTTTAAATAAAATTAACGAAGAAAAATTAAATGCTGGAGACAGTGATGAAAGCGAAGAGGTAAATAGTTCATACATTTATAAACGACAAGTTGAAGTGATAATTTCATTAGCTTAAAAAATATCGTCATATACTCGGAATTCCCAACAAAAATGAATTAAAAATAGCATTTATTATCTCATTTATTGAATCTAATTGTTTGCATAGACTTTTTACAGCTTTTATGCTTAAAAAACATAAACTTTAAATGTTGACTGGTGAGATAGAGCTTTTTTTTTATACTAATTTATCTCAATTTTATAAGAGTATTTTTATATCAGCAAATCAATCTCGTATTTAATAGTGTGAATTATTGTATTTTTATAAACTTTTACAATTTGTCACTAACAAATTCAAATTCGAACCATTAGTTTTAGTTAGACATTTGTAATTAAAACATTAAATTCAATTTTAATATAATTTTTATATAAAATGATTTACAAAAACTCGTAAACTCGGAAATAAAAAAAGTGATATATAAAAATAATTTTAAAGATTTATTTATTATATAAAAATCATTAATTGCAATTCTAAAATTTAAAGTCTGGTAGTAATTTGAAAACAAGTTTAATAATTTAAATTTGAATAATATAATTTTATAATTTCAATTCATATTACAAAGCGAATTGAGTTTATTAAAAGAATATTTATCAAATTTGAAATTGTGATAATAAATTCCAATATTTAAGGAAACTTTTCATTAATGGAATTCAAATAAAATTAATAATTTTATTTTACATCAAAATTAAATATAATTCAGCAAATATTAAATTGTAATTTCGTTTCCAGTTAATATAGTTATCAAGAAATAGTTTTGTGCCGGTTCAAGCTAAATTAAAAGCCGAATTTTCTTAATATTTTGCATTTAATTATTGATCACATAATAAAATCGATAAAATTAAATTAATAAACTAAAATTTTACAAAAAGTTTCATTTAATTTATTGGTTGTTCAGTTGAATAATCATAAAACTTAATAAATTTAATAAAAAAATTCTTACTTGTATCTTTTGATATGAACATTCCAAGAGAGTTTAAATTTGATTGAAAGTCTTAATTAGAATTTTAATCATGTATTTATATTAGTATTCAAATTTATCTGAATTAAATTAACATACTAAAATAAATTAAGTTATAACACTATAGATATACGAAATGTGACTTTTGAATAGTTTATTTATTGATCTGAATTAAAAACGTGTAAAAAAAACTTGAGTAAATTTAGAGATAAGTCATCAGACATTAAAGTTACCATTTACAAGCATTAAAGTTTACCATTTACATTTACAAGCCGTAAACTCATTTTTCAGATTTGAACACAAATGGTTTAATCAAAATTCAATCATTTACGTAACACCTCGACTATTTTGCAAATATATTTATTTCATTTTCTGTATAGCCCCCAGACTTTATCTTTACTATGTATTCAATCGGCACACGTACAAAATATTTAACACGTTCGCTACCAAGTAGAAGATATCTCGTATTAAGAGACTGTACCTAGAGAATAAATTTGCTCTTATTTTCTGTTTTAAGTTATACATGAAAACTTTAATTCTAACTAATTAAATTATTTTAATAAATTTTGTTTATTTTCTTTAAATAAAAGTATGGTAAACATAGCACAGCTTGCTTAATTTTGTTTGTCGCTGAACGTGGTAAACTTGAAAAACATTTGCCTATTTTCTCATTCTCAATTTGAAAAAAAAACGTATAACAAATATTGTTTCCCGGATATAATTCTCAAAATTTAAACAAACAAAAAATGTTGGCTTGGATATACACGTGGACATGATGAATGTAAGCTCTCAAATACATTTTAAACTATCAATATTTTGGAAATTTTATAAACTTTACCGAATAAACGGAGCAAGTATTTGGCAACGTTTGTTCGACTACCTTGCTGGATATAGTCTCGTCGCTGTGTCGTTCCTCCTTTGAAATTTCAAAAACCAATTGAAACATAGAAATAAGAAACTGTCAAACAGCAACTTTAACTGTATACTTTCATATAGTTCTGTATGTTTCAACTTTTCTATGCGGCACACAGCGGCACGGCCAAAATATCTTATAATCACAATATTTAATATAGAATTAATACAATTATTAAGAAATGTATTCAAAGGTTTCTCAAATAACTACTTAGAAAACCAAATCGATAATTGTAAATATTCAGAATTATTCGGAAACTATACAAATATGAATTCAAATAAAATAATAAAAATGATTTTAATTAAAATTATATTTTGTCTTTCCATATTATTTTATGTTTTTGATCGATTCTTATGATACGTCTACATTACGTGGGTATATTATACGTCACATAAAATAGTTCTTTATTGTAAAAGTTCAATATTACTTAATTTATTATATAGTAAGTTCAATGTCAGCAATTCAAATTATTGTATATAGAATATAATACACAATATGATTTGATCTGAGGAAGAGGAAACTTATAAATTATTAAGTGCTTGAGACATGCATTGTTAATAAAATTTAGTTATATTGACATTGTACAATTAAAACTCCATTTTTTAGTGAGAAAATAATAAATATACTATTTTTATTACATATACTAAACAATCTGATAAAGATTCATATCAAAATTAAATCGAAATTTTAAATATGATATTTATTTATAATAAGAAGAATTGTTTGTATTATTGATGATTTACATAATTAGTTTTAATAATTATTTATGAGAAATTAATTTCTCATTTACATTGTTAGTAAATTATGGCATTAGTTCCGGATGCAATACAAAGGAAAGCAGTTGGTATCATGATTATGCACTCTACTTAATCGGCGTTGGTATTGACAACTGCAAAGAATAGGGACAATTAGAAATCCTTGAGTACTGTTTGTGCCACATGGAACACGCTTCTTTTTTAAACTGGCAGAGATTTAAAGATTTGCAATTACATTGATTTTGATATTCGCGATTTTGATATTATTTTTATGATCATTATTTAAGTATTTTACATAAATTTTCAAAAAAAAATTAAATATTTTTTATCCAAATGTGAATTTATTTTACACCGTGAATTTGTCAAAAAAACTTAATATTCGCAACTTTCACTTCTTTTAAAAAATTTTACTATTCACATATTTTTTGTTTTTATGCAAAAACCTCCAAAAATTTGCTGATGTGCTCCAAAAAAATGTAGAATTGCGTTATAAATATTTCTGTAAATTATTGTCAATAAAAATCTTATATGTATAAAAATTAAATTTAATCGAATTATCATCACCAAAAAGATATATTAAAATATTGCATAATTTTTTTGTTTTACTTATTGCCAAAATAAAAACCACAAAAATCATAAATAAATCTTACCAAAAATTATGAAAATTAATGATATTTATATTAAAAGCTTATATAAAATTGAAAAGTTCTAAAGGTTATTGGGTTACTATTTAATTTTGGATGGAATTTAATTAAAATGTTGTTTAGAAAAATAATTGATTTTATTTTTAAATATATTTAGTTATCAAAATTGGAGGAAAATTTGAATCAAAATATCGAAAACAAAAATTTAAATGGAATAATTTCGTATAAAATTATTTTTCGCAGACAGAACTTAATAAAATTGACCAAAATAAAACACTTATTAATCATTAAACTTCGGCTCCCTGAAACCGCTCATAAGAAATATTGCCTAAACAAAGAAAATCAGAGACCGTGTGTAATTACATATAAGCAATTTAAACTATCTAAATATAATAATTCAAAACTTCCATTACTTTATCGTACGGGTGTAATCCACCCAAAAAGAAAAAACGTTTTATAATCTAACCGTATAAGAAATGCAATAGACTTCAATATTTATTATCACCCTGAATATTTCTCAACAATTTATAGTACGGTTTTGGCAGCCGGAATGTTCAAAAAATTGTGATTACTATATGGTAAAAGTGCACCATTTTAAAAGTGTGTTTGATTTTTTTATTACCTTCTTTATTATTAGCGTACAGTTTGGTTTCATCCAGCTTTTCTCAAAAAATCCACTTTCAATAAGCAATCTCCTGAACGAAGCACTGTGTTTGTATTTTGAAGTAATAAATTCTTAAATTTGAATGGTCATGTTTGTGAAAGAAATTTTAAAGTTATGGGTAAATGACACCCATGGTTACATAAATTAATAATAACAATGAAGGGTTAATTATACTAAATAAAACGTCGGATTCGTTAGGTAATATAGTTGTCTGCTTCCAATAACTAGTGAACACCGTGAATTTTAATATATTTCATATAAATTTCTATAAACTTTATCCGCCAGACTGTAATCAGATTTTCTAATATCAATAAAGTTACTATAAATCAATTTACCATATAAATTTTCCAAAGCCCATAAACTTTAATACGGTTCCATTTATTAACAATCATTGTTCAATGCGTGTATATGCAATATAAGCTTTTACGCTGACTTTTTTTATTTTGTGTGGTTTATGATGGTGTAAAACTAACAGCCCAATACAGTCAGTCAGTCAGTCATGCGAGCACAGTAATAAATTACTGGTGTTGCTGAATTGTTGGTGCTAATATTATTTAAGGGAATAAAAAATTTCATAATTTTTTTGAATTTTAATAATTGTTTTATTTTTAAATGTATAAAAATTATATTAATTCAAATATTTAAAGGTCAAAATTATTTAATAAATAGTGTTGTAAATAATATAATTAAATTATTATTAGATAAATAAGTTAATCAAAAAATTAAAAGTGCGACAAAATAAATAAATTATTAAATTATATATAAATATAATTGTGTTTATAAAGCGTTAACAAATAAATAAAAATGGCTGTAAAATCTTTGCAAATTACTGAAACACCGGTAAGAAAAATATTAATTTAATTAATAATTTTATTTTAATTCTTTAACGATTTTTCTAATGAATTATCGAAATTGTGTCTGACATGTGTTAAAAGTGCATCAATTTGTGAAAAGAAATCAATTTAACAGTTTTCACTTTAACATTGCAGATTTATTTATAGTGTTAGCCATTGTTAAGTAGGTTTCAAATATTTAACACTACTTTTTTTTATATATATAATTCCGCAATTTTCTCATTTCTCTTCATTATGCCAATGTTAATTTACTTTCTTTTCAGTTACTATTTAATTATGTTTGGATTACTTTTAATTATTTATAATAATTAAATTTATAATAATAAGTGATTAAAAAAGAAATTTCTTTCTAGAATTTATATTCATTTCTGTTGCTTTTTAAAATTGTCTTTAATTTTTATTTTTTATTTGAATACTGCCATTTTTTTAAAAAAAAAAAAAAGGAAAAACATTTTTGGAATAAGAATTATACAGAATTAACTAATGATTACTGAACTGACTCGACACTTCTACTTCGGACAATTAACGAACTAAGAGATTCATAGAAAAGAATTATAGAGGAGACCAAGGCTCTATAATATTCAAATTTTGCAATACAATATTCAACTTTTGCAATACAGTTTACAATTTTCCGCAGAATTCGCTTAATAACCCATTTTAAGACCTTGTCTGTACCTTCTTAGTCAACCTACCTTTTACCAATATTGTTTCAATTAAAACGACTTTATATTGATGGTTATTTAATTTTCACACTTAACTATCGTTTCTATCTCATATATCTTCATTACCTTTGGTTTAACTTGAAACCTTTTTGCTTCTGAATATTGCCATATTTTAAAATTGTCACCTGATGTTAACCATTCAATTTCACTGTTTATTATTTCTTTAACTACATATGTCCGATAAATTTGTAAATCATTCGATCGAAAGATTAAATAAAGAAGAATTAATGAATACAAAAATATCAATTAACGATAAACCTCGTCAAAACAAATTTAACTTTCGTTATCCATTGAAATGTTATATAATTTAAAAACATTTCATATCTGCAAAGCATTTTATATCTGCAAAGTATTTTGCAGCAGAATAACAAATATTGTCATAACAGATCATGTGATATTCCATTATCGACTGTCAATTCAGTCAAGTTCAAACAATATTCAAATCAAGTTCAAATTATATTACAACGATAATTAAAATTAAAATTTTTGAGTATATCTAATTACCGAATTACCTAAACATTTTTTAACTAATTTCCTAACTAGTAATTCACAAATTGATAATTGTTCGGTTTTTTATTTTGGAAAATCCCTACTGAACCCAAATATTTTCCAACATTGATTAATTTCAGTTGTATTTATTTCAAATTTCGTGTTAATTGCACTATGAAATAATTCTTAAAATTTTTATATTACTTGAAAATATTTAATCTTGACAATTTTCATATTTAATCAGGTGTTTAAAAAATAATTAAAAGATTAATAATTATTTTTGTTTTTAAAACTTCACATTTTAGTAAAATATTTTCCCAGCATAAAATTTACAACGATGAGAATTTTATATATAATTTTTTTTTGGTAAAATGAAAAATCAATCAATTTTATTGAATTTTTATGTTTTGGAGAAAATCATATAGAATCAAAAAATCAAAATTATATCGACAACTTTCCATATTCTCGAGGCAATACAAAATTTAAACAGAAAATATCAGAATACTTGAATACAAAATCATTAATTCAATGATGTACTTGCATATATAAGAATATTTATAATAAAAAAAATTATCGATTCATATCACGTTTTAAGTGCGATATGTGCGCGGCCTCATCATAAAATATAAACAACGCTCATAAAATAATTATATACCATCTCAAAAAAAAAAAAATGTTAATTTCGGTTATGTGATGTCCAAATTTGCAATAAAAAAAAATACATTCACAAGTTTCAAAATATCCAGCAAACAAAATCAAAACTGCAAGTAGGGAGGAAATTCTTTAATTTTTACCAGAGTGGTTACCCGCGACCCAAATAAAGTTGATTATACCCGCCGTCCTTGGTAATAGTTAGATTTTATAATGAATACAAAATTATGAGAAAATACTGAAACAAAATAGAAATTGTCTGTCTTTTGCCGTCTTGCAAATTTAATATAAAATTAATTCTGTAAATCAGTTAGTAAAATTATTCAAATTAATGGTATAATATAGGCCGCGAGTAGCCTATACAGATAGGCTTTTTTGACTTAAGTTTTATTACAAAATATTTTGAAGAAATTTATTGACTAGCACCAAAATTAAAATGGCTAGTATCGTTACAAATCGGGACCAATTTATGTAAATATTTTTTTGCGTATTTATCGTATTATTCTCGAGTTATTTATCGAGAAAAGTAAAATTAATATATTTAGATAGATGGCGCTACTAACGAGTATGTACCATAATTCAAGTTATTTGGAATTGGACGATTTTAGAATTTACAAACTTTCCAAATCGCGTAGGATCTATAAATAAAATTTAAATTGTTAATTAGTAATTTCATAAAGTAAAAAAAATATTCAATTAGAATTTTGTCCGAAAACAATTGATCGAATTCACAATTGAACAATTTAACGAATGTAAATTTATCAAAATCAAAATTGGCAAATGTAATTTTAACTGACCGAAGGTAAACTTACATCCTTACCAGTAAAACCGAAATATTTTAAATTTGGTGAATTGTTCCAGTAAATCATGATTTTCTATTCATTCAATTTTCGATTAATTGTGTACTCGGTATATTTACATTCAGTCATAACTATGCATTTGTTCTGTTTACCTACGGCCAATTAGTTGAATACCAGAATTTTTGTCATTAGATTAATACCTAAGATAAAGGTCATATGTCTAATACTCTTAGTTTTATGAAATTCATCATTAATAATTAGTCTAATTATATAAATTTAAATTGCAATGATATTGTAAACGAGTAGGAAATTAAATTATTTTGATTGTTGCGTAACTTTTAATTTATTACTCATCATATTTTTTTGTAAGTAAAATTGCAAGAACCATTAGTAAAGATAACCTCGTAAACTTCGTAAATTGATAAATATTGCAAAAAAAAAATCATAATATCAAAAATGCAATTACGCTACTTCCTTAATAAATTTCTTCATTCTTTTTTTTTAATTAAATTAATTTCATTATTTATGTATGATTTAATGCACTTGATAGCAAATACATGGCTTTTGTGTAAAAACTTATCAAGCTAAATTGAAAATGTGTGACACTCAAATTATGCATTCAAAAATCTATATGCAAAATATATTGTAATTTACTTTCATGAATGCTATTTATTTACTACTAATTTCATTAACTATTTTTTCCGCAGATAAGTCATGATGACCCATCGACATTTATACTAACAATTTCGGGTTTTTACATGGAACATATTCTTTCTTGATTATATGGTAATCTCCATAACCTTGTTCCGCACTCAATTCCCCAATTAAAATTTACAGTTAATTCTTTCTATGATAGATTAAATTGTTTCTCAATCACAGAATTTAGAGAGAATTGAGTGTGTAGCAAATTTGACCTAGACCTAGTCAATTTCCAGTTCATAATGAGACTTATCGTTCGCTAGATTAAAATTATTTTTTATTCATTTTCACTCAGTTCATTAAATTCTTACAATTTCGTGATAATGAACTGAGCAAAAGTATAAGGAAATTGAACTTTCATGATTTCATTGAAATCTTATCAATCCACAAACCAATTATGAATAATTTTGCTTCATATGAATGCCCTTAAGTTATGTTTTAATAGAAACTGACTAAAACTGAAAGCCGTGTGTTTATTGATGCGATAAGCAAATGCAAATGCGACTACATGCTTCTATAAATTCAAAAAAACACTTTGATATTAACACTTTAATAGTTTTAATAAAATAATTTATTTAATCAGTTTGAAAATTTTGAAGGTATACGATAAATTTGTACCGCGGCCATTGCTATCGGTGTGTTTTCAAGTATAGCCGCCAAAATTTATATGGACTATATTTAGATTTAGAGTGACCGAATATAAATTTAGAGATTTTGCGTATCGAAAATGTATTCAAAGTAAATATTTACACTAGGATACATTGAACTTTTACTATGTTCTGAATCTGACAGTTTTTATGAAAATATGGATTTACATTGTTTTATGTCGCGATTTAACGCTTTCGCGGCCAATATGTCTATACCCTAACAATTTCTAATATATACATAAATATTTGAAATTTTATTTTTTAATCAAGTTTATAGTCTTAATGAACTGAGCAAAAACTTGTAAAATAAACGCCTACATTTTAATTACCATTTTTTTTAGATTACATTTTTTTTTTTTGATAATTATTTTTTATGCTAATTTTTAACATGTTCATATAATTATAATAAATTACAAATCATAAAATTAATAATATAATCTATAAAAATTTAATTAATATATAAAATTACTTTTGATTTTTTGTTTCTAGTATATCAAATATCCACGTTCAGTTGGTTTTATTATCAGCAATGAATTTTGTGAAAGATTTAACTATTATGGCATGCGAAGTAAGTTAAAATTTGAAAATAAAATTTGAAAAACTATCAATAAAATTTTCTTTAAAGCAATTCTTGTATTATATCTGACACGAAGATTAGGATATGATGATGATATGGCAACAGTTCTTTATCATATTTTTACAAGTTTAGTATATTTTTTTCCATTAATTGGTGCTATTATAGCTGACAGTTATTTGGGCAGATTTAAAACAATTTTCTATTTATCAATTGTTTATGCAATTGGTACTGTAATTATATCAATTGGTGCTATACCAATATTACAATTACCAGCTAAGTAAGTGAACTATAATTAGTAAAGAAAATCTAATAATTAGTAATTATTATAATGTTATTTGTTTTACAGAACAGTAACTGTTATTGGACTGTTATTAATTGCAACTGGTACTGGTGGTATAAAACCATGTGTTTCAGCATTTGGTGGTGATCAATTTAAAATACCAGAACAAGCTGCACAATTAGCATCATTTTTTTCATTATTTTATTTTGCTATTAATGCTGGTTCATTGGTATCAACATCAATAACACCAATTTTACGTGAAGATGTACATTGTTTTGGTGAAAATGATTGTTTTTCATTGGCATTTGGTGTACCAGCTATTTTAATGGTTGTATCAATATTTATATTTGTTATGGGTAAAAAATTATATATTATTAAAAAACCATCTGGTAATATGATGTTATCAGTAACAAAATGTATTGTTGAAGCAATTCGTAAACGTTATAAAGATACAACAAATATAGTTAAAGAACATTGGCTTGATTATGCCGAAGATAAATATGGCAATGAATTGGTTAGTGATACAAAAGCATTATTTAAAATATTAATTTTATATTTGCCATTACCATTATTTTGGGCATTATTTGATCAACAAGGTTCACGTTGGACATTTCAAGCTACTCGAATGGTTGGTAATGTTGGTGGTGGTTTTGATATAAAACCAGATCAAATTCAAGTTATAAATCCATTATTAATATTATTATTTATACCATTATTTGATTATGCTATGTATCCGATGTTAGGTAAAATTGGTATTAAACGTCCATTACAAAAAATCACAATTGGTGGTTTATTAGCAGCTTTAGCATTTATGTTATCTGGTTTTATTGAAATGAAATTAGAGGCAACCGATACACATATGCCATTAGATGGTGAAACTCAAATAAGAATATTTAATGGTATGTCATGTGATTATAAATTTACTACAACATTACCAATACAAAATCAGAATTTCACTTTGAAAAGTTTAGCTGTTTTTGAAGATCAACATATTAAATTGACTGAAGATGAAATTTATAAATTTCAAGCTATTAGTAATAGTATTTGTCCAAATGTTACCGGTGAATTTTACTTAAAACCTAAAAAACCAATGAGTTATTTTCTTACTAGCTATGATAATACTAATTATTTAGAATATGAGGAAAAAGTTTCAAAACATAAAAGTGGAACTCCTTTAGTCAGAATTTTATCAAATGTTCAAAGTAGTATTGGTCCACTGAAAATTACAGATCATGATCATGAAATATATTTTAATAATACCGAATTAAAAGAAATACCAATTGGTGATTATTATTTGCAATATGGTAAAATTTTAGTTGGTAATGTTGAACTAAGACAAGGCGGTGTTTATACATTCATTATTGATGGTGATGAAGTAAAAGGATATGTAAGGATTTCAAATCAAATTTCATTATATTTATTATAATTTTTTTTTAAATTTACAGACCTTACATAATTACATTATTAATGAACCAAATTCTGTTCATATGCTGTGGCAACTACCACAATATGTCGTTATTACAGCAGCTGAAGTAATGTTTTCTGTAACAGGTTTAGAATTTTCATATACTCAAGCACCGAATCGTATGAAATCAGTATTACAAGCTTGTTGGCTATTAACTGTTGCTATTGGTAATTTATTAGTTGTTTTTATAGCTGAATTTATTAAATTTAACTCACAGGTAATTATAATTATAATTAATAAAAAAAAATGTTTAATCTTATTTGTATTATCGACCGGATTTTATAGGCTTTTGAATTCTTCTGTTTTGCTGGTCTTATGGTACTAGATATGCTAATTTTTAGTTTATTAGCATTAAGATATAATTATGTTACTCATGAGGATTCTGAATATGATGAAACAGATATTAATTCATTCAATAATAATAAAAGTGATGATACTATTAATATTAAAATGATAAATAATGAGACTCAAGCATCGCCACAAGATGGACTTACAAATCCTGCTTTTACTCGTGATTCATAGTATAGTTTTGTAATAAATTGTATTTTTGTATTAAAATTTAAATTAAATTTAGAAAAAAATGTTATAAAAAAAAATTATTTGTTTTTTTTTTTTGGGCTAGCTTACTTAACAGTTTAGTAGCTTCTAATTTAGTGTTTATTTTTGTAAATTAAATATTATTATATTTGTTTTTTATAATTCATTTTTATAAAATATTAATTATAATTAATTGTAGTTAATAATAAATTAATATAATTTTTAAATTTATTATTTAAATGTTTATTTAATAATTTTATTTGTTATTAAAGATTGTTATCAGTTTTAATATATTTCATATTTTGTGAAATGAATCAAATAAAAAATTATTAATAATACAATGATGAAATTTATTGGTTTTCCTAAAAGTATGCAATAATATTTTCAATCGAAGGTTGCAGAACATTTAAAATTTCTGTAGTAAGTATATATGTATAAAAAAAATATGTTGCACAACAAAAATGTTTACATATTAAATTTTGAATAAGATAGTATTACAGGGTGTCTAATAAATGAAATGAAATAATATGTCTAATAATATTAGCAATGTTAAAGTATTATTAAACTAATTTAGGGTTATACTCATATAATAAAGACCAAAGACACTCTGGGTTCTCTTGAAATTTGTAGTCTGTACTTTCAAGAGGTTCTTATATAGTCATTAAGTTAACACGCAAGTTAACTTGATTACTTAATGCTCGGCGATTTGTGCGCGGTAGCTTTAGTGGACTCATGGGAAACTAATAAATAAGCGAGTTAGTTTAGTTTCCAAAGAATATTTCATATGTTCTAGACTGATTTTAATGAAATATGGTACACAGGTTGCATTCGTGATTACGGATATGTTGGCTAAGGTAAAGAATAGTAGCTTTTGGAAGTCCATGCTAAAATTTCCGATTAATATTTCATAGTTCTAGATCATATGGTGAATATTATATCATACTAATGAAATTTAGTATACAAATTAGTTTTATAATGTAGTTGATGCCTAGAATCGGTAGTTTCAGTGGGTCCCTATCAAAATTAATCACGGATTATATTAACTGTTTAAAAAAATTAATTATAAAGATGATTTCCATTATAATTTTTAGAGCTATTTCATTGGGGTGATATAAAAATATGTAAAACTTTTAATTGTGATAAAAACAATTATTTAATTTATCCATTATTAGTGATTAGAAATGTTTGCTACCTTAGAGATAACAGAGGGTAATTTTTTGATGAGTTCATTATTGGCCTTAGATGTTGAAAAGTAAGAGCTACTTTTAGGCGCAGCCTATAAATTTAATGAATATGATATTATTATTACTTGGCATTGAATAACGTCAAGTATATGATTGGTAATCAGAATATTGTCGAGGTATTCCTGCTAATCCTAAAAAAGTTATATTTACTCCAATGAATATAATAGCAAACTGAATTTTTAGTCATATGGGGTAAAGTTAATAATAATTCTTAGACGTTATTTAATTAATATTACTCTAAAATATTGTAATTTTCTGTATTCCTTAATAGTTCATTATAATTACTATTCATTAGTTATTTTATATAAAAATACTTTAGATATTAAAAGGTTTATTTTGGAATGGACAAAGATTATTATTACCATATGCATATTCATAAGATTTTTCATAACGCTTTTGTCACATCGCATATAAATCTTTTGAAAACTCTGGTAATGCAAAGTCGCTTTATTTAGATGCATCTTTTTTACAAGGTTTTGAAACGATATCTGACAATCTTGACTCTAAGCAATAAATAACTAAATGAAAATTCTTTTTAAATCATTTTTTTTAAATATGTTCTGATAAAATGTCATATATAATCAATTAGATTCTCAGTATGTAAGAACACTGCTGGTAAATTGAAATTTTATTAGAATTTGTTGATTACTCCTCCATTTGGTGTAGTTTATGCATTTTAAAATTGAAGAATTAACAAATTGGAAAGTATTTACATTGAAATAAGTTTGTTCATATATGAAATGAAAATTTTAATATTGATCTAAATATCTGAAATAAAAAGATTCATAAAAAATCATAAAATAAAACACAATAATTTTAACTGAAATAGAAATTTATTTTATTATTCATTTATTTTATTTTTTATTTAATTATTTTTTTATAGTTTTTTTATTTTTTTTTTTATTTTATTTTTTTACCTTTATTTTTTCTCTTCATAACATTATAAAAACGCCAGTTTTGAAAACAAACCGCGAATAAATTTTTATAATATTTATAATATCTATACAAAAATTGTACAACCATAAAAATATATTTATTAACAAAATAATTTATTAATATTTTTATTTTAAAATAATAAAAATATTTAATATAAAAATTTAATATTATTTAATTAATATTATAATAGAAAATATTGTAAATATCACAATATTCAAAATTAAGTAGAAATATTGTAGATGAATGCCAAGAATACTTACAGTCAAAATCCTTTAAATAAAAGATTTTCTGTCTGGAATTAATTTGCACTAATTAAATGGTGTCTCATCGTATCATTTTATACACGTAATTTCTAAATTTCTTAAAATACTAAATATATTTATTTTTTACTTACTATAAAACACTTCGGATTATCTTCTTGTATTCAACATTTGTAAATAATATTCGCAATTTGTACAGTAAACAGATGGCGCTATAACATGACGTTTTCTACATAAATTACATTCAACAGCTTTTGCTGATGCTTTAACAATTGCATTATTATAAACACGTGTCGGAATTGCTGTTACATTAACAGTACTATCTGAAATTTGATTGTCATTTAATGTATTCTGTATTAAGTTTTGTTGTTTCAGTGCTGTAGCTGATTGGATAACATCATTTTCACCTTTAGTACCTGGTTCAAAACTAACTTTTTTAGCATTTACCTGTTTCATTGATTGCATTTGATAATACTGTGATTGATTATATGGTATTTGTTGTGGTATTTGGTTTGGTAGTTGCTTTTGCTGTTGTTGCTGTTGATCCATATGAATATTATATCCATGTGGCATTGGTATTCTTTGATATGGTGATGGTATTTTATTTTCGTCTTGACCCTGTGGATAGTATCCATTTTGTTGTGTATTATTGAAACCATTATTAATACCATGATAACCATTTGTGACATTTAATTGTTGGTGCTGTTGATTTTGATTATAAGCTTGCTGTTGTTGCTGATGCATTTTTTGAGCAGCTAATGATCGTGATATTAAATAACTTTGATTTGATTGTTGTTGTTGTTGTGGTTGTTGAATTTGAGGTGGCATTCTTGTTTGCATTTGTTTAGCAACTGAAAGACCCTGATTTATTATAGCACTGATATTGTTCTCAATTTGATTATTAAGGTTCATCTGATGGTGTTGACTTTGTGCAACACTAACGATGCCACTCATACTAGTACGTGGTATACCACTACTACTACTACTATTTCCACTAATCATACTAATAACAGATCCTTGTGGACTATTACTACTGCTACTACTACTATTATTATTTAAATTAATAGTTCCACCATTATGTGGACTGGGTACATTTTGTGTTCGGAAAATGTCCTGCACTGGTGAATAAATTTGGGAACGAATTATCGGGCTAGTGTATTGTTGTTGGGATTGGGGTACTACATCAATATATTGTTGTTGTTGTTGTTGATGATGTTGCAGTTGCTGTTGTTGTTGAAGTGGTGATGGATAATGTTGTAATCCATCTGATAATACCTTTTCACATTCATTTTGTAAAGGAACCTTACACAAACCATTAATTGGTTGGTAAACACTTGTTGCTACTTGGGATGATTGACTCTTATTATCTATTTGGCCATTTTTTCGATACGAATCCATTTTGGGACTTTGTGGTTGACGCATTTGAACATATCTTTGCATTTCTTGTGGCAAACTACGTCTTGGTTCAATTTGTTTTGGTGTCATTTGATTATTCGAATTCAAACTTACATTTAATTGTGGAGATTGGGTATTAATAGTTCTGGGTGATGCTTCACTTTGTAACCTTAAAACATTCTGTTGATGTTGAGATGAAAATTGTTGACTAACTTTTTCATTTGTATTATGTGCTGTCCGTAGCACTCTTTCTAATATTGGATTTGGTATAAAACTATCATCTTCTTCTTCATCAGCTGTAGCAACTAATGTAACTTGATCACAAAAAGATACACTCTTCTTTTTTGTTCTTTGTTTAGGATTAGGATTAGAATTATTTAGTGTTTGTTGTACAACAGCATTCAACATTTCTACTTCTTTTAATTCTTCAGCTATTTGACTAGCGGCTATTTCGTATTTAGGTTTTGGAAGAGATTGACTCATTGCTTGGCTATTTCCTGTTATATTTATGGCACAATCAACTTCATCCACATCATTATTTTGTTGTTGTTGTTGTAATTTCATATTATTATGCGGTAATCCATTCATATGTGTTCTGATTTGTGGTTTATTTAATATTTCTTGTGATAAATATGAACGAATTTGATTTGTAACTTGTGTTTGTTGTTGATCTACAACTGGTGATTGGTTAATATTCCGTTGTAATTTTATTTGATCAAAACGATTAGCTAAATCTCTAACACTACCAACAGATCCAGATGATTGTGGACCATTTATATTATGTTCATTTGAATTTTGTTGTTGCATTTGTATTTGATCTTGTCGTAATTTCAACATTTGCTGTCTATGCTGTAATTGGGCTAAAATACTTGTTGTACCTTCTACTGTGTCTGTTGATTTCGGTTTATTGGCTTCCAATTGTTGTATTTGTGAAATTTGATTATTTAATGGTTCCATATTAATTTCCGGTGGTGGAGGTGGAAAATCTTCGCTAGCTTGACGTGAATGACAAATAGAAGCTGGTGGACTTGGATAAGGTGGTAAATCAAGATTAGGTTCAAAACGACAATCAACCTCATCAACAGATGTACTACGGCAATCAAAATTTGAATTATTTAAGTAGGGATAGCCATTATTCTGAAGCATTTGGTCTTCTGGTTTTAATGGACTCTGTTCCTGATGTACTTGAGCATATGTTGTGATAATAGTTTGACAAGAATCTTCGCTCATGCTTGTGTTCGAACTGATCGTCGATATATTTGAAAGAGTTGCTTCATGGAAAGGTTTGAAAACAGGTTCTTGTTGCAGTTGCTGATGTTGTTGTTGTGATTGAAGCTGCTGCTGCTGCTGTTGTTGTGGTGGTAAAGTTGAAGAAGTTCTAGTTGGTGGTGGAGGTGGAACTTTTGGAACAACCATTAATTGTCTGCCACTTCCATGAAAGCTTTTACGCATAAGTCGACTTCTTTCCAAATTCGGATTTGTATTTGATTCACGTGGTTCAAAATGTCCTTCTGATAAATAACCACTACTCATACTATTCTTGCCATTTAAACCAACTGAACTGTCATCAATGGATTGCACACATGGTACTGGTTCTTTTGGTTGTTCTTCAGCATTGGCTTCTGTCAAGTCTGGCATTGAACGATTTTTACGGCGAATAAGTCCACCCATTAACAATTTTCTTCTAATTTTATGTTGCTTTTTACCAGTTTTTTCTTTCTCTTTCTTTTCATCTTTATCTTCCTTATGCTTTTTCAATGTATCCTTTGCATTACATAAATTTGGTTCAGCAAGACTAAATTCTCTTGCAATTTTATTTCTATCTTCACTTCGACTCCGCTTATCTTTATCCTTACTACGACCAAACAAGCTCCGACTTTCTCTTTCCACTTTCGGAGGCGGTTCTTGGTGGATCTCATTTTCAAATTCAAAGGCAGCTTTTAAAGTCGATTTCTTCTTCGGCAGAGTTGCATATATTTCAATATTTTTCACAGTAGGTTTATCAATCGTTTTATCTTTACTATTTTGCCGTACATGTTTTACACTACTGTTACTTCCTTCTCGGGAATGTTTCATTTCTGGCAGATAATTGAGATCAATATCATGTCCTTTTTCAATTAAAATACGACGATGTAAACTTCTGGCACGCATTATACAAGTATTATGTTTCATTCGGGCAAAAGTCATTGTGTGTGGATTACTATATGGAGCATCTAAAGCAGCACGAGCTCTACCTGCCGCAGCATTACACAAAACCAAAGCAGTTTCTAAATCATGACCTTCTTCTGTAATTCGTGATTTTTCTAAAAGTTGATCTGCTTCTTGACAAAGTCTTTCACAATCACCGGTCAACACAACCGATTCCGGTATTTTTGCTAAATGCTGTGTATTTTGATGTTTTGATGGATACGAATCAGTTGATGATACTGAAAATGAATCATATCCAGGATCATAGACAATACCATTTTTTGTTGGACTTTGTGGTGGATTTAAATTACGTTTTCCAACCATATACAAATAAGGATTATCTAATGTTGTTGATGAAGCTGAACTTGCACTGTTCCTATCTCCACTCCAATTTCCAGAATCACGTCTTCTTGGTTGATTCAAATGTTCTGGTATAGACAAACCATCATTTGCTGGATGCTGTGTATTACCATTTTGTTGGATATGATGTTGCTGTTGTTGTTGTTGTTGAAGACTTGTTGTATATGCATTTGCTGATTCGGCACTTAAACTACGATGTAAATTGAGTTGATGCTTTCGAGCCAATTGTGCATTTATAATATTATCAGCTGGTTTACGATTTAACATACCAGATAAATCTTTATCATCCGGATTTATTATATTGCCATCATGATTATGAAATATTTTCTCTTGGATATCATTTAAATTTTGATATTGTTGTGCATTTAAAACATTTTCAACTGCTTTCCGGCTAATATATGCATCGGTTTCATCAGTTGATAAATTCTGTTGTTGGAATATTTTATTTTGTATAACACTAAGATTTTGATAATCACATGTAGTTGGACGATTAGGAGTCGGAGTAATGGCACGTCTAGTTGATCCAATTATTGGTTTTTCTGGACTTGGTGTAACAGCTCGTCTAGCTTGAGCAGCTTGTAATAAATCTTGTTGATGTATATATTGTGATTGTGTTGTTGATTGTGGTTGTGGTACAGCATATAATAATAAAAGTGGTTGATAACGACCTCGACTACATTTCTCAACAACACCTTCCCAATGTGGACCAACCTTTAATAATATTTTTAAAAAAAAATATTTATTAGAAAGTTTTTACAATAAAATTGTTTTATTTGTTTAATAAAAACTTACCTCCTTAACATTAGCATCATCAAAATAAACCCAAACTTTTAATTTTGTATGATAGAAAAATGTCGTATAATGTTTACCATAATACGATACAATTCCAACTAATTCATGCTGAACTGTTTGTGACCAACGTTGATCAGATACTTGATGAAATACATCACATAATCGTAACGTTGTACCAACTGATTTTAATACAGCATGAACTTGTTCAGCTGCTGGTCTTTCTGAATCCCATACAATACCAATTGATACAACATCGGGTCGATTTAAAAGTGCCCGACAAATACCAATTTTAGCACCACATGAATTCTATAAAAAAAAAATTGTAAAAAATTAATAATTTATGATTGGCATTATAAAAATTTATATTAATTTATAAAGAAAATTAAATTATTTATTAATTTATGAAATCTGTATAAAAATATATTTGAAATTAATTTAAGAGGTCGTCGTATAAAGTGAGAAAATAAAATATTATTACAAAGCATTTTTTTATTTTTCATAAGAAATATATTTTATCTATTATAAAACATTAATTCAAGGCTAACCAGTTAAAAAGTTGCATATTTACTGGACTCAGCATAAATAATATGCAAAAATTAGGTAAGTTATTTTCATAGTGGACAGATTCATTTGTAAAATTGTAGTTTTCTTACTAAACTTGTTTCTTTTTATTAACAAACTTATTAATTTCATTATTTTGAAGAACCCAACCTTAAATTATATTTTAAGGTATAATATAGAAAAAATCCTTTTTTTTTAATTAATTTAAATTCATTTAACTTTACTTCTTTTTTTGAAAATTATTTATGTAGGTTTCGTTTACAACATATTTATATTAAACATTACAAATAAAAAAATAAAACTTACCGGACAATCACGAATATCGCCCATATTACCAGCAGCACGTAGGAGTTGACCAAAGCTAAGTTGTTGATGATTTTGTAAAGCTAAATTATTTTGTGATGTTAATGCTGATGCCGAAACATAATGAACCATCTGTAAAAATAATCAAAAATTAAAATTTAATTATGTAATTAATAAATGACAATTTCATAAAATATAAATTATTTTTATGTAGTTCAAATTAATTGTATTTTAAAGAACCATGCAAAAATAATTTATGTATTATTTTTTTTTCAAATTAACCGCTAATAAATTATCTAAAAGACCTTAATAATTATGGAATTACATATAAATGATTTTTTTTTTATGTTTATTGTAACACCTCTTCAAATTTCATTATTGTAATTCTAATATTGTTTTTTATTACTCCACCGCAAAAATGAAAACCGCATTATATTTCAACAATAATCATAATTTTATTAAATTAGTACTGCTAATAAAAAAAGTGTTTGATTAACTTTTTTTTTTTAATGTATCTATTCAAGCTACTCAATTCGGTAAACAGGTGAATTAATTTTTAACTATATATATTTATTTAAATCGCCTACATTTATGATCTGATAAAAAAAAATTAATTATTGATCACCATTTTTATAAAAAAAATTTGTTCCTCATTTATAATTTAACATATAAATAAATTTTTGAATGTAGGCTTTGAAGTCAACAACATTAATGTAAAAATATTAATGAGTTTTTTTTCTAAATAGTAACATAAAATTATAAAATATCTGATTAATTATCATAAATTAAATTGTATAAATTTTATAAATTTTAAAATGACTTAATTTTTGTTTCATATATTCTTAATGAAAGTGGTTTTTATGTCAGATTGTTATTTTGCTGACATGATGTAAAATATTTGAAATGAAAACTTGTTTGGTGGATACCAAATTTTAGAAAAAGAAAGTTACCATAACTTGGCTAAATTGACTAAAGAAGCGAATCAAAAAGTATTTAATTATTAAAAGGTTTGTTTTCTGTTTTATTTAATTTGAAGTTATAAAAAATTTGGAACACTGACATCAATTTCATTTTTATTTGTGATTTAGCAAAATTACTTAAGCAAAACTGAAAATAATTATGCTAAGGGTAATTTAAATTGGGAATTTTTATTTGAAATTTGAAATTTTTGTCAGTTTAACACATTTAACTTTTTCCCAATTATAAAAATTACAAAATTTCAGTGTCACTGAAATTGATTAGAAATGAAAATTTTACAATTCCACTCATCCCTTAAATGTTAAATATTTCCGACACTTAAGTTTGTAATGTAATATATTTAGAGCATGACTTAAAGATTATAAGAATGTGGACTATTCATCTTTATCCACCGACATATAAACTGTCAGTAAAACCCGAAATCACAAGATCCCTTTCAAATTTATTACCACATTTTGCATGACTCAATATTAATGAATCAAAATATATTAATAAAATAATTTGTATTGAATTTCTTACCTGAGTAAATGGTAATTGTTCCGAATTGGCACCACATTTACAAACACTCTGTTCAATAACACGCATAGCAAATCTTCGATGTGCTACACACTGTGCTGTTTCACATGAATCACCATCATCTGATGATAAATGTGAATGGACTCTATGTAAAAGTAATTCAAAACATTCAGCTGCATCACCTAAACAACCTAATGGAAAACGTCTACCAGCTAATGGACCACTAGCCAAAGCACGTCGTAGTGGTTCTGGACATAAAGCTGGTTCAGAACTAGTTTGTAATTGTTGAAAAAGTTCCTGTTAATAAGACAAATTTTTAAAAAAAAAATTATAATTAATATTTAATTAATTATTAATAAATTAAAATTTAAAAAATATATTTAATAATTCATTTTGAGATATCATCAAAACAAAGCATAACTCACAATTACAGCATTTATACATTTTGTACGTTCATTTGTTTCTAATGTCGGTAATAAATTTTTGACAACAGTTGAACTCTTTGAATTATGTCGAGTTAATGTCGCCGTTTTATTACCAATATCACGTGTTTGATGTTCTGATGATTTTTTTGAGGCACTTCGTGGCAATGTATTTTGTTTATCATTTGAATTTGTTAAAATTGGTATAATTTGTGATGTAGGTGGTTGTGGTTGCTGTTGTTGTTGTAGGGGTGGTGGATCCTTTTTCTTATATCGAAATTTAATCATTTTTTTTTGGTTTTTTGTTGGATTTTGTTTTTATTAAAATATTCGTTACAGATTTGAAAACATTTTCTGAATTTGTCAATTTAGTTACTAAAGAAAATAGTTAAATTAATTTTATTTTCCATTTTGTTGAAAATGATGTCGAGTGTGATCGAAATTTATGGATTATTTCAAAAATTGTAATCGATAACTGACCTCATTACTTATTTTTAAATAATTTTTTTGGTTTTTTTGTTTTTCAAGATAAATTGTCCTTGAATATTCATAAATAATTATTAAAAATAAAATTATTTATAGTTTCTAAAAAAACTGAGATTTTTTATGTTTAAATCGAAAAAGTTAACTACTCCAACCACAGCTAATAGAAACCAATAGATTTTTTACTCAAGGTTAATAATTATTAGACGGTGATAATTAATTTCCTCATTTTCTCGAGAGATGTCAAAAATTTTTAAACCATTATAATTAATATGAGGTTATTAAATGAATCTTTTTTTTTTGTTATGAAATAGTTAAATTGAAATTAATTGCTATATCAAATTATATAATATTTAATTAATCTTTTATATCTGATTTTGAAACCTTCTTTATCTTAACACGGTTAACAAGTGATTATAATGAAATTAATTTTTAAAATGTGATTAATAGATAATTTATAGATAGATTAAAATAAAGATGGAATTTGTTGCTAATTCATTTCTTGCTAATTCATTATTCTATGGAAAATTTACATTATTTATGAATTGAAAATATTAAAGAAAAGTGTCAATTAAACCTTAAGTACTCAGCATTAATTTTGAATTTTCATTTTTTTTGTTAGCATATTGGGCAATTTGGTAGTTTCTTAAGACGGAGGTAAACTAAGGCCGGTCAAAGTGATTCATTAATGAAGTGGAATGGGTAGATATGCTGTAATAATTATAAAGTGGATAGTAAATACATTGGTCTCATTAATAATGGCCTACGTTCGATGGATTCTCGATGTTCCCATCCCAGACAAATCAATCAACCAAGTTACTCAAAAGATTTAAAAATTATTATTTTATAAAAGTCTATCACAGACCAAAAGTGTTTATATTTTGAAACTGTCGAATTTTGTAGTAACAAGTTATTGAATTCTAAATGCTTTTGACCGCATTGATTGTTGCAAATATCAGCAGTTTAAATTTATAGGCAGTACTTTTTTAAAAACTGGTAGTTATTAGGAATATTACAATAATTTATATATTATGTGTACACTTTGTTAGTGTTCCTATTTACAAAAACCAACTTGCAATTCCGAAAACTAATGTTAACTAAAATTGCGATTTTGCTCTTAGTAATCTTTATATTGACACAGACTATCGCCAGAAGCTTTAAAATGAAAGGTGGAAAAAAATACTATTTGCTCTCTCAGCCTTAATATTATCTGTTCAACCTTAATGCCAGCTGTATAACAGCTTTTATTCATCTTTTATATTTAGAGCAACATAAAATAAAATGGTTACTGTAATTGCTATTTTGTCATTCAATTAGTATATGAAATACAAAATATTTCTTTAATAAATAATAATTTTACCATTATTGCTTTATAAGCAATATATAAAATTGGAAAGGAAGTTTTCAAAGCATATTTTTTTCAACAAAATAAACACTTAACAACATATTTTTAAAAAAAAAATATAATCATTATTTGCATATTCATTTTTCCAAGAAAAAAGGATTGTTATATATATAATAAATATGTAATTTTTATGTCTCCATTCATTTTATTTCAAAGTATGCTATAAAAAAAATTAACATTTTTATACTTCAGGTATGAGTCATCTTATAAAAAAAATGATTCCCCTTCCTGCCAGCATATAAAATGCTCTTCAAATAATCTAATTTATATAATACCTTAAATTTATATTTTTAAAAAAAACAATTTAATGTTTCCATAAGATTATCATCTTCAGTTTGTAGATTGCTCATCGGTTTCAAATTGAAAAACCAAAAAAAAAAACTCTACAACTAACAAAATTATTCCTGTGGTTATTAAGAGAATATACAAAAATAAAAAAAGTTTTAATGGAAATGAGCTGGAATAATCGACCAGTTAAAAGTATCTTTTTCTTCTTCAGAATACATACATTTTATATGCAGACAGGAAATGCTAAAAAAACAGACTTCGTTGTAACAATATTTAAATCCAATAAAAAAAGATGGTTTGAGAAAACTGCCATAAGATATTCTCCCATATTTATAATTAATTCAATTCTTAGTTATATTATAGAGAATGAAATAATAAAATTGGAAAATATTTGAAAAAGAAATTTTTGTCTATGCATCGTTACTAGCACGTGTAGATACAATAATTTTACTTCTTATAAATTATTAACCCTTGATTTACAAATGATACTATCTAAACTATAACAGATTAAAATATTTAAATTTTTAATATATTGCTAAACTTTTAATTGTTGAACTGTTAAAACGGATTTCAGCAGAGCCAGAGAGAAAACATTAAAAAAAAAACTGAATAATTTATAGTTGTAGTACTAAGAAAAAATAATAATAATAATAATAAAAAGTGGCACATGTGTCAGCGCAAAATTTCCAGTTCATCTTCCGCTTTAAGTGATATTCTACCTTAGGTTTCAATATTATATACTGTACGGTATGGGTATTATCGTATTATGCTGACCATGGTCCATTTACCAAAATTTATAAAAATTCATTTAAGCAAGAAATAATAATAAGAAGCTTTTTTTTTCTGCGGTGTCAGTTTTTATGGGCGGTTGATGACTCTTCAGTTTTCTCAATGTATATATATATACTTTGTAATGTAATGATGGAATCAATGTTGTTTTTTTTGGAAAAAATAAATATATTTTATAAATAAATAATCTTTAAAAACAAAAAATAAACAAGTTTTTTCAGTTAAGTAAATTTGAGTTTTGTTATCTTTCGTTTTGCATTAATATATAGCATAGGCGGATAGTGAATTTCTGGAATATAGGGAATTGATTTTATAAAAAATAAAAACTGAACAAGCAAGAAATATAAATTTTAATGAAGATAGTAAAACTATAAAATTATCTAATACAAACGATTTGTTCGTAGGGCTTCGAATCAGAGGAATAAAATTTGTGAATCACAGGATTATATAATAAAAAATTGGAATATTTATGTTGTAAATTATAATAATTTAATATTGATGAATTAATATCCATTTGCAATTTATAAAATTCAGCTTCGAAGCTACAAATAATACTTGCATTGGAATTGAAATAAATTCTAGCAGAGTTTTATTAAGCTTAGAATTATAAATTTGTATTAAATACATGCGGCCAGATTAGGTATCCCATTCAACCAATCATTCCGTAGTTGTGTAGAACAGAATGAAAAAAGAAACTATTACAGAATTCACTTGTACGCAGCCAGTTCTGTGTAGGACAAGAATGGATGCACTAACTCTTGGAATATAGCGGTTAAATGACCTACGACCTACAAATTCTGAATTCCACGAAGTGAATATAAAGTCGCTATCTTAGCTAAGCCAGGTGGAGATATGATCGGTTGTATATGACTTGATATTTAAACCGACCAACGAATTATAAAATATTTTTTATTAATTATTATTATCCCACTAAACTTTTATGTAAATTGCCCATCACATACAATTTGCCTATAACTTTTACCTAATTATTTATCAGCCTCTGACATAAATACATATATGTATATATATACATAATAATTAACTTTCACGTATTATCATAAATTTGAATTTAATGAAAAAAAAATCATTGTGTATTTTGATAAAAATTCACCTAAAATGTATTAGATTTTATATAGAAACATAAAATTCAAAATCAGAGAAGACCACCACAATAACTTGATAATTAATGTAAAAAATAAATTAATTATATATTTATATGTAAATTTTAATTATTCACGCTAATCATTAATTTTTAAAGCTATTTCATTTTAATTAGATTTTTATTTTTTTCATAGTAAATTCTTTTTTTTAAGCGTTTTTTCGAAATGAAAAAATAAAAATATATAATTGAAAAGTTGAAAAAACTTTCTGGGAAATTATATAAAGAATTACTAATTAATTATATTAGTCAGCGTGCGTATAACTCTGTAACTATCTATATCACTCAAATCATATTTATTCATACATTTTCTACATTTTTCTTAATAAATTTATAATTAATAATAAATCAATAAATTTGCGGTTTTTTTTTATAATATAAAAAATAATTTTGAAATTTGTATAAAATTATAATATTAATAAACGTGAAATTTAATATGTTTTCTGTAATTACGACACAGAAATCTAGTTTTAAATAAAAGTGGTTTTAAATATTTATTTATTGTGATTCTACAATTGTAAAAATATATTATAATTATTTTTGTGGTAATGGTTTTGATTTAATAATTGTCACCAAAGTGTATTTGACCCCAAAAACAAAAATTACTTTTTTATCAGTTAAAAACCTTGATTATTACGAAATGAAGATTCGAATTTACTTGTACCTGGCGGCTAACAAGTACTACACACAGGTCTCAAAAAAATATTTTTCTTAAAAAAATCCGTATTGTAATTTTCCCATTTGTATAATTTAATTTATTGTAAAATTCATATAATAAAAAACCTTGTTTAAAAACATCATATTTAATTTTTATTTTAGATCTACACTTGACTAATATAATTTCACTCCATTTCTAGCATCTATAATTGCTTTCCCAAACACTAAACTTCTTTGTAATCGATATCCTGCAGTTTCTATGCCACCTTTTCAAACAATATAATAACATAAAACATAATTTATGAGCCCGAATTAAAAACCTCTTCAATTATTTAACCAAAATATTGTAGCCCTAAAGCATATTTTTCCCTCCAAAAAAAAAAAAACAAAAAACGAACCCTAAAATCATCTTCCATTTTTCACCAATTTTGATGAGAAGAATACTATTTTTTATGATCTGTTTAAATAACAATATAAAAAGTAAAATAAAAACAGGTTTCAAAAGTGATTCACCTTATTTCCAAACAATAGATTTAAAGTATCTTTACAAAATGTTTGACATGACTGCAGAGTAGATTTAAAGAAAATGGTAAAATAAGAATTGGTATCCTTTAAAAAAATCATTTTTACTATAACAGAATTTACAATTAACTAAAATGATTAATTAAATATTCTAGTCATGTAAATATTAATTTTTTATCTAACTTTAAAATTCAATCTTTTATTTTAGTTATTTTTATGATTCTCCTTTGAGTTAAAAATCAGTTAAAAAAATAAAAATTTATATAAATTTTAATATTCTTTTGAGCATATTATTTATAAAAATTTGAATTTTAAAGAAAATTTGCCTTTCTTAACAAATTAGCATAAATACTTGTTAGCATTGATAAATAATTATATTCTTTTAATGTTTTCATGCGCATATAAAAAATCAATATATAAATATTTTATTTAAATTTCGAGTTTGTGGCTTAACACTTTCGTTCAATTCGAATAAAAAATGTATACATAAAAATGGAAATTATTGAACATTATAAAAATGTCTAACATAAAAATCAATTACGACAATTTATTTAATATTTAAAATGCTATTTTTTATAAGAATTATACTAATTGAAAATATTTTTATTTCAAATTTATTATTCTTTAAGATCATTGAATATTTATGAATAATTTTGTCACGTATTTGTCGTCAAACAATCATGTTTATTACGATTACTAATTATTTATGTGCATATAAATTACTATTTAAATATAGTTTTAGGGTGGTAGATAAAAATAATTTAAATAATTATATAATTAGAAGTTTTATTAAAACTAAATTGTTGTTAAATATCTAAATAATGATTCGAAAACCCTAAAAATATTAAGTAACTAAGCCTGTCAGTTATCCAATACATTAAACTTTGTTAATTATCCAATTTATTGTTAATCCAATCCATTTTTTTTGAAAGTGTATCCAATTTGATTTAAATTAATTAAATTTCGAACACACTAACACTAAATTTTATTATATAATTACACTTACAAGAAACGTTCAATCAAAATAATAATTTTTTTTTCTTTAAACTTATTTCTAACAATTTTCCCGGTCTTTAAATAACATTTTTAATTACTTGATAATTTTCTTGTAATCTTCATCAAAAAAAAAATACCACTTGAATTTAAATTTTTATCAAATCAAAATATCAAAAAAAAAATTAAATATTAAAATTAATTCTTATAATGAAATTTCTGTTCGTGTCCGACCGATCGTAGACTTTCAAAAAGACTGAATTTACAAAATGAACGAAAAAGGTGAATATAAAAAAAGCAAACAACAAAAAAAACATAAATTTATGTATTCATTCGCTCTACAATTCTACAAGCTATGTTCAAACATTAAAGGTAAAAAAAAGCAACAACCAATGTTTGTATTGATATAAAGTTGAAAAACCTGTTTTTATGTGGGTACAGTTTCTTGTTTTTATGTTCGGTATTAAAAAAAGGCTAAATCGGTTTAAGAAATAATTCCCCAATGTAAAATGGTTTTTATAAAGGTAAATTTTCTATATTGAATAAACTCATCTGTGTATATAATATTTGAACTGAGGCACACTAGCATTACTATAAGATTGAATACACAATTCTCTGATTTAAGTTTACGAATTGTGGAATAAAGAGTAGCTAGCAACAAGCATCAGGCACGAAAATTGAAAGGCATATAAAGTTGGTTAATAAAAATGTACATTTATGCTATAAAAAAGTTTAAAGACAAAGAGCTTTAAAAGGAAAAATAAGATTCAATGTTTTCTTTTTTAAGCTTTGAATTGATTTTTATAACCACGAAATTTTATTGTCGATAATTATTCAAGCAAAACATTAATTTGATATTCACCAGATTTAAAACAATTAAGAATTATTTCAAATTTTATTAAAATCTAACGAATTTATTTACAAAATTTAAAAGTTCATGTACCTTACAATTTTTTTTACTATAGTGCCTACAAAATTCTATTTAAACAATTTAATATTATTCGTTATTAAATGTCAGAATCATTTTTATATGGTAATATATTATCTTAAATGCAACTAGAAACATCATATTTCATATTTGATAGTTTTAGGTCATTTTATATATATTCCAAATATTGTAGTCTAAATAATTTTAAATTGTCTACCTTTTTAGAATATTTTTAAATTAAATTGAATGAAAGTCATCTCATCCCAATATCGTTTGCTATTTTTAATCGTCATTAAATTGTGTTAAGAGAACAGATAGTTTAGTCGACCTAAAGATACCCTAAGTACATGAGTCCTTCGTGGACAATCTATCCAACCAATTTAAATATATTTACGAATTTCATGTCAAATCTCTTAAATATTTTCACTAAAACCTTTAAAAATGTCACCTGAATTTTATAAATTTTATACTATAATTCCACGATCAGAAAATTGTTAATGATTCTTCTTCCTAATTAGATTTCAAAAAAAATTCCCTTTCAACAAACTCTTTACTTTGTATTTCAATTTTCTTGCATTAGATCTTATCAAAAAAAATGGTGAGATAAAGATAATATTTTTTTCTAAGAGTTCTTAAAAATCAACAATTCTTGTTATTGTTGTTTAATGTACGATGAAGCATAAACCAAATACAGAAAGAAAAAAAGTTGAAAAGGGTCAACAAAACTAATGCACAATCATAAAAAAAAACATAATGGCCGACCTTTTAAGAGCTGTAAGACACACATACACACAATCATAAAACTAAAAATAATTCACAAATAAATAGTATAACATAAAAATTGTATTTTTATGATATTAATGTTTTTATGTTGCGTGGGAGAATGTGCATAGCCACAGGTAAAATAAAAAAATAAAATAATATTTATATTTTTGAGTTAGGTTAGGGGATTTCAGAAAATTTAGTAAAATAAAAAAAACATATTTCCAACATATTGTGATACATAATAGATAGAAAACATTTTTTTAGATATTGGTACAAAATATAATCGCAATGACATAAATCAAAGTAACATAAAATTGCTATTGTTTGTGTTAAATTTGAAATTTTGAGGAAATTGAAAAAAATGAAAAACACTTTTTTGTAACACTATTATTATTTATCTGTAATTGTTTACTAAAAAATTGAATGCCATTTAATTAGCATAGACATAGATTTATTTTTATGGAATATTATGGTAAATTAAATTTGGAATATTATATAATTCATTGAAAAACATTAAAAAAACATTACATTTTTATATAGCCAATAATGTAAAATTGAAATAAATTGAATTTCATTCCTCAAAAAACTTGACATGTCTGGTTTTCATTAGGATTGACTAAACTATACGCGATTAATAATTGTCGCCACAATTTTAATTACTTTTACAAACCATAATTACAATAATTTTTTTTTACAAAATCCAACAATTTCGGTAATTGCAGAAATTAACAGACAATAAAAATTTACTGAGACTATTTAAAAATGAAATAAATTATTTTTTAAAATATACTAAAAAATTACTATGGAACTACACCCAAATGAATACGTTAAACAACGTATATGGGCGGCTATGACCAATTATATTTTTTGGTAACAAGAATTACAATGCGCTTTTCACTAAAAATTAAAATGTATAACAAATTAAATAAATTTATCATAAAACCGTGTGATAACATAGTTTTTTTATTATATAAATATTTGTTCATTTGCCTAAACGAGAGTAAATAATTTGTCAACAAATTAAGATTTTCCTTATACGTTTTTATTATTTATAATTTTTTTTAAAATATTAAAGTTTTCTTTAGAAAATATTGAATTTACAAACAAAATTGTTAACAAAAAGGGTTTGACAGGAAATAATTTTTAAAATAATATTTTTATTTATTACCATAATTTGGGAATATCCTTAGGATAAATTAGGATTTATTTTGTTTGATATATCCTTAATAAAATTGTTCCTTCATAAAATTGCAATTAAAAAAAAACGTAACAAAAATTCCATCTCATAAGAAATTCTTAACGAAACTATTAGTCAAAATAATGATAAAATACAAAAAAAGGAAATAGTTTCCTTTCCGTTTATTATCAGGATATTATCCAGTCTATGTTAATTGTTAAAAATCATAAAATATCAATTATAACAACCTAAAAAACAGGTAGAAAATTTCAAATTTAATCTAGAATATTTACAGAATTTTTAATGTGAAATATTTGATATCTTCATTTGGAAATATGTTTACGACATAATAAAAATTAAGTACCAAGACATTCAATATCTAAAATTAGTTTTTAATTATAAAAATTCATAATGCTACAAAATTTAGTTATAAATTCTCAATATATATTGAATAAAAAGAAATGTCTTAAGTCAAATGTCGATAAGGTGATATAATAAATTATAAATAATAAATAAAATTCAACTAATAATAAATAGAAAATTTACAATAACAATAACTGCAAATGCTGACATACAAAATCAACAAGTAACAAACGATAAAGTAATGAAGAAGATACTTTGAAATATTACATAACATAAAAATATTCGAAAGGAAGATTAAAATTAATTTTTGATGCAAGATTTTCATGTCATGAATAAAACTTATTTTTAGATTTTAGCTATTTGAAATATTTAATTTGCTTGTAATGCCTTAAAGCTGAGCTTTATATAAAATTATTTTTATATTTAAAATCATTTATTCGAAAATTTATAATTTTGTAAATAAATTGATGAAATTAACAATTTTAATAAATAATTATTTAATAAATTATATTCAAATTATTATAGATTATGAATTTGAAAAAAAAAATAGTTTAAGTCGACTTTAGCGAGAAATTAGTTGAAGAAATGCGTCATTATGATAAAGATCATTTTTCTATTAAGAGCTTTTTTAACGTAACTATAAGCAAACCCTTAATATCTTAAGTCAGTTAGAGCAAGATGTTCAAAATCTAAAATAGTAGCTTACGTAATTTTAAACAATTTTGACTTTTAAGCGTCTTTAAATTTAATTTGTAACAATAGATTTGCTCAGATTTCCTTATGTCAACTTAAGTTTTATTTTCATATTTCTTTATCGCACATCTAAAATAGAGTTAAGTTTTTTTTTCGTAATTTGTTTTAATACATTACTAACTTTAAAGTCGACTTAAATACATTACTAACTTTTAAGTGATAATTTCAGAAAACGCTTATTTTAAAATTTACCAAAACAGTTTAAGTCTCAAAAATGTTCATTAAATTCAAACGATCTGAATTTTGTCTTTAAATCATTTTCAAATACTTGAAACTTGAACTATAAAGTTTTTTTTCACAGATTTATTTCAACGCTAAAAATGCATTTGCAAAAAACTATAATTTTAGAGTTAAACTGTTTTGACTATAGTCGAGAAAAAAACGATTATTATAAATTGTAACCAACTCTGTACAGTGTACACCATAAATTTATAATATCAATGAAAAATATAAATTAATTTTAATTAATTAATTTATTAATTTATAAAAATTAAAGTTTGGCATAAAAAAAAGCTTTATTTTTCCTTTGATATCTCAAAATGAATTTAAAATATAATATTTATATAATATAGCATACTTTTAGGTGTTTATAAATTTTCAACTTACCTTTAAAGCACAAAATATACAATCTTGTCCGCAACAATTGTGATTATTAGCATTTCGAAATGAACGTCGAAAAGCATCTAAATGCCATAAAACCTGAAAATAAGAAAAATACAATAATATAGAAAATTTATATAGTAATTTTTTATTAAGTTTCTTTTAACTATAAAAGTATTTTTTTTTATTCATAATTTATCTATTAGGCTTCAGCACCAATACAAACTAATATAAGTTAGATTAGATTACACGAATATATTAATGCTGCAATGGATACAACAAAAGAGTATGGCTTTTTGTAAACTTGAAAACTTGAATTTGTAAGCGTTATTATAAAAAGTATCTTGATATATAGTAGCTACACACAGTATCAAAATCAGTTTTGGTAATATCTGTTTTCAATTTTGTATTTCTTTAATGGTTTACTGGTATTTTTTTATTTCCTATTTTTTTATGGAACTAATACAATCGAATAAATTGTTATGTTTAATGTAGTATTTTTTTTTTAGTAGTTCTTTGATTTTTACTGAAATTAAATTCTCTCTGGGCCTTTTTTACTTTGGTAAATTACTAGCCTATATTGGGGTCAAACATCGCTATGAGCTTTTTACTATGAAATTCCAAAATGAAACATATATAAAAAAAAAAATTAATGTATTTTTAATTTTTAATAAATTATTCATTAGAAATAAATACAAAATTATGAATTTTAAATTATGTTTTTTTTTACATAAGAAAGAATTTAAATAATTTTTTAAAAACAATTTTTTTTTTTCATATGCTTAAAAGTTAAATTGATTATGAAAAGAATTTAATGTAAACATGTTTTTATGTTTTTTAAAAGAAATACAATATTTTTAATCGATTCAATTTATTAAAAAATAAAATGTGAAAAACAAAATTGAAATTCTTTTGGTTATTGGGGCAACATTTAAAATTTCATTATGAATTTTATTGAAAAATTATGTTACTATAAATGTTAATGTATTTATTACATATTCTTCTTCGAAAGTTTCAAATTACTTTCCAAACTTTCCTGCAATTATGCTACCGTTGAAATGATCAGACCAAAGAGTTTTCATGGCATTTAATTGGAATTTGGACCTAATGATTTTATAAGTTTATTCCATACCATAAGTTCCTTTATATTGAAGAAACATTTACTTGCAACACAACAAGCTAATGCCTTTTCATAGTGAGACATTTGTTGTCAGCAAATGAATCTCAACAATTAACAATTCAGAAAAAGCTAGTAAATTTGTTTAAAATAAATTATATCAGTAAATATAAAGCTGAGTATTGTAGTTTAGATTTAGAAATCTAACATTTATGTTGCCAATACTTTACCTAAATTATTAGGAATTCATTTATACCACGAGGTCAAAATTCATTGTTTTTCCAACTTCATAAAAACCAGAAGATTTACATAAAATCAAATGAAACTTTATTGCAACTGATTCGTTGCTCCAATCATAACTTACAAGAAACAAGTTACTTTAAATCTCTGCATTGCATTTTATATTAACTTATCATCAGTTACAAGAAAATAAATTTACTATTAAAGCCGGGTCAATTAAACCATTAACTTTAGTTAAGCCCTTTATGATTTATGATTTTAGGGCTTAAAATTATTACCATAAAGTTTATAGTAAAAGTTTAACGTCATCAAAAACTTTAATTAAATATAATATATACACATAAATTTTAATTAACCATTAAAATAAGTTAAAAGGTCATTCAAAAAGTTCACGAATTTCGATATATACAAAAAATCTCAGCAAAACCAATTTTTTTATTAATTTATTATCTTTCAAAATTTTATATTTGTAATGAATGGTCCAAAGCTAAAATATATTAATGCGGAAAATAAATAGTTTATAATTGAAATCATAAAAAACATGCAGTTTCACTGCCAATGAAATATTAGCCAACATATAACACAGAGTCATTTGACCTCTCTCTGAACATAATTATATTTTTAATTTAAAATTACCGAAAATTTCAATTATATAACAACCCGAAATATTATTTTCAATTTCATATTACAAAAAGTTTCGTTATTCATTCAAATTACTTAAATAAAAATAATAATGATTAAATTTAAAATAAAAATTTACCATAGGTTAACAAAGTTGATGCAGAAACAAAAATAGCTTAAACCTCCGTGTAATATATCAAATAATGATATATATTATGAAATTACAATTATCTCAGCAACAAATTGAGATAATGAGATAAATTTAAATTTTATATAATTACATTAAAATTAATTAAAATTATAATCTTGGAGCTAGCAACGAATTTACAATACATATTTCAGCAGTAAAAAGATTGGATAGACATAGACAGACCTTTACAAATTGACTATACAGAGGGAATGTATAACTTCTGAGAAACCTGCGTGGTGACGTATTGAACCCATAATTCGGAAAATAGGTAATAGGTAAATATCAGGGTATTTGTATCGTAATTTTGGTCTGGTTTTTCAAATGATGGATTCAGTTTCAGGTCAGTTGACGTAATTCAAATGTAACATTTATTTTGAAAGCTAGGGTTTACAATAAGCAACCGCGCATGTTAATTCCATGTTTAATAAGTTTGTAAAGGTCTGCCCTTTCATTCCAATGACTGCTAAACTTAATCTGTTGCTAGCTGTTTGACTAATAAGATTTGCTATAAATATTTCGAGCATAAAATTTGTAATTTAACGAATGTTTAAATACCAAACAATACAATACATTAAAATTTGGTTTGATTAAAAATTAATTATAAATTCATACTAAAACAATATTTATTTAATTAACAATTGATAGAAACAACAATGCTTAATTAAATATGTTGTAAAAGTATTCAAAATCTGAATATCTGAAGCCAAAGACGATTGTGAAAATTTCATTTAGGTTCGTGAGCAGACAAATTGGTGTTAAAATTTATTAATTTTGAAATATGATCTGTAGTCCCTGATGATTTTACCAATTATTATTATTTACAATGTTGAAGAATTTGTTTCAAATCAATTTCAGAAAAATAGATTTACTGTAAAAAATTGTATTCCCAAAACGATTTTTTTATAAAAATATACTTTAATATAATTAAAATAATCTAACCATGAACTAAATTATTATCATGCCTTCTATTCCTCTTTTTATATTAACAATTATGGACAGTATAAAATAATTATGCGAAATTTTTATAATATTGCTGATTAACCTACCGATTATTTAAATCTTAGATAACCATCAATTTATGATATTAATTAGAAACAATCTTTAAAAAACCATAAATTATAATATATCAAAATTTACCTTGCATGTTTGAAAAAATGCTCCAATATTAAATTCATCATTTTGATTGTTACAATCAATCATTTCATTTCTAGTTTCAATTATATCCATGATCAATAGTTATTCATTCCAACAAAAATGGTTATTTAAAAAAAAAAGTTGTTCACAATGAATTTTGTAAGAAACTTTACTTCAAAATTCACTTAATTGTCATATAAATTTTTATGTTTTTTATCATTATTCTTTCTGTCAAGTCTAATACACTAAAATTGCAGGTGAATGCAATATTTTCTGTTTCTTCTTTTTTATTCAATGGTTCTAAAAAAAGAACACATTTAAAAGTTAACAATAAGTTGAGTTCTTCGTGCACCTGTTTTATAATAAATTATCCAACTTTTGACAACAACAAAAAGTGTCTTCTTCCCCTAATTTTTTTTTATTTATGCTGTTCACAATTATTTTTTTTCACACACAATCTTTCAAGCGTATACAATGTTACCACAATTTTCAGGGTAATGTATAAATGGTAGAAAGTGTAAAAGTGTAAGCATTTATTATTTATATTAAATCTTGATTTAATTGTAAATATAATTTGACAAGTTTGATTGGCACTAAGTAATGTTTAATAATAATTATATAATTTTAATTAACATTTTTATAATCTTGTAAAATATTTTTACACACTTTTCCAAAAAAAAATCTAAAATTGTTTAACATCAATTTTCTTGTAAATATTATGACGTCATCTATTATTCATGTTAAATTTTTATATTCCTCTTTTTGTTGAACTAAGAAATTCAAAACTGAAAACTTGATTTTTCTTTTTTATAACGAGATCTTTTCTTTAAAAAACCGTTTGTTTTATGATCGTGCAACATAATCACTTTCAACATTTGATAGATACATTTTAATACATAAAGTTAAAATTTTTAATATCATATTTCTGGATAATTATCAAAATTATATTGATTTCCTTAACAATTTTATGTTAAATTTAAATTAAAATCAATTCACAAATTATTAATCATATATTAAAATATTTTCCTGGATTTCATTAATTTCGGATATTCCATTTAACATAACATAATTCTTTTCCATTCAAAATATTTAGTTAACAAAATTTAAACCGCTAAACACAATTTCTGTCTTCTTTGAAATATTGTACAAACTGAACTGAGCATACATTCAAAAGTTTCAAAAAGGCTTGGGTTTTTCGGTTTCTTGTCAATAGTCTTCAGAGTCTTTTATTTTTTATTCAAAAAGACGCGCTCAAAAATCTTACAAGAGTATTGGTTGTGTACATAGTATTAGGGCGCATTCAGCATTATGTCTCGACAACAAAACTATCTACATTAATAATCTACCTGTATTTGATAGTATTAAAACAGGTAAGTATTCTTACAATTGTTGTTATTTTGTTGATGTTTTAGTGATTGAAAGAGATATTTTCGGCCATTTTGTTGAATGTTGCTGGGAATTGGGAATACAAATGCTAAGAAAATAATAAACTCTTAAGTTTTGGTGAGATGAATTATCAAAGATAAATAAATAACTAGTTAAATACAAATGTAATTTTCAATTTCACTAATACATATATTAAACAAAATAAAGTATTAATGAATTATTTAATAAAATATATTTTGTGCATTTCTGAGAAATTAAATTTTTAAATAAGTTTTTATTGAAAAAATTATTCATTTTAATGTAAAATAAAATATAATTTCAACAATTCTTCTAACTCTCAATAAGTCAGAACAACAATTATTAAATTGGAATCCTTAATTATTCAATCAGAATTATTTAACCATAATTTTATAATTAACTTAAATTTCAATTCGAATATATTATAAAGAAAAATTTAATTAAAATTTCAAATTTATGTATAAATGAAAATTTAGAAAACTAAAATTGAATTTCAATTTTATATTTTATATTTTATTAAACTTATATCGTTCTTAAGAATGAAATTATATCATGATAGAAACTAATTTCAAGTTCCGCGCTTAATACTTTTGTATAAATCATATACAAAATTTTCGAGTTACTCGCTTAACACTTTTGTATTTCATCGAAGACACATATTTCGAGTTACTGAACTAATTTTCTTTACTATAATATTCTAGACACAAACCATAAATCTCAAGAGATATTTTTTAGTTTTATGAAAAGTAATCCAAGCCAATGAACTTTCTCAAATTCGGATTTTTATCTATACAAAAAGAAACTAAAAAAAATGTTAATTTTATCATAAAGAAATTTTGTTAGTAGAATTACAATTTTTCGATTTTTCTATTATTGATTTTACGAAAATTCTAATTAAAAGTTCATTTAATTATGAAGAAATTTAAATTTTTATAATATCTAAATAAATCTAAAGATTATTAGGATATTAAAATTATGTAAAATTGCTTTGTTAATTAATATCAGAAATAATTTGTAGAGCTAGTTTTAAAGTAAATTTATGTTTAAATATATTGATTAGTTAAATTTTTTAATAAAATTTTGAAAAATTAAAATATCTTTCAATATAACAAAAACAATTAATGGTGAATTTCTCATATCTTTAAAATTACAGTCAAGACAATTACTAAAAAATCTCTCTGTACTGTATCCAAAAAGTTATAACAAAAATAGTATCTGAAAAGTTACAATCGCCAATACTATAAAAATTTTGTATATAAATAAAATTTATTTATCTTTTTCTGTTTTGATTACGTGTTTTCTCAATTGTTGTATCTTTTTTTTTACTATTTTTTTTATATTCTCACAACTTCGTTAAACCGGTTAAGAGTAGAGTAATAAAAAAAAATTTTAATCCCCATCATAAGCCAAATGTTTTGGAGATTGGAACCGCAAAAATGGCGGGTTTGAAATTAATAAGATACAAGCGAACATTTTTATGTTTGATTTAACTCTTTTTTTTTTGTAATACATTAAAAACCAGTTTCGAAAATTATTTTTTACAACTGGAAATTGTGATTTTTTATTTTGATTTTTTATTATTGTTATTTTCATTTGTAATTTATCATTAATTTTTTGGTACTATACAAAGTAATTTTAATAGTTTTAGGAATTCCTTAAAATTTACTAATATCTTACACTAATTTATACCCTCGCGCCCTGCCATTACTATTAACAATTTGTATGCTTTCAGTGAAATTGAAATTTTTGTTAAGAATTTTCAACGCTTAAAATAATAATTGTAGGAAAAAAACCTTCAAAATTTTAATTAACATTCTTCGATTAAGTTTTTTTTTTGGATAGGTTGTTGATTTATAGACTTGAAATTCATATGGATTTGAAGCATACAAATATTTTCATAAAAGTATCTTCTAATATATATAATAAAAAAACAACAGAAATCTTTAATAAGATTGGAATTTTATGCTTTGATGCAAACCAAAAAAAATATAATCATAATCTATGACAGCTAAGTTCAGTGGTCGATGAAAGTATAGTTTTTTTTTTGGAAATCATCTTTCTTTGATATTAAAATTACTAAAAGATTATTCTATTTTGATGTCATTTGAAATTTTCTATTTTTCTTATATTGAATTTTTTTCATATTGTAACAATATTTATTAATATAAATTTAGAATATTTTTTGAATACTAATTTGATGTTAACCTACGGGATGCTTTATTGTTGAAAATCTTTTCAAAACATAAAAGTACAATAGATAAATAAAAAAAATTAACTGAAAATCAAATTTAAAAAAAAAATATTTATAATTTTGTTTTGATGATAATATTTCGTATCAATTGATTTAACAAAAAAAAAACAGGTTGATTATTAGAAATTTCTTTTTTATAAAAATCGAAAATATCAAATAAACCTTTTTGATAAATAATTTTAAATAGATTTAAATTAATCTATACACCTTCATAAAGCTTTGAAGATGCCTTAAATATATAATAAATATTTCAACAAAAAATCCAAAAATATAACAAAAATTATTTATGACTTTACAAATATTTATTTAAAGACAAATTTTATATGTAAAAAGTTAAAAAAAATAAAAAGACTAATTGAAAAAATCATTATATAAAAAAAATTGTGATCGAAATAACAAAAATATAAAAAATAAATAACACGAGCCAAACTTGATTTCTTCATTTTACTCACCGCAATTTCCGATTTCTTACATCATTTTTATGCTTTTAGAAACTATCGTAGTTTTTTTATATGTTTCAAGAAAAAAATAAATGCTACTACATAAACTATAACAAAAAAAAATTAAAATCCCGCCAGTTTTTTAAAAAAATCTATACGATTGGCAAATTTTCTTTTTTTTTTTGCATTTAGAAAATAAGAAAATTGAAAACATGAAAATGGTACAGTTTATAACCAATATGACAATAAATTGTGGTCGTTTTCAGTTTGATTTATAGCATTTTTATTATTATTTATATTATGGTATAGTAAAATCTAAAAGTAAATTAAAGATTTTAACCGCGTAAATAAAGATGAAATTCAAGTTTATTGTTTACTATTCGTTATTTTTCTATGTTCTTACCAAAGATTTTGAGCGCGCATTTAAAATTTTGTTTATACTATGCTCGCGCGCCAATATTTATTCTTCATCAATATAGAAATTATCTCAATCCTTGTCTCAAGGGTTTTAGCATTTTCTTTTTATTTCTTATTTTCTTATTTTGTTTTGGTTTTTTGTTTTGTTGGTTTCAAAGGATAAAAATAGAATGAAAATAAATAAGATCATGAACTGCAAAAATTAACAACTTTTTTTTTACAGCCAAGTAAATTGATAATATAGGAAATTTAGGAGATTGTTTAGATAGAGTATATTTTTAGTCATACTCTCGCATAATGGAAATACCTTGATAAATGTATTCACTTCAAAATTTATTAACATTTGCAGAATAACCTGAATCTTTGATGGAGAACGAATCTTTGATGGAGTTTAAGAATTTGGACTGGAAGTTACGGTATCAATGAATTGATTGTGGAATGGTCACTCAGATGCACAACAAATTTCTTAATCTATAATTTATTTGTTAGAAATGTCACTTCTGTATATAATTTACATGTAATTTTGACTTTAACATTATTTAGAATTTCAAAATCGGGTGAGATTATGTAATTCAATCAATTCTAAAGTAGTAAATTAAATTGGATTATTAACAAATTTAAATTTTTAATAAATAATTTCGAAAATGACCAGCTACTCTAGTCACCATAATTTGTATGTTTAGATTCCATCTAGTTGAAACCAAGAAACTCGTTTATAAGCCAGATACGTCCAAACTCTAGAACCAATTATTATCATATCATTGTGAATATAATTCACAGGTTTTCAAATAAAGAATTATTTCTCCCCAAACTCAGTAATCCCTTAAACCGGAAAAATCCCGCCGAAACTAAATTTAGCAGTAATTAACTTTATGTTTTGTATAATCTTTAGAATATTGAGTGAAGTAAAAGTAAAATTATTTCCGACTCAACTTCAACGAATTCGTTGAAGTAATATTCTAGCTATCTTTCTTATCCTATAAAAGATTCGACGGTGGCATATTCTTGAGATAAATATAAATGAAATTGTAAATTTATGTAATTCTAAAATTTATATTCCAATTTTAACAAAAAAAAAATATGCTTCAACTCCAAAAAAAAAAAAAAAAAAGATAATGTTTTTCAAAGACCATAAAAACACAAAAAACCGGTCAGACTTCATTGAATTATCAAAGCCTTTAAATCTTGATGATTTTATGTTTTAATGTCTTTTTTTTTTTTGTTGCGCTTTGCTATAGCATACAAAATTTATAATAACAACAAAAAAAAACCTAATATTTGCAAAATGAACATATATTATACATAAAGCCCACAATTTTATGCCAGAGCATAAATATAAGCATTAAACTTGTTATGGTAACCAAACTTTGTATATAAAGAAATCCAAAATTGGCACGAGCTATAAAGGGCTTTCAGTTTTACGCGAACAGAATAAAAAAAATATTCTGGGTGTTTTTTTTGCTTTTTATATTTTGTTTCTTTTTTTTTTGTAATGCTTTTGGTTTTAGCGTTCTTTGTTTAAATTATGCTTTCAAATATAGTAAATAATAAAAAATTGGCACAAAATACTATCGTGGACCAAAATATATCATGCAATATGTTCGTGTGAACGTAATTATATCATGACATAATTGTTTTTTGATTTTAATCATTTTCAATTACAAATTTTAAATTAACATAATTTCAATTACAAGTTTGAAGATAATTTTAAATGTAATTTTCCAATAAAATTATATACATATAAAAATCAATATCCTGCGAAAATATAATTTACCTTTCCGTTTCTACAAGCAACACAAAACTAACTTCTTTGCATAATTATGCATCCTTTCTTTATTTTTATTTTCATCTCATTTTATAATCTACTAATCTATCAATTATTCTAATTATTATGTCATCTCTTTAGCTTCCGTCTTAACAAATACCGGAAATTATATTATTTTTCATCTATAATATTAAACTTCAATATTATATTTAAAAATTAACACTTTTACATCCGTACAACAACAACAATTTTCTTATTTTTCTCTGTCATGATTGTTTTTCATTACAAATTACTTAAATCTTTTCCTGTAACATGGAAAAAAAACTGTTTTTAGAAAAATATATGTAATTATATTCAATAAAACCTTAAAGAAATTTATTTTCTACTTAATTATAAAACCAACAAAAAAAATTGTGTAGCTTCGAAAATTTCAAACTTCTACAGACAAAGCCAGGAAAAAGAAATTAATTGGTCTTCCGATTCCAATCAAAAATCATATTATATTTATATAAACTAAGAAATAAATAAAAAAAAGATTTGAAATAAAAGTGTTAAAAATGAACACAAAATCAATGGTAAATCAAAAAAAAAATTACGAAAAATTGAATTTGATTTATTTTTAAATATATCTTTTAACAGTCCAGACAATTCCATCTTAATATTTTAATAAAGATTTTCATATATTAATGTACTACACAATTTTATTCATTACGTCGGTAATCTAGTTATGTCTTAAGCAAGATACGTTTATATACCCGCCATCGTAAATAGTATTTAAAATTGATATGACCATAATAAATTTTACTATACGTAATGCTGTGTGTATATATAACCATTAGAAGTCAATGTCCTCAATTACAAACTTTTTTTGAAAATTTCTAATATTAAATTCGTTTTATACTCTCTATATAAATGTCCAACTTGGACGGTATGAAAAAAATCAGCAGCAGCAATTGAACCACACCTTATGAGGTGCTAGATTCAAGTTGAAGTTGTTTTTATTATAAAAAAAAAATTGTATATTTATGTCTAGTACTGTGGTTTAGAGCTATTTTTTTTTCTATCTATTTATTTATGTTGTGTCGTCTTGTCTATTTTGGACTTCGGTCAATTTTCTAATAGTTTTTTTTTTTTTATTTATGATTTTTATTTTACTTTAAATTTCTTATGTCTTTTATGATTTTCTTATAATGTTTCTTGTTAGTATATGACAGCATAAAAATTCAATAAATTTTTGTGGTCTAATCTAACATTGAAAACAATCTTTATTTTTTTTTTTTTTTGTTATTTGTAACGTGATCGTAATTTTCATCATAGAGTGAAGCCACAAGAAAAATTACATTATAAAAATTTATTATTTTGTATTACTTATTTTCTCTGTCACCATAATTTTCATTAGAAATTATTATATACAAAAAAAAAAAGAACAAAAACATAAAAATAATGAAAATTTCTTAACGGCAATTACACGTCTGACTTAGGTGTCGTCTTTCGCAACAACTACAAAAAAAAAACATAAAATTACCCACTGAAAGAATGATGGTAAAAAAAAAAGAAGGGTACATCCGTAAGATAATCGATCAATTATTACGATCTCAATACCGCACATCCACATACTAATTATTAGGTGGTCAAATTATGAAAATATTTAGAAAATTTATTTATACGATAAAATTACTTTTAATGTTCACATATTTATATATTATGCAAACCAAAATTATGGTTAAATTAAATGATGAATTTCAAAAATTTTAATATATTTATATTAAAATACAGAAAAATTTCTGGAAAATTTCTTTATTTTACATTACATTATAATATTGCCGATAATATGCTGCTAAATAAATTGTAATGATTACTTAAGTCACCGCGAAATGGTTAACAATCTATTGATAATAGTGATAATTTTCTGATCATTAAAATTAAAATTTTTGTGGGCTAATTAAAAAGAAATTCCTTAAAAACATAAATAAATACAAATTCAATGTATCATAAAATTGGTATACTAATTTAATGATCACCAATAAAAATGTACGTTTATAATTATCACATTTTTTTGGTTTATTGGAAACCAATCAATATGAAAAATAAACGTAACTCTTTAAAAAAAAATTAAAAAAAAAAACGTAAAACTAACAAAATTTGATAGCTTAAAGCCGAATTTATTGTTGAAAATTATTGATATTTTTAAATTATATTTTAATATAAGTTTAAAAAGAAATTAACCAAAATTGACCAATCAAATAAAATCAAAATAGAAATATTTTAGAAAGCATATAAAAAAGCCAATTGGCAAAATACAAAAAAAAAAGGTAAAAACTTTATAATTGAGATCTATATTTTTTTTGAAGCCACGAGCTGTCAATTATCATGAGCACTTTTTAAATATTTTTGTGATCGAATTTAATGGTTTTATATAACAGAGAAGAATTTGATTTATTGTTGTTACTTTGAATCTTCTTTCATTCTTCATGATTGAATCAATTTTTTTTTTAGATTTGAAAATTGTTCAGCTTACAATTATTAATCGCTTCAAACAATTTCTTTGTTTCATTTTTTAACGCTTCCAAATTTTATAAATCTAATAAATTTTATATCATTTTTGTTTATACCTTTTAAATTATGATAAATTTTATAAATATATCACGAGACTATCTCATTTTCTATTATGAATATATCAATTAATCAAATTTACGTTTCAGACTGTTTTTTTATGTTCAATGTTTTGCGGGTGTGTTACTTTACATAATTACTGTGATTTATTAAAAACAATTTAAATGTTGTCCAAAGTGAACGTATACAAAGCTTTTAAAAAACTGCTCCTTATTTAAAAAAAAAAATAGATTTATTTATTTATTCGGTTTGATCTGTTTTTATCGAACAGCGCTTTTAAATCTACAAAATTTCAGTAATAATAAAGTATGAATAAAAAAATAATGCTTGAAGGGTGTAAAGTGAGAAAATATATTACACAATTTACCAGCATACAAATATTACATACAAATACAAAATGTCTATCTTTATGATTTTCAGTTTACTTATAGTTAAACTTATAGTTACCAATCAGAAAAAAATAAAATCAAAGTTACATACAGAAAAAATGACAAAGTGACGCGTGTAGATAACGTTAGTAAATCTTTGGAAATAAAAAAATTATAAGATTTATTTATAAATATGATTGATTGAACAAATAATTTATAAAAATTCAAGGATTTTTTATGCTTTATTTTCTGGGATTGGTTAAAGTTTTCAAAAATAATTATTAAATTTTTATTATTGTTCAAGTTTTCAAGGGAATTTTGAATTCTGAATTCTCTTCCTAAAATAAATGACAAATTCGATTGTTTTAGATTGTGTGAATCTTTGAATATGTCGTTAATATTAAATCTTGGTTGAATGACTAATTAGGCAGATGGGAATCAGAGAAAGTTTCAATAACTGAAGCCTAAGTAAATCTGAATAAGCGATATCTTGATTAACTATGTTTTATTAGGAAATGTGTGCCTAAAGATAGCAATTAAAAAATTAATCCGAATTCACAAAACTTTAACATTTGTTTCCAATTTATTAGTTTTCACTTTTGTAAAACTTTTCATATATAATTTAAATTTAAAATGGCAAATTTCATATTTACAACATAAAAAAATTGTACCATTGTATAGACATGTCAACATTACTATCGATTTCTTTTTGTCGAAGCCCACCACTTATTTTCAGAATCAATGATTTTTTTTTCAGAAACAAGATACTATAAAGTCATTCAACGTTCTTTGTCGTACTTTTTGGTATCAATTACGACTTTAAAAAATGATTAATGGAGAGTGCTCTTAATTGATTAAGATTTCAAATTGTGAATTTCATAACGTTCACTAATCTACAAAATTCAGAATAACTTTCAAATATAAAATTCATTAATTGCCAATTTACTTTAAAATTAACAATCCGATACTAATTATTATAAATCTCCAGATTAATTTATATACAAATATTTTGTATAATTTTAAATTAGTAATTTGATTTCATTAGATTATTTATTATGGTGAATATAATTGATTTAATAAATTTCATGGTGTTCTTAATTTCCATACCAAAAATTAAATATTATATTTTTTCTTAATTAATTAAATTATTATTAACCATTAAATTAATCGCGTTAACATATATGAATGATAATTAATGTTTAAAATTGATTAATAATCATAAAATTGAAGTTGTAAAAGTTTTGCTTCTGAATCATAAAAATGGAAATCTTCTTCTTTCTAACTATAATTTTTAAATACATTTACTGAAGAAGTTATAGAAAATTGCAGGAAATTGCATAAATTATAACCCAACAAATATTTTCATATTTTTTTTTAAACAAATTAATCTTTTTATGATGATATAATTAACAAAAAATTAACTTTTATTCTTAATATTTTTATGAAATAATGTAATTTAGTTAAGATACTAAATAAATGTGTAATAAAAATTAATCATTAAAAGTTTTATTGGTAACAATTATTCATTAAATTTCATTTGTACATACAAATTTATAATTATTTAGGGTCGTCTCTATTTAGGTGGGGAAAAGGACGATTATAATAATGAAAAGGAGATTGTAATAAACTATCATCTTAAAAGATAATTTCACACGATAAGAAGGTTAAAAATTTTTGTGTAAAACAATCGTCTCGTATTCAAAATTGTTCAACCGTAGAAGGAAGCATTGTAATAAACTATAGTAACTAGTAATGTAGTAAAATCTTAAAATTTACAAAAAAGTAACATAATAATAAAAAAAAAATATTATTTAACATAATTAATAAACAAAAAAAATGAAGAAGAATATAAAAAGAAAAATTATAAAAAGTTCTCACAACAAAAAATTTAATATGTGAAGAAACTAGACTGAATGAAATAAACTTAGTGAAGACACAAAACTGAATTAACAAGTCAACCATGAGTTTTTATTTTATAATTTCGGATTATATTTTATAATTTATTATTTTAAAACTATTTAACTATAAAAAATAGAAGAAATCTCTAACTAAAAAAAATAAAACTCATCAAAAGAAAACCACAAATTTTATCAGGTGTCATCTTAATTTTGGCTTATCTTATAGTCGACACAAGATTGTTTTTTTTGAAGACAATCTTTCAGAACTTGTTACTACTTGTTACAATTATACCAAAAAAAAAATATAATTACAAATGCTAAATTTAATATCTATTTATTAATGCAAAAGTTAGAATTTTCTAAAAAAAGATAGAATTGAACATGATATGTTATTCGCGCTTGACAGCTTCTCCTGGGATCTTAAAGTTTTTGTCTTTTCTTGTAGACTTTTAAATTGTTTTTCAGTTTTTTTTTTATATTACACTTGATTCAAGAAAATAACATTGAAATAGTAATTTTATTTGTAATGCCATAATAATTAGATTATAAAATAGAATTGACACAGTACGACTTTTTTGAAAAGTGTGCTTGAAAAAATATGATTTTTTCTTGAATTAAGATTTATTTCAAGATTTTATTTTTAAATTGGAGTGTATCTAAAAGAAATAGTGCCATAATTTTACTACTGCAAAAAGGTTAATTTCTATATATTTGATATTAAGATTTAAGAGATTATTAATCAAGACAAATTTGTTTTTGATGTTTGAAAACAAGGTTAATAAGTTATTCTTATTGGTACTTTTTAATATCATAATTTCCAGAATTGTATAACCTTTAAAAAAATAATATGAATTTCATGAAACACTAAGTAGTACAATTAAAATTACTTAAAAAATAATTGAAAATGAATAATAATAAATTTGAAATTTTGGATATATACAAGTATATTTCCAATGCCATTTTTGTTATATTACAATTTTGAATATAATATAAAAATTGATGGCAAAATTTCAAGACAGAAATTAACAATTATGTAATGTAATAATTTAAGAAAATTTGAAATAATTAAATTGTATAATTTATAATTTTGAGATGTACAACAAAATGCTTTTAAAATTTATATTTCATGATTGACAAAAAATAAATAATGTAATTGAAAATTTTTCAATTACCCAGAAAATCAATTTAGTTTTTTTAGTGAATGGCTAATTAGTAATATACTTAACCTCAATATTTCTAAAAAAAATTATGAATATATTATTCAAAATGTTATCCAAGAAAAATTTTCATAAAATAAATTTAACACCAATTATAGGACAAAATAACGTCCAGTTAAATAGGATATAATTTTCCATTGAGGATCCACTTTTAATGATACTGTATATAAAAATTCGTAAAGAAAGAACTATTTTTAATAGAAAATTACAGGGAATTCGCTGGTTTTCCTTCTATAATAGAAGAGGTCAATTTCTTTCGAAACAGTAATATAAAAATTATGTAAATATTCTGAAATTTTATGATATTTTCTCATCACATATAAAACTTCAGATATTTCCCAACTACATACTAAAATTATATTTTATATAGTAAAACGAAATTCGCATAAAATTAAATATTTATTTTTATTAAGCAAAAAACATTTTTCTAAAACGCAATCAATTTAAAAACAAACTTTAAGTAAAAAACTAATTTAATTTTTAATTTAATCATATTATAAATAAATAAAACTATTTTATTAAATATATTATTAAATGATAATTTTCTTACAACATATATTATAAATACGTAATTATATTTACTCAAGATATCATTTAACTCTTGGTCAGTTAGCAAAGATATAAACAAAAACATAAAACAATTTTCTTATTAAGATACAATTTATCAGATTCATATTTGTTACAAAGGGGAGTGGGGTAAGTTATTATGTTTTCTTGCACGCAAACTTTATTATTATCTTGTCGCCTTTTTTCAAAATGAATACAACAATTTAACAATTATGATATCAAAAAAGTAGCATAAGATTTTAAAAATGGATACCATGCCATCACGTCATGAAAGTGTTAAAAATACGTTTTCGTGACAATTAATTTAATAATTTGTTTTAATGCAATAATTACTTAGAAAATGTTTGGGAAATTTCACGGAAATTAATTTCATTTTACTTTAATGAGTTTTAGTAATTATATTAATGTAAAAACTCTTCTTACAGTTGGTTCGGATTAGGAAAGTTCCAGCTACACAAAAGTATATTTAATTAAGGAGAATTGAAAATTCAAATTTTTAATGTTTCTTTAGCATTTCTTGGATTTTTTCTTCTTCATTTAGTAATAAATAGCTTTGCTTTCTAATGATTGAATAGTTTTACTAATAGAATAGAATTTTTCAACTATAAAAATCAAATTAATTGTAGTACTAGTACACATTTAAAGTAATTTAAATTTATAGAAACATCGCTACTTAAGTCAGTTTAGTTATAACTTAATTAATTATAATTTGTAATTACTTCTAATGCTATTATTATTGGGTGACACTGCACCCAATCACTGATTTTATATACAAAATAACACTATCAGTTATTGATTTCTACAAATTATCAAATATTTTAATAAATATTAACTATATTTATTTGAAAAAATTTAAGAATTCATGATAATATTATTAACACAAAATAATAAAACTTTTCACTATGCATTAAAAACAAATTTAATTAAATGAAAAATAATTAAAGATCAATTAAACTTTGATTATAAAATTATTCAATTTTTTAAAATTTGGTACAAATGTGGAATCATCACAAACTTGATTCATTTCATCACCTGTAGTACAACCCCAAGTTTCAGAAAACAATTTCGAATGCTTAAAATATGACATCAAATTATCCCCATTCAAGTTATCTTCTTCATAATCAGAACATTTTTGTTGTGCTAACGCCAACATATAAAGTTTCGTATTATCCAATCCAGCTTGAGTCAAAATTTCGGTTTGCCGTTTTAATTCGTCCTTATTTTCATCAACATAATTTAGATAATCATGCAGAGCAATATCATATCCAACATGCTCGTTTAAATATACCTGATTGAAATCATTCTCCAAATAATGTTCAGTGTTTGTATATTTCATACATTTATCACTAATTGTACCAAATTGGAATGTTTGATCTATAGAAATAGCTTTGATCCATAAATTGGTGTTTTCTATAATGAAATTGTACAGCAATGGTTTAGCTCCATAATCCATAATGGCATAGTTTTTAACAGCTGACATTAAATTTTCAATGAGATTTTTAAAACCATTCCCATCAGAATTTTTTACCTTAAACTTATTCATTGCATGGATCATATTAACTTTATTTGAATATAAAGAATTCTCATTCATTTTCAGTTCACTGAATATGTCTAGTAAATATTGTCCAGATAAATAATTTCCATAATTTTCATAAATATCTTTCTTTTTTTTCAAAAATTCATTCACTTTTTCAGATTTTGGATTATTAATTTGCGATTTAAGTTTCGAAAAAGATTTCTCAAAATTATTAAGAACTTGCAATCCTTTTAAGAAAAAATTGTTTGGATCGTTTGATTGATTATCAATAATTTTCAATATTATAAATGGATAAAAAAACTGAACTAAATCTGCACAATCAATTTTATATGAAAAGATATCTAAATACCTCCAAATTATGTAATTAGCAACTGTTTTGGAATCGGTTTCATTTATTAGGTCGATAGTTTTCTTTAAGATTTCCAAGTTCCTAGTAATCACAGTTTTTTTACTAAAATCGTCCATGTCCAAGCCATAAACATTTGTGAATGTGGTGAAATAAGTGATCCAATCAAAATTTGGTATTGCTTCTTTCAAAGCTGTTAAATTTTTCAATTCAGCTGATTTATTAATTTTATTTTCATAATATGGATGAATATTTCCTAACTGCTGCACAAATTTTTCAACTTTTTCTATAGTTTCAATTCTTTTTTCTGCAGAAACACCAAATTTATTCAGTGCAATCGCAATATTCTGAACTGATATGTCCGGCGAGTTTATTAATATCTTATTATGTTGAGTTAGATCATTCAAATTTATGCTCATTAATCCATCAAATTGTAAAGTTGTAAAATATCCTAATAATTTTGCAATTTCTTCGGGACTGTAATCTCTGATAACTGGCCATATTTTTACTGATTTTAATACATCAATTTGATCAAAAATTGTTGTAATATTATTGGCATTTTTACAAGACAAGTAGAAAGTTGTCATCAATTTTTCAGCATCATTTTTAGGCTTTTCATAATCAGTTAAATATTTATTTACTAATTCCTTAAAATTTGTTGAAATATATTCGTACTTTTCATTAAATTTCAAATTTCCACAAGCATATTTTCCAAAATCATTACATGGCATTACAGTGTTGTCAATTTGACTTTGAATATCAGTAATATATTTTCGAAGATATTCAGGATCGGTAACTGGATTCGCCAGACAAGAGGTCGTCAGTATGAAAGCACATATTAAAATTGTGAACATTTTCACTTTAAAGTACAATCGAAACTGAAATAAACTGCTTCTCAGTATGTTATCTATATAGCGCGACCAAATAACAAAATCGCTTACGTTTTCTTTATTGTGAAAATTTGTTTTGATCAGTGATGAAAAATGTGCTTAACAAATATAACGTTATTTTATATCGTTATGCCAAAAGTTTCAAATTTTATATAAATTTTATTTAATAACTTTTCGTTACAAATTTTAAATTTTTGGAAAATACTAAACAATCTTCAAATTTTATAATTCTTTATTTCTATATTTTATCGATATTATTCGGAATTTCGTATTTATTTATTTGAATTTTCGTAATTATAGTTCTAATAAAGTTTTTGTTTTCGTTACGGTTTTTTCTTCGGTATGTAATGAAATTCCAACTTTAAGTAGTAAATAATTACGTTATAGTGTTATAATCTTACTTAACTACACTGTTGTTAAGGTATTAATTGCCCTATAATACAATTTATACTAAGGTTATCTTATCAGTAAGATCAAATATATTTTGCTAGACAATTTTCTAATTAATAATCAAAACAAAATTATTTTTAATCAATTTGAATATAAATTGGAATATGGAAAATGTTTTTAATTCTAGATCATAAGTTAAATGTCATTACCTATTTTCTCGTGAAAATTTAGTGAGATTAGAAATTGTTATTTACATTTTTTCTATTTAATATTTATTAATTTTAAATTAAATATAACAAATGAAATACAAATGAAATATAATTGATAAGAATTAAATTAAATTTCCAATGAATCATGAATTTTGCGAAAACAACAAAAACTCCAGTGAATTATGAATAAAATTAGGATCACGAATCTTCTAACCAACAAAAAAATAATATTTATTTTATATTTTCTTTTACCTTAACTTTACACGCTTATAAAAAAAGGATTAAATCTCAATAATGACAGGTGTTCTTAGCAACAGGCCAAATCCAATGATTCTAAAAACAAAATTTGGTTTCGTTTTCAAAATGTATTAGTACCGAAAAGATTCGGAAATTTATAGCATAAAAAAAATGTTTGTAAAAGATACAATTTTTAGGGTTTTATAGTGCGCACCTGTTAATTATTTAACGTTTTCTTATTTCCAAAATAAATTTTGCAGATTGCACTACCGAAACACATCTGCTTACTAATAAACGAATTTAAACATGATATCACATTAACAACTCTCAATTATGGACAATAAATGTGTTTGCCATAAATAGTAAAATTATTATGTATAAACACTTTAATTTTTTGTAGTTTTTCATCTGTAACAATAGCAAAATTAGCATAATTAATTTATTATTATTACACCTACAATAATTTTCCCATACACTACAAAAATCAAATATTTAACAAATTTATTTTGACTTTCTTCAGTTTTGATATTGAATCACAATAATTGTAGTACTGGTACAAATTTAATCCTGCCCCAAACGCAACTTAGAGAAACATCGATGATTCATTCAGAAATCGCAGTAATGACCTAACATAATAATATATAATCTAATACAATTATTGAGATTTATATGCAGTTAATCATTTTAAGTTTCGTCTGGGTCAGTACTACAATTATTATGATTCAATCATTTTAAGAATTACTAAAACACAATTGTAGCGATACTTTAATCTATACCTTATTGAATTATGGAAGGGTTTTTTCGTTGTTCATTGTTTAGTCAATGTTTAAGTACAAATTTACACTTGGGCTACACTTGGGTTACTTTGATACTTTACGAAATCATTAAAATAACATTCAACTGAGAAGTCTTAAATAATGAAAGATGTACAGAAATAATAAAACTAAAATAGAACTATCAAGAAACATTTAACATTTTTGTTAAGAAATTATACAGATTGTTTGAAATTTGGTACAAAGTGGACAACATTTTTTCATTTCATCAGCAGTCGTACAGCCCCAATCTTTAGAATGTTTGAAATACCACAACAAATCTTGCCCATTCAAATTATCTTTTCTATACTCTGAACATTATTGTTGTGCTATCGCCACCATATAAATTTTCGCATTATCCAATCTAGCTTTAGTTAAAATTTCAGTTTCTTAAATTCGTCCTTATTTTCATCAATATATTTAAGATAATCGTGCAGAGCTATATGATATGCTACACGGTAAGGTCGTTACTGCGATTTCTTAGTATTATTATTACATTTCAATTTCATACATTTATCACTAATTGTACCAAATTGGAATTTTAGATCTGTAGAAAAAGCATTGATCCATAAAATAGTGTTTTCTATAATGCAATTGTACAGCAACGGCTTAACTCCATAATTGATTATCGATTTTGATATTTGATTATCATTAATTTTGAATATTATGAATTGTTAAAAAACTGAACTAAATCTGCATAATCAAAATTATATGGAAAGATAATATCTCCAAAATTGTGTAATTAGCAACTGTTTTGGAATCGGTTTCATTTACTAGGTCGATAGTTTTCTTTAAATCTTTCAATTTTTTCTTCTACAGAAACACGAAATTTATCCAGTGCAATCGCAATATTCTGAACTGATACCTCCGACAAGTTTATTAATATCTTATTATGTTGAGTTAGATCAGTCATATACTCAGTAATCCATCAAATTGTAAAGTTGTAAAATATCCTAATAATTTTGCTGGCCATATTTTTACTGATTTTAGTACATCAATTTGATCAAAAATTGTTGTAATATTATTGGCATTTTTACAAGACAAGTAGAAAGTTGTCATCAAACAAGCCAAACAAGTCGTCAGTATGAAAGTACATACTAAAATTATGAACATTTTCACTTTAAAGTACAATCTAAACTGAATTAATTTGCTTCTCATTTTGTTATTTATAGCTTATTTTTAACCAAAATTATCGCTTAATTATTTTTGTGTTAATTTTATATTAATCAGTTACGGAAAATGGCCTTAACGATTATAACTTTATTTTGTTACAGATCAGATTTTTATTTTTTTTTTTTAATTAAAATTTACATAAGTTTTTATCAGTAATAATTTCATAGAAAATATTGTTAAAATTTTTGCTTATAATCAATATAAAATTAATATGTAATTAAGTAGGAAATGTTTTTTTTATAATAAATAATTCAAGATCATAAGTTCATCTATACTTTCTCAAAAATATAAAAGCATTTAAATAGAAATTGTTATTTACATTTTTTCTATTTAATATTTATTAAAATTTAGCTAACACAAATGAAATATAATTGATAAGAATCCAATTAAATTTCCAATGAATCATGAATTTTGCGAAAACAACAAAAACTCCAGTGAATTATGAATAAAATTAGGATCACGAATCTTCTAACCAACAAAAAAATAATATTTATTTTAAATTTTCTTTTACCACAACTTTACACGCTTACAAAAAAAGGATTAAATCTCAATAATGACAGGTGTTCTTAGCAACAGGCCAAATCCAATGATTCTTAAAACAAAATTTGGTTTCGTTTTCAAAATGTATTAGTACCGAAAAGATTCGGAAATTTATAGCATAAAAAAAATGTTTGTAAAAGATACAATTTTTAGGGTTTTATAGTGCGCACCTGTTAATTATTTTAACGTTTTCTTATTTCCAAAATAAATTTTGCAGATTGCACTACCGAAACACATCTGCTTACTAATAAACGAATTTAAACATGATATCACATTAACAACTCTCAATTATGGACAATAAATAATGTTTGCCATAAATAGTAAAATTATTATGTATAAACACTCTAATTTTTTGTAGCTTTCCATCTGTAACAATAGCAAAACTAGCATAATTAATTTATTATACCTACAATAATTTTCCCACAACACTGCAAAAAAATAATCAAAATAATAAAAATCTTTTTTTTTGCATAAAGTGCAACAAAAAATTAATATGTTTTACTTCTTTTTAAAAATTTAAATTAAAGTAGAACCTTTTTTTTTAGATCTAATAATTTAGTTCAAAAAAGCAACATAAAAAACACAAATTATAATATTAAATTTATTAGAATGGGAACTTGTTTATTAAAATCAGTCTAAAGATTTGTTTAATGTAAAACTGAAGAAAATAAATTTGTATTCCATGTGAATTTGTAGTTTTCTTTAATATATTTTTGCTACTAACTCTGACTGTGTAAAACGTTAAAAAAGTTCAAAGTCAATGAAAAGGAAGCTCAGTTCCCATAAAGAAAACAAAAACTCCCCCATAAAAGGAGCTTAACGTGTTTCATTGCTGCCTTATTAAAATTATAGCATGACTGAATGATTAAATTTTATTACAATTCTTGTAAAATTATAAATTATGTAAACTAAGTTTTAATTAATTCAATATAAATTTTCATGATAATTTTTCGCGCCTAATTTAATTTGTGATTCATTTTATTATTCGTGATTCATTTTATTAAGTGATATATAATTCAGTGATCCTTTTAAATTCGAATTATTATTAATTGATATAATTAAAGTTTCAAAAATAAATCTTATTCTCGATCAGAATATAATCAATTAATGGTTCCTCGATCAACTGCAGATCAGTATTTATTCAATAATGATCAATTAATTATTAAATAATAGTTTTTAATTTAGAATTCTACCACCGAATCGACTAATGTTAAAATTCTACAAAAGTAGATCCTCAATCAACTGTAGATCCCTTGTCAGTCAAGTGATCAATAAAAAAGTGATTCTCACATAAAGATTTTATTTCACTTTCAATAAACTCTTCATTACCAATAATTCTTCAATAATTGTTAAAAAGGAGATTTAAATTAATATACAGGGTTTTCCGGTAAGGTTTTCTACTTTGTTTCATTGCCATTTTGGTAAACATTAATTTTGACAGTTTATTTTAGGCTGTCATGAAGAATAGATGTGGCAAATTTTTTACAGAGAAATATTTGAAAAACCAATGTGTTTTGATCGTAAAAGCATTTTATGGAAATCAATCATCATTTATTGTGACGACTATTTGTGAAAAGTGGTTCCAACAAGGCGGTTCAACTTCACATACAGCCAATATTACAAAAGAATTACTGAGAAATCTATTCATACAACAAATTATCTCAAGAAATATTGATGTCGATTGGTCTCTACGGTCACCGGATTTGTTTTATGACCCGGACTTCTCTTGTGGAGATAGTCATATAAAGAACCACGTTTATGCCAATACACCAGAAACGTTTGAGCAATTAAATAAATTAATCACAATTAAACATTTAGCAGCAATAACAAACTTTGTTTAAGATTTCAATTAAGTTATTCAAAAACAAAGTTACATATAATCAACCCGGCGAATTAATAATTGTTTAAAGATCACTGATAATATTAATATGAACATTGAACACTTACCTGTACTGCACAATTTAAAAAACAATTATTTTGTCCTGGACCATTAAGAAGACCTTTTGATGATGGTTCAATAGCTGGTGACAATAATAAAGATGCTGATGATCGTAATTGTGTACCAAAACGATTATTATCAAAATTATTATTTCCGCCACCACTTAATCCCACCGAACGCAATAATGTTGAGGTGCTGTTATTCCGTGACATTATCAATACAATTTGTTTTTTTTTTATATTATATAAATAGATTGATATTTCTTTTAAAATGATTTATTGCGACATTTCTGAAATGAAATTTAAAATTTATAATTAATTATTTTTAAGTGTTTTTATTGCATAACATAATAAAATTGAAAAGTAAAAAAAATAAAGTTAGGGGAAAACAATTTTGTTGTTTTATATTAAAAATTCAATAAACAATTAAGATACACATGTTGATATGCTTTACTTGTACATATTTATTTATGAATTTTTATGCTACTGACCAAAACAAAAACGCCTTCTTAAAATGTTTTTCGTTTTTTCTGGTCAATTAATTGGAAAATTATGTAAATTATTTTTTGCAATTTTTGGTGTTTTAGTACAAAACAAACAACAATTTTCGAGTTGAATGAAACAGAAATAAATTTAAATGTTAAGCTTCAGTGAGTTTACGGATAATTTAAACTTGAGTATTTATCAAATTAATAAAATAATTAACAAATTTGTGTAAAATGTATATTAAAGATATTAGAATTATTAAATATTTTTAAGAAAATGTATAATTAATAAGAAAATTTCATAATTTTCTACATAATTGACTCAATGGTGCATACTAAAAATTAGTAATTTGCCAGAAAATGAGTTACTAACCAAATTGGGTTACTATAGTAGATAGAAATAAGACACAGTTTGTTATGGTAAATTGTCTAACAATTTACTATAATAGAAATGTATTAGAACTTTCATCAGCGGCGAATCGTCAGAGTGTTCAAGTCCGCGAAAAAACTTTGATGAAATAATAATAAAAAGAAAGGAAAATTATAAATCACATTTATACGAAAAATAAAAAAATTCGCTTAAATCGAAAAATCTTTTTTATTCATTCATTATTCTATATTTTTTTTACTCATTTAAAATTTATATGCAGCAAAAACTTACTTGCTATATATTTTCAATAATCAAACGTTCAACAATTCTGTTTTAATTTTTATAGTTCACAGTGTAAATTTATAATAAAAATTACGGCTTCATGAATTAACTGTACTCGAAATAAGGCCACTGATATCGTGAATTAACTTCGGATAATACAAATTCGTTTTAAATTCGAATTAAAATCGATTTTCAGTCAAATCGAATTAAAGACACCCAATTTTATATTCTAATTACACAAATTATTTTTAAGTAATCCAAATTTTAGAATGTTAGGAAGGACTACAGTGATTACAAACACATTACTGACTACACCACCTTTTGTTTATTAAACTATTGTTAAAGTAAAATTGTACGACCGGCACTTGTGTTCATGATACGCCACTGACTTTTATGTTTCCTTTCTAACGAAAAATTATTACAAATTGTCGCGATTGCTTAATATTTCAGAAAAAAATACTTTTCACTATAATTAAAAAAGCGTAATTCATTTTATCCTCTAATTAATTGAATTACGTTCCCCAAAGTTCCTAAAAAAAAATTGTAACAATATCAAATTTAACATAATCACTACATTAAATTTATTTAAATTTTGTATAACTGTGTAACAAATCTTACAAATTATATCAAATATATCAAGTTTAATTTATATACTAAAAAAAAGTCTTGGTTAACTAAAAATTCTCACCCTAAGTTTTCAATCTGTCATCAATGTATAAAAACAAACACTCAACCAAGATTTTATTTACTTCTAAAAAACAAAATTTTTTGGTTGTGATGACAAATATTTTCTTATCCATATACAAAATTTCACCGAAATTTGAAAAAACCATATTTTTTTTATATATGTATAATGTATCTATAAAATTATCAATTTTTTTTAAATCAAAAGTTTTGCCGAAGTCATTGAATTAACTAAATTTTATGTATTTTTATTTCCATATGCTAACATTAAAAATCTAACATTTCGAACATAAAAATCTTAAATTATTTATATGAAAAATGTAACTATAAAATATTTATAAGTACACAAAGTAATTTTTTTTTGTTGATTAAATTATAAAAATTTTGAAATATATAAAATTTTTGGTATCATAAATTATAACCAAAGATTTTTAAATCCAAAAATTTTGTCTATATAGTAATAAAAATTATGTAAAATTTGTTTTAAATCAAAATTTAACCTTCGTGAAAAATATTTTATAATTTTTTTTTTTTTTGGTGTTTATTTCAAGGTATTAACAACAATTTTAACACAAAAATTTCAATGTTTTTTTAATTTTGGAAATATGTAACAAAAAATAATGAATGAACAACGAAATTTTTTTTACATATTTTATGGTAACAAATGTTTAAAAATGAATTGTTATCTGAATCAAAATTCTTGAAAAATTATATATGTACCCAAAAAATGTTAAATTAAATTCAAAATTAGACAACCTATAGTTTTGGATTGTATAATACTCAATAATAATAGCAATAATTTAAAAATTTAATTTCGTTAAATCCAAACAAGCTCAATTGATTTAAATAACAATCTATAAACAACAACAATAATCAATCTATAAAATTTACTGTCGCGTATCTTAATCAATATAACAAACATTTTAATTAAAAATTTTCGACCGTTTCTTGTTTTCACTATGGTAACCAAAAATTTTGACTTTGTAATATTTTGGTACGCGCCATTGCGGCTGATCTTTTAATATAAAACGTGAACAACAAAAGCATTTTAAATTAGAATGTTAAACTGTTTGTGATTCAATTATAACAACATTATAATTAAATTATATATTTTTTTATTTATAATTTTAATAAATCTGGTCGGTTGGTTAAATCACATTAATCGCTTTTGGGAATTTTTTTTGGATAGCGATAAACGCAGAAACAAACAAAACATAAAAAATTGTTTTGTAGGCGTACATTTATATAAGTTTGAAAAGAATTTATTTATTGTAGAAGATATGAAACAAAGTTTCATGTTACAATGATGATGATAATTTTGCCTGACCCTGCCTTTAAAATGCCAGGCCCAAGATTTAGGTACGGAATATATACAAAAAACAATAATAAAGTATATAAAAAGTAAGGTTAAAAAAATTGTTTTTATATAAATTCATCCTTAGAATATTTAAATTTCAGAATGTTGTTAAAAAAAATTCAATGGAAATGTTAAATTTATTAAGTCAATTTAATATTCAGCATACATTTTGCCATATTTAGTGTTTTATACAAAAAGTTCATTACACTTCACTGAACAAAAATGATTTTTTGGCTAAAAATAATTATAATTAATTAAAAAACGATTTAGCATTTAGTTAAACATGATTTAATTAGAAATCTACATGGTTTTTATAATGAGAACTGCAAATTGTCATAAAAAACTTCAGATAAAAAATGGATAACTGGAGTAATTAATGGCAGTGGTCGGTCATACGATGGGGATATACGATTCTTAAGAAGCACGCAATTAGATTAGAACTTATTCAATCCTACACTCGTCGTTGATTTGTGATAGAGGCGGATGTAATGAAATATTTGTTATTCCATTGTCTCACAGTCAAAGAATTTAGATAATTTGGTAATTTATTTCTACAAACCCTTAAAGACATTCATTAAATAAGTTGGATGGATAGATACGATTTAATTATGATGCCGCATTTCACTGCAGTGTATAACGCGATTACTTATAGTGATCTTCATACATGTGAGTCTCGAAATTCCCAATCTTTTAATAACCATCATTGATCATTATATCAATTTATTATATTCAAATTATTCAAATTTAACAAAACTGTACAAGAAGATCAAAATATTCCAATAATAAATTAACTATAAACTAAAAATTAACTTGAATTTACGTATAGTAAATAAAATTCATAACGAATAAACTGTGGAGTATTAAATTAACTACTCTCAAGCACTACAATGCTACGTGAAGTACAGAGCTACTCTGAGTATGAAATAATTAATCCAAAACAACAGCGAACTGCAATACTGCTAGAATTTGAAACCAGTTTAAAGAAACCAGAATTTCTTACAAGATACTATACGAACTCAACAAACAATCCATGGCCCTTGCATACAAAATATGTGGTTGGCTCTTTTTTTCGCGGTTCTTTGCAGTTATGGTGCAACGGGTTATAGGGAATGACTAATCTTATCCACATGTTGGAATACACTATATTCCTACGAGATATATTAAGAACGGAATTGTGTTTTGGCGGTTCTACACGTAGTTATATATCTCCGTCTTAAATAGGCCAGATTTATAAAGTGGAAATATATTTTTTTTAAATTATTGATATACCGGGGTCCACCTGTTTAGCCAATGATACAATCTGATTATACTCACCAAAATGAAAACTAACTAAAAATCGTTTTGGAAATGTAACTTTAATTATCCAAATTATTTTCGCCAATTTTACAATTTAAATTATTTATTTCATAAAATTTTGTATGGCTATTTTCAGGTTTCTTATTGAACTATTTTACTTCCCTGTTCTTTTCAAATCAATAAAATGTGCAAAGTTATAAATATGATAATGATAACCTTCTTTAAATTTTACAAAAAAATATTTAAATTTATATCATAAATGTCGGACAACTTCAAATTGAAATTAGATAAAAAATAGTCAAATTTTATGATAAAATTCCACAGTAAATGATAAAACTTTACATTTTACAACTATATTTACAATTGCCAATAAATTTTTACATCTTAACATTTATTTTCTACACCTGTGGATCATTTTAAATTGTCCATGAAACATAAAATATAATTGAGTAATTTAAGAGGATTTCAACAACATCACAAATCAGAATTAAATGATTATAATCTTTCTTTTTTTATATATAAGAAATTAAAAATTTACATAAAAGATATTTAGTTATGCTCATTATTTTTTATATATTTTGTATGCATAGTTTTCAAATCAAATTCCTTATGTTTTATTAATATTTCTTTTTAAAAACATAAACCAGTCTTGAATTATCTATTCAAGCAAAGTAAAATACAATACAACATTAATTCTGCCCCCCCCAAGTTCCCGCTTTTAGATACAATTTACAATTTGTGAATATATTTTTTTGTTTTTTAAATAATATTAGCAGGTGGTGGCCATCAATTTTGATATTTATTTAGTATTATTTTATATATAAATTAGAAAATTATACAATGAAAATATTGAATTCTATTACACCGTCAGAGATTTTTCAAATTAAAATTTTAATAATTCTATACCAAATCAAAATCAATGATGAACAAATTTATGTATTCAGTTCGATTATTTCATATATATTAAATTTTGAATACTAAATGGTTCGTGAGAATTTATTTGAAATATTAAAAATTCAAATTTATTTGCTGAAATTGCAAAAAAAAAAATATTTTCATACATTCTCAGCGATATTATGTTGATACCATCTAAGCGCGATAATTGCGACAAGAATATAAAGTTTCCAATTAAATTTAATGTCAACCGTTTTTGTTGGTTCCTAATGTAATCGAATTTTTTTAACTATTAATCATCAAAAAACAATTAATTGAATTAAACTTGCATTAAATTCTAATTGTTTGTGTCTACTAATAGATCATTAAAGTAAATGGTTGTTCAGCAGAAATCGATTTTAATATTGACGAAACATTTCATTTTCTGTACGTTAGTAAAGCCAGGGGTGCTTGACGTTTTTTTAATTTCTGTCGATTTGAAAGAAATTACGACTTGTTTTTTCTTATCATAGGTTTTTGAAATCTGGCTTGTCACAGATTTTAAATTTATTTTATAATTATTTACTATTATGACACTTCAATATTTATGCAGTTTGGAATATGATAATGAATTACGTCCAGTTTAACTGCATAAATGAAATTGACGCTGTTATCGCCGTCCAGTTTATTGTTATAAATAATGAAGTTATAATTACATATTTTTTTGACAAATAATTTAAAAAAAACACAATAACGACACATATCGTTTAAAAATTTAACGTTTCGACTATAAAAAATGGTCGAAATCGCTTTTAAGGCTAGCAACTGCGACGAAACATAAAATAAAACAGTCGTCACGTTTTCAATGCTATCACCCCAGAAAACTGACGTAACTGACAAATTTAAACTGCGATAAAAACTAATTTTTTCAACATTTTATTTATCGAACAATAATTTCTGTTTTTTGCGTTCTGAAAAACTCTTTTTTTTGTTGTTGTTATTTCTTAAAAGTCAAAATAAATATCACATTACATTATATCAGACATCAATAACGAAATTCCTTGTGTAGTCATAGTTCGTATAAATAAATCCGTCCCTAAAAAAACTTATGTTTTATGTATTTTTTTTGTTAACAAATCGACTATCATGTTTCAACTATTACGGTCACGAGGGTTCAAGTGGATATCCCAACTATACTCAAATTGTGTTGTGAGGGTAAAACAATATATTTTTGAGGATAGTGATAAAAAATGAAATAAAAAAAAAACATTATTTGATTAAACATGAACAAACAATGAAAAACAATAGTTAAATAAATTTAGTAAACCAAATGTTCAATAAATAAAATAAAATTTGTTCTAACGAATTACGCGTATTTAGTTTTTGAAGACAAAAACAGCGAAAATACAAGAAGTTGTAAAAGTATATTGAAGAACAAATGCCAGAAATAATAGTTTATAATATCAAAGTTTCAAGATTTCTAGAATTAACACCAAAATTATTTAAATATTAAGCAATATAAAAACAAATTTTCAAAATAAGAGCAGAATTCTGTGCAGGTTGCAATAGCTATTTGTATTTGATTGGAATGGAGATTGGTCCCGTCAGAATTAAGATCATTCATTGTACCCCTTATTTTCTTCATATTACACATGACGTTTTGAATTGTCGAACCAGCAATTCTTCGAACGAATTTTAGAATTTATTTGCAACCTAGAACATCTGATGAATGCAGTTACTTCATATAGAAAGAACTAAATCATTTCCGTCATGGAAGCTGTTCACTTGTCTCACTTTCGTTTCCGCATCCTTAAAATATGTTTATCTTGGATCGCCATTTCTTAAAGACATGATCTTGATCTTTAAGTGTACTGTTTGTTAATAGTGTAATCACCAGATATACTGAGCTTATTATTCATGTATTTCTTTTGACTACTTCGTTCGGAACTCCACATAAGTTCTTCGTTACTTTCCTTTTGTTGCAATCCAGCCAGTATTATCGTATGTACGCCTTTAATGTTTTCAGTAGGTATTAACAATATTTAATTCTCAAATTGTTTAATAAAGTGAAGCTCAAAAATCAGTCCATATAATCATAATAAACTAATAAATTCTGTCATTATCTCATAAAATATAAGTTTTCCAAGATAAATTCAAATTTTTTTGAAATACCTAATGAATTCTGTTCCCCATTGTTGATGCATTATTCATAATTTAAGTCCGTTTTTGAAGAATCAATTCAATTTACTTGACCACAAATAATCGTTAAATGTTATTTTATAATATCAAATATCAAATGTTCTTGAAGCTATTTCATTATAGAATTTTCAAAATAGTCCAATTTTTTTAATAAATAGAAAGCTATAAATCAGTCTATATATAAGGGATTAATGAATTCTACCATAGTCTCGTGAAATATTACATTTCTAAGAAAAATTATTTCCAAAAATTATAAATTATTTATCCAATTTATTATTTCCTTATGCATTCATCCAAATGTTAGTCAGTTTGTTGATGACCTATTCGGAATTATTCTTATATTAATAAATTATTTTATATCCAACTTCAATATTTCTTGAATCAGAGCTAAAAAGATTGAAAATTAAGCTCAAGCTATTTCCACAAAAAAGAAATTTGTCTATGCAGACTACGAATTTTCACAATTCATTAAATTATTTAATGAAGATAAACTTATAAATCAGTCCATTTAATCATAATAGACTAATGAAATCTGTCATTGTCTCATAATATATAAGTTTTTCAATTAATATTTCCAAATTTTCTATACTAAATTAATTCTTTTTCCCCCATTTTTCATCCATTTTCTGCATTAATCATACAGATTAAATGATTTTTAACTGGTTTGAAATTAATATCCGAATAGAAGAATTATTATCCAGATCAAAATCAATCTCACTTCCTACAAACATTTAAAACATCAGATTTTAATAGTTAGAAAATTTTTATGTTTTGAATCAATTTTAATTTTTTTTTATTAATTTTATTTAAAATATGTTTATGGTCCACCCATCATCAATCTAAATGAGCTGACACTTTTTGGACATTAATAATCAACTTCTTTTTGCTGTTTGTTATCAAATTCTTTTATATTTACAATGGTAATGTAAATAAGAAATGAGTTCGAAAATATTTTGAAGGTGTTTGAGGGCGTTAAAGTATGGCTTTTTCATCTTCTTTGTACGGTCGTGGGTTTGCTTGTTAAGTATATTTTTTTTGTTTTATTTTATTGGAATATAAACTAATGTGGGTGAAAGTAGACAACACAGCAGCAGTTATTGACTTTATGTTAACCATGAATTTGCTTTAAAGTCTTAAAGTCTTAATTAATTAAGATATAAAACAAAAGTTCAAAAAAAAAAATTTCAGCCTAACTACAAACCAAAAACTTCCTAATAAAGAGGATTATAAACAATTTAAATTAGACTGGCATAACAACAAAATTTATGATTAAAGAGATTTTTATCGATTTTGATGGGTAAAGTTAAATTTTGATGGGTCAATTTTTATTGTTACTTTAAGTTATGTTTTTTAGATGATTCTAGAAAAATTGAAAAAAAAAGGAGTTAAAAAAGGTAAAGAATGTGGAATTTTGGATTAGAAATATAATAATAGAAGAGATTATAGATTCCAGGTATAAAATCTATTGTGTAACAATAATCAGGGATGAAATTATAATCAGTTTTTACTGATCAGTTGAAAATATAAAATGAAGAAAATTCTTTTCGGATTATTTAATGATATAATAATTATTAAATATACATTTTATCTGTAATGAAAATATTTTATAAACATATTTCTTAGGCTGTCGAGAAAATATTGTTATTCGAAGAATATTAAATATTATTTCTAAAAGATTCTTCTTTCCTTAATAAATAATCTGTTTCTACATAAAGCTAATGTCGCGCATCTATGATAATTTCGTAGTCCACCGGGTATGCTAAACTGTCATAATCTCACTTTAGATGTTAATGGTTAATGTACATCTAATGTGCGATCAGCGATCACTAATGCAATCACTAATGGAATCTTTGGCGTTATTGATATTGTGCTATGCTGTAATGTATTACGTCCCCGGTTCAACTCAAAACTGATTCTTTTACGTCATTTTAAATTGATTCAGCTATAGCAGTAAAAAAAATGTGAATATATAATCGTGATTTTAACTGGAAAAAATGATAAGGGTTTAGAAACTTTTTCTGACAAGAAATGTTTCACTATTAAAAGCCATTAGCTTAGTTACGATTAAATGTTTCTTCACAAAAATTAAACTTATAGTTTGGCGGAAACGCGGAATACAAATAAAATTAATAGGTCCAAATTGCAATAAAATTGCAATTGTAAGGATGTCAAAGCTCGTTTTTAGTTGAGGCGATATTTTATGTAAAATTATTGAATAACGATCAACGATCACCAAATAATCTCAAGCATACTAAGTTTTTATTCCTTTATAAATTTAATATAAAATGATTAAAAATTCTATTACAATTAATTGTTCAGAAAACTGATCGACATATTCCCAATTTTCCAATTCGTCACAACCCTGACAACAAAATATGATGTAATTAATAAATGATTTGGGAAAATTATACCGAAAAGCTTTTAGAAAATTAATTATTATTTCTGGAAAACATTTTAAAAATTTCCTTCTTTATACGTATCTATAGAAAAAAAAATGTTACACATTTAATTTTTTGTTTATTTAAAAACTCATGATCTCATAATATACAAAAAAAAAAACAAATAACAAATAAACATAATTTTTTTCCCTATTGTTTCCGTAAAGAAAACATACGTGAAAATTTAAGATTATAGTGAATGCAGCTGCACAATTAAATTATCGGGCTATGTGCAATAAATAAACTTTAAGATTAAATAGAAACAAACAACAAAATAAATAGTCAAAACGTCATGAACGTTTTGCTAGATTTAAACTGCTACTAGTATCAACAAACGTAAAAATTATAAAAATGAAAATAAAAATTATATAAATTTTCAAAACATATTTAAATTATAGATTTCAGTCAAAAAGTTCGCCAGCCATCATCTTACTTATATGTTGTAAGTTCTGATTTTTGTGTGTATATATTCAATTACAAGAAAAATCAGAGGTGGATTTACCTGTAAGCTAATGAATTGTGAGCTTCAGGCTGCCGATTTGAGAAGGATTCGCGAATTAAATGTGTCAATTTTCTTACAATTTTATCCATTTACTTCCAAATTTAATGTTAATGTTCTTAGCGTAGCGTTGACTGCAAGCATTGACAGCTGACACAGCATTATTCCTAAGCAAATGGTTAACATTGATAGTGACGGTATACTATAGAAAAAATTTTACAATCAGCGCTGAAACACGACTTTGACACATACTAACAAATAAAAATCGTTGCTTAGCAATCAATAGTAAGGAAATGATAACTAGGAAAAGTTCCTTCCAACGTGTATACAATGTATGTAATTTAAAATTTAAGGACGATAATGGTGACACTATGCTTCCAGCTTTACATTTTGAAACGGTGTTATAAATTATTCGAACTTTTATGTTTGTTTTAACTTCTATGAAAAATGAAAACTGCAACATTTTGGATAGTATTTCTAGAAATGTTAAATGCTCCATTAAATATTTAGCTATAGATCCTATCACAATTACTAGATCCGGCACTGAGAATATCAGATTGTACAGAGATTTTTTTATGTTGATATGAATTTGTTGTACTATATAAAGAGTTTGATATTCTTGGAAATGGAAAACAAAAACTGGAGCACAAAATTTTTGTGCATAATATGCAAAAGAAGGAAAATTTTATGTTTTATTTGTTTGTATATGTAATAAAAAAAAAGTTTTTTCTTTTTTGGATTTTAATGTATTGATTTACACAATGTATGCACATATTTATTTTTATGTTTATAATTTATTTATGTTACAGTTTTAATCATCATGAAAAATTAGATTAAATAAAACTTATAGTATATAAACAACATATATCATGATGAAGTTCTTGTGAACTGAACGCTTTTATGAAGAAAACTTTGTATTGGAAAATAAGTTTTGAAGAAAGATTATGTTTTAAATGAACTTATGACTCTAGTATTTAAATCTGAGCCAGAAAATATCATGTCCTTAACCAAAAATGAAAATATTTAATACATTAACATTTTAGTACAATAAAGTAATAATATAGCGACAGAGGTTTATATACACCATCATTGTAATTCCACTGGAATATATGCTTGCTTGTCCAACAAAAAACTTTAATAACTTCTGTTGTTAATGAAGTATGTTCTTTGCAGTGGAACTGAGAAATCCAAGTCTTCATTTAGTGTTAAGAAAGATTAATCTACTTGAATACTGTACCTTCTTCTAATAAACTCTTGATAATAACAAATAATTAGCAGCATAAAAACATAATTCCCGATCAAGCAGATACTAAATGCATACCTGAACTGCTTGAGATATTGGTTGAATAATAATTGGAATCAAGTTTTTAAATCAAAAATTAAAAATAATTCTTATTATTTGCATTACAATATCAAAGTCGGAAATAATGCTAAAAAAAACTCACATCCAACATAATAAAGATTATGAATACTTGCAAAATATGAAATTAAACATAACAAATAACATTAAATATGAAATTGAACATAACAAATAACATTAAATTTAATAAATTTTGTAATAGTATATATTAAACCTTTGCTAATTTAGTTCAAATAATTAATATATTTAACGAAATCATGTTCAAATATTTATGATTCCAGTTTTGAAATACAAAATATTTACTTAGCTTTGATGGTACGAGTTTTCTTTTTGCCTCAAAGTGAAAATTTACTTAATATATTTAGTTGACTAAAGGAGTGAAATGTAAAAAATTGTCGGCATTATGAAAACATGTTTTTCAATTTCCGTCAGAAATATTATTATAGCATGTCTAGAAACTATCATAACATAAAAAATCATAGTTTATTATTTGATCTACATACCAATTTCAAATTGATTCAATGTCTCAAGTGGATTAAGTACGAACTACATATATATATAATAATTAATTTTTGTATACAGTTAAAATTATGTTTTAATTTTTTTTAAGTGTATACTGAATTTATGGAATTCTCACCACAGTACTACAAGATATTTCATTACAAAATATTTATTACATAGAAGATATTTTCATTAATTTTCATTATAAAAACTATACTTTTTCCAATCTTTAGAATAAATACATAAATTGTATATAAAAAAGTAATTATGTATTTCTAAGATTTACGATATAAAAATTATAAATTTATGAATTGACATTATTTAATTTGAAATTAAATAGAATTTTTTATGAATCAATTATTGATTTAATAGTAAATATTTAATTAAATATAAATAATTATTGAATTAATTAGAAAGGTAAAGTTTTATTGATGGTTTGAATTAACTATTTCAATAACAATTCTTTTAATGATAATTATTTTAATATCTATGACAATTATGAAGAATATATAATTAAATTTTAAAATATTTTTATTGTTTTTTTTGTTGTTTAAGGTCAAATTAAATTCCAAGAAACAAACAATAAACATTAATACATAAAAAAATTTATGAGATATTCATTTAAATTATGTACATTTTTGTTTATGTTACTAATTGCAACATAAAAACCAGGGAAACTAAAAATATTTTATAATCAATTATCAAATTGTATTTAAAATTTCAATTAGTAAGTTAATTCAGGTACAATAAACTTGTCACAAAAGTTAACTAAAAGCCACTATTGTAGTTGGTTTTGGGTTGGTCAAATAAATTGAAAAACTAGAGAGTTTGTAAAAAATTTATTTTACTTTGTTATATGAATTTAACCTAAAAACTGACCAAAAGCAGTACAAAATCGAAATGAACTGATAAAATTGAAATATGAACAAATTATTATTATAATTCAAATGAACTAATAAAGAACTGACTATATAAAAATGTCGCCAGTCGAGTATTGTAATATGAATTTTAATTTGTAATTTGACATTAAAATCAATATTTAAATTCTTATCACAAATTGTTAGTTGTTAGTACCGAATCTCTCTGTCCTCTATTAAATTTATTAATAATTTAGCTGGGCTTTAAAGAAAAAGCATAAGTAGAAATTTTTTTTTATAAAAATGTTAATTGATTTTCTTATGCTTCCTCATTGTAAATTCAATTACTTTTTATTTATGGTTAATATTTTCATAATTTTTTATTTATATTTATGAATTTTTGATTGATTTAATAAAATTTGAATATTTTTTTTATTGTTATAAGGAATTTTTATAGCATTTTTTTCAGTTAGGGTTTTTTTGCTGATTCGAATTTTTAATTTTCTTAGTTGTTGATCCTATTTCAAATTTCAAAAAAAACGCCATCATTAAAATTAGAAACTATATAAATATAATAAATGAGGAAATTTAATATTTTTCTATATATAGTTCTAATTTTAAATATTTTTCCATTGCTATGTTGAATTATACAATGGTAATTTATTATTCAAGAATAAAAAAAATTCATATTTCCGTCATAAGTTCACTCAAATTTCAAATTATAAATAATACTATAGTCTGAAATTTACTAACGATTAAGGTCATTTTTGTTGACAACAAATCCGTCATTATAAAACTATTAGAGATTCCTTAAGATTAAACTTTCATTGCTATAAATTATATTAGTAAAACTTTCATTGCTTTTAGGCAAATTTATTGTAATTAGGTTTTTAACAATCAAGGTTGTCCTATATATTATATATTTAACAATTATAAAATGTAATTAAAATAAAAACAATGATATCTAGTGAAACCATTAAATTAGAGCTTTATAGATGATATCATTTTGAATTAATTTGAATTTTTTGGCGCAAAAATATTAGTTTGATTTAAAACAATTTAATTGTTACCAACTAAATGTAAAATTTGATTTTATAAAACATTCTGAATAAATTTACTTTTTGGCGCCAAGATAAAGTGTTGAATTTCTGAATTACTGACAGTAACTTAATACTGTTTGGTATCGAATTTTAAGATATTTTAATATAAAAATTCATTTAAACTAACAAAAATCTTGTTAATCTACAAAACAAAAACTATATGAAATATAATTAGAAAACTTGTTCGAAAATTTCAAATTCAACACTTGATTTCCATATAAAAAAAACATAATTGCTTAACGAATTCTATATAAAAATGATTTAATTTTGATATTTCTTAGTAAAATCATAATTCCTGGTAAAGTTTCTGAGCTGTAATAGAAAAATTTCATCAAATCTCGGGTCTAATAATCTCTAAGATCTAACAGAAAAACAATTTATGAACAATATTTTAATTGTTTATCATCATATAATTTTCACCTCTTTTTCTTCTTTTCGAAGTTCTTGAAATTCTGCTGATAGATCTTTCTTTTGCATGTGTAATCCAAAAAAATGTATAAGATAAATCTCAGGTAAAATTGCGCTTGCTGTGCTACACAGTATTGTTTTAATTCACGTTCCAAAAATCTCTTTTATTTTTTATACAAAAATTTCACAAATTCATTTATTTTTGTCTTAAGGGCAACATATTGTTCAAAACACTTTTCAACAAACAATTTTAACCTTTCATATATTTAAAAATTACACTATAAAATTTCCATTTAATTTCAAATTAAAATATTTTAAGGGAAAATCACGTATTATAATTTCTTTGTTTTATAATTTCAAATCTTATGGAATTTTTAATAAACTTTATATCACTTTCAATAGTAATTTAAACATTTCTTGATAATATTCATAAAAAACACTTTTTGCAAAATTAAACATAAATAAATTTTCTACATTATACAAAAATTTAAAAATTTCCTTTTACCATAAATATTTTTTTTTTTATTTATAATAATTAATATCCGATTTCTCTTCACTTTTTCTTAGTATTATTAGCTATAGCTATAATAAATATAAAACCGAAATTTGAATTCGACAGAGGCCAATACAAAATATACTATATCAAAATATTATTACAAAAAAAAAAAAGTATATGTGCTCTTGAAATATACTTCGCTAACTGATCAGACTTTTTCAAAATTAAAAAATTCATATAAAACATCAACAGAAAAATGATTTGAAGAAAAATAGTAAAACGCGATCGTCGTGGCACCAAAACAAAAATATAAAACTCAAAAAAAAACGAAAACAACAATACACAACATAAATTTGTATTTGTATTAGTTTCGTATAAAGTAGCATAATAACAAAAAGATACACAACATAATTTTTATGTTTACATTTTGAGTTTGATTCTTGTTTTTCTGTTGTTTTTTAGGAAATTTCAAATTCGAAATTGTCAATCCAATGATTTTTGAAAATTTTGATCGTGTCGATATTATCGCAATTCTTTAAATAACTTTGAAAAATTTAATTGATTTTATTCAAAATATAAGAACCACACAATCCACAGCCCAAAATGTAAGTGGCGAGTTACATTACTCAACTGGTGAGTTCCATTAATCATTAATACACAAGATTTCCAGGCAATCTATTGTAAATCAGGACTATTAAAATTTAGCTTACTGAACGGTAATAGAATTCGTAATGTTTTATAGGACACTATCAATCACTGGTAATCCTTAATGTGAAAATATATTATTTAAAAAATTCTGAATTTACAAAAATTATATATGTTAAGAAAATGACAAAAATTGTGTTCTTCATTCAATTTTTTGCGTACTGATACGTCTATTATTCATTATCCGTGATTCTGATAAATTACTTCACGTTTATTGCAATCCAAGTAATCCTTAATAAGAAAATATTTTATTATGTTCTTCATTGAAATCTTAACAAATCAGTTTAAACGCGTATAAACTTCGCACTTATACTGATCTAACTTAATTATTCGTTATTCAATCTTCCGATCAATTTTACGTACTTCCAACAAACCTCATCCGATTATACTGATAATTTTATTCAACCAATCTTTCGTATATACTTTTATACGCTTTTTATACAAAAACAACCAAATGTGGAACGTATACATACAATAATGTAGTTTTTATGTAGTAATAATATTTTTTATATGTTTATATGTATTCATTTTGTAGTTTAAAGATAGTTTTAAGTTAACAGGTTTCGGTGGGTTTGTGTTTTAGGTAGAATACGATATTTCCAATTCCAGTTAGATTTATTTTTGTATACCTTTTACAACATTTTATATGCCACCAAAACAAATTGATAACAACATGTTGAACATTCAAAATTGTATATATGAAAACGACTAATACATAAATAAAAATATGATTTCTTTAGTTTTATAATTATGTGTTTACCTGTTGATATTTTAATATAAAGTAATATATAAATGTGTATAGGAATTAATTGTAATATACTTAAACATTTGTAAAAATCGGCCATTTTTGTTGAATTTTCATATAGAGTTTTTAATATGAAAAAAGCGCTGAAACAGTTCATCGTAATTCGTATTATGTTAGGTAAAGCGCTTAAAGCGTACTTCGTATTAATTTCATCAAATGGTATAGAAATAATGGAGTTTGTTGATTGAAAACTTCTATTAAAAAATATAAAAGAAATTTGAATTTTTTAATGATAACAATTTTCAATTTCACAAATCAAACTCATTGATTTGAACAAATTTCTCATAGTACTTGCATTATCTCAATATTTTTTACAATTATGGCTGGTTATCTTGGGCTATCTCTCAAATCATTGAATGCTGAATATTCTGGTATACAATGTCGTTTATTTTCTATTTAAAAATCTAATTTTAATATCTTCACAAGCTGAATTAAAAATAATTTTCAAATAACAAAAAAATTTATATAAATAATTTTGTTTTGGACCATTAACTTTTACCTAATTGTGCAAATGATTAAATGTGAACCAACTTTAACATTAGTTTTACTAAATTCAGCTGCGTAATATTTACATATTTCTGGATTCAGTCAATTATTTATAATCCTTTAAACTTCTTCGCAGCAGGAAAACACTTGTTTTAGTTAGGTCAATGTATTAAACTCTAACAAGTTTCCATACTATCATATCGCATTCATTTAATATTATCTTCTTCTGCACAACATGTTTTTTTTTTTATTTACCATCAAAATTTGTGAACTCCTGCGCATCTAAGCACATGGTAAATTTCCCATTGTTTACAAATAAACGTCTGCGCTGAATATAATTTACCATCATACCTCAAACTAAATATCCTGGGATGCTGGGAAATTTACAAAAAAAAAAAAAATTTAGAACTTTTAGGTACTAACTAAGAAAAAATTTATCTGACAAAAAAATAAAACACACAGATAAGATTTCAGGGTGTGGACTATAAGGGAAAAAATTGAAAATTATTAAAATTTATTATAAAAATGCAGTAAAATTTATTAAAATTATAATTAAAATATTGAAAATTAACATCGAAACAAGGAATTATTAAAGTGAAATTGTAAAATTGAAAAATTAAGTTAAAAGAAACATAATTTCTTTTGGAAAACATCTCATATAAAGTGAACTGGAAATTGAAAATTTTATACTAAATCATATAATTTCATTAAAAGCTAAAGGTTGAAAACATTTAATTTAATAAAATGTTGGATATTTTTATAAAGTTTATAAATTAATATAAAAATTTAATACAAGAAATTAATTTTAACAAATCCAATACTAAAATATATAAAAAAAAATTATGTACTAAAAATTTAGAACAGGCTTGTCAATATCAAAATTTAATTTGTATTTTTACCAAAGAAAAAAATATAAAAATGCTTTCAATAAAATTAATTTTTGTTCTATTGCTAATGGCTTTGGTCCAGTCCAAAGCTGATAGAGGCTTTCGGAATAGTGCAAGTAGCCTAACAACAAAAGCAATGGCTGCAGATAAGAAAAAATTAAATATCGGTTTAATAGCACCACATACAAATTTCGGTAAACGTGAATATTTACGCGCTATTAATTCAGCTGTTACTGGTCTACAACGACCCAGAGGAACAAAATTAACATTTTTAAAAGATTATGTTTTTGCTGCATCAAATATACATTTTGAAATGATGTCTCTTACACCAAGTCCAACAGGTAAATACTAAAACTTGTATACTAAACTTGTATACTAAATTTTTATAAATATTTTTTTTAGCTATTCTGAACACTCTTTGCACTGAGTTTCTTCGGGCTAATGTATCTGCAATTCTTTATATGATGAATAATGAACAATATGGTCATAGTACTGCATCAGCACAATATTTTCTACAATTAGCTGGTTATCTTGGATTACCAGTAATATCATGGAATGCTGATAATTCTGGTTTAGAACGACGTGCATCACAATCAACTTTACAATTACAATTGGCACCATCAATTGAACATCAAAGTGATGCAATGCTGAGCATTCTAGAAAGATATAAATGGCATCAATTTTCTGTTGTAACATCACAAATAGCAGGACATGATGATTTTGTACAAGCTGTACGTGAACGTGTTGCTGAAATGCAAGAACATTTCAAATTCACCATACTCAATTCAATTGTAGTCACACGACCATCTGATTTAGTTGAATTGGTGAATAGTGAAGCTCGTGTAATGTTATTGTATGCTACACAAAGTGAAGCAATTAAAATATTAAAAGCAGCTGAAGAATTAAAATTAACTGGTGAGAATTATGTATGGGTTGTAACGCAAAGTGTTATTGAGAAACGTGATGCACATTCACAATTTCATGTTGGTATGCTGGGTGTACATTTTGATACTAGCAGTGCTGCATTGATTAATGAAATTTCAAATGCTATTAAAATTTATGCATACGGTGTTGAAGCATATTTGAATGATCCAAATAATCAGGAAAGAAAATTGAATACACAATCGTTGTCATGTGATGATGAAGGACGTGGTCACTGGGATAATGGAGAAATGTAAATATAATTTAAAATCATTTTTAACCCTTTTTTTTTTTTTTAATAATATTTTTGCACAGATTTTTCCGATATCTTCGTAATGTTTCAATTGAAGGTGATACGAATAAACCAAATATTGAATTTACAGCTGATGGTGATCTAAAATCGTCTGAATTGAAAATTATGAATTTACGACCAAGTGCAAATACAAAAAATTTAGTATGGGAAGAGATTGGTGTTTGGAAAAGTTGGGAAACACAAAAACTTGATATTCGTGATATAGCATGGCCAGGAAATTCTCATGCACCACCACAAGGTGTACCCGAGAAATTTCATTTGAAAATAACATTTCTTGAAGAAGCACCGTATATAAATTTATCACCTGCTGATCCTATAAGTGGTAAATGTTTAATGGATCGTGGTATTTTGTGTCGGGTAGCAGCTGATCACGATATGGCTGATATTGATATGGGACAAGCCCATAAAAATAGTTCATTTTATCAATGTTGTAGTGGTTTTTGTATTGATTTATTGGAAAAATTTGGTGAAGAATTAGGTTTTACATATGAATTGGTACGTGTTGAAGATGGTAAATGGGGTACTTTAGAAAATGGCAAATGGAATGGTTTAATTGCTGATTTAGTTAATCGTAAAACTGATATGGTTTTAACATCATTAATGATAAATGCTGAACGTGAATCAGTTGTTGATTTTAGTGAACCATTTATGGAAACTGGTATTGCAATTGTTGTTGCCAAACGTACAGGAATTATATCACCAACAGCATTTTTAGAACCATTTGATACAGCTTCATGGATGTTGGTAAGATCTACAACTAATTGATCAAAAAATCAAAAATTTGTTATATATTATTTAATAGGTTGGAATTGTAGCTATTCAAGCAGCTACTTTTATGATATTCCTTTTTGAATGGTTGTCACCAAGTGGATTTGATATGCAATTATCATTACAAACTGGCACTGTAATACCATACAGATTTTCTTTGTTCCGTACATATTGGTTAGTTTGGGCAGTATTATTTCAAGCAGCCGTACATGTTGATTCACCAAGAGGTTTTACAGCACGTTTTATGACAAATGTTTGGGCACTTTTTGCTGTTGTATTTTTGGCCATTTATACTGCTAATCTAGCAGCATTTATGATAACTCGGTAGTAATATTATCTTAAAAATTTTAATTTAAAATTTTTGTTTATTAATTACGTTTTAATAAATATATATATATTTTTTATTTTGAATATTTTCAGGGAAGAATTCCACGAATTTACGGGTTTAGATGATTCACGTCTCTCCCGACCATATTCACATAAACCAACTTACAAGTACGGCACTATACCGTGGAGTCATACCGATTCTACAATTGCTAAATATTTTAAGGATATGCATTACTATATGAAAGAGTATGTCTTTTAATTAAAAAAAAACAATTAAAAACATACATACATAAATAAAAATCTATAAGTGTTATACCAAAATTATAACAAAATTAATAGATTTTTTAGTAGCCGTGTTTGATATTGTTGGTTTTTGTGGTTAACTTTATTTGTTGTATAAAACTTTACCAGAGTTCTGAATAATTTTAAGTAGTTATTCAAATTCTGTAAAGTCATAAATTAATTTCAAAATAAATCATTATTTTAATAATTTTTATTTTCAATCCAAAACTTTCCACATAGCTTTAATAAATCTAGTGTATCAGAAGGAATTGGTGCTATTCTAAATGGCAAAATGGATGCTTTCATTTATGATGGAACTGTACTCGATTATTTGGTAGCACAAGAAGAAGATTGTAGACTTTTAACTGTTGGCAGTTGGTATGCAATGACTGGTATGATATTATAATATTTACTTGTAAATCATAAAAAAAAAAACAAATTAACTATTTAGGATATGGACTTGCATTTAGTCGAAATTCAAAATATGTTCAAATGTTTAATAAACAATTATTAGAATTTCGTGCTAATGGTGATTTAGAACGTTTACGGCGTTATTGGATGACTGGTACTTGTCGACAAGGCCGACAAGAACATAAATCTTCAGATCCATTAGCCCTAGAACAGTTTTTATCAGCATTTCTATTACTTATGGCTGGTATTTTACTAGCTGCACTATTACTACTCTTAGAGCATATGTATTTTAAATATTTTCGGGCACGTTTAGCAAAATCAGATCGTGGTGGCTGTTGTGCATTGATATCATTATCAATGGGTAAATCATTAACATTTCGTGGTGCTGTATTTGAGGCACAAGAAATATTACGTAATCATCGATGTCAAGATCCAATTTGTGATACACATTTGTGGAAAGTAAAACATGAATTAGATATGGCAGCATTAAGAATTCGGCAATTAGAAAAGACAATGGATAAACATGGAATAAAACCACCACAAATAAAGTATAAAATTTAAAAAAAATTAAATTAATTTTTTTTTCAAAATCATGTTTGATGATTTATAGATTGGCATCAGCTTCAGATTTGTTAACAAATCATTTTAAGGAACGACCACCATTATTAAACAGTTTAGGTGGAAGTGCTCAAGATCTTTACAGATGGTAAAAATTAATTATTTCATTTGAAATTTAAATTCTTTCTTTATATTTTTTTTTTAGTTTCTCAAATTTAAGATCTTATAAAACTGAAATTGCTGAAATGGAAACAGTTCTCTAAAATAAAAAATTTCCAATATATGATAATATAAAAACAACAAAACCAAATTTTCTAAATTCAAAATTTTTTTTTGTAAAAGCTCAAAATAAGTAGCTCAAAAATTAATTATAAATAATAATAAATTTAAATGCAATAATATTTAGAGACAAAATCATATTTAAATATATAATAATTAAATATGAAATTAATCTTCGAAATTAAATAATATAATAAAAAAAGGAGAGCTTTAAAAAATAAAATATTTAATATAAAAAATAAAAATATTTAATTAAAAATGAAGAAATTTTGTTTTTTATACATAATCAAAATTGTAATTTTCAAAAAGTACAATTTATTTTTAAAAAAAAATGGCTTTCATAAAAATAATTTGCAATTAAATGTTATAAATAAATGTATCTAAAAAAATATATATTTATATTTTTTGTTGTTGTTATATTTAAAATGTAATTGTGTAGAAAAATTGTTATAAATATGAATAAAATATGTTTTATTGTAGCTTTAAGATTGTTTATGAGAAAAATTTTATGCATACAAAAAATATCAATTAATTTTATATTTCCTTTTTTTTTTGCTGCCTACAAAAATTTCATTTTTTAAACTCATATTTTAATTTTTTTTAATAATGTATTGTTAAATATATCGAATATTTTTTAATAAATTTTAAAAAAAATAAAATAAAAATAGATTTTATAATAAATATATTTTATGTTGTGCAATTATTTTGCTCAAAATTTTAATGAGAATTATTTGTTAATTGGACTTTTGAAAAAAAAAAATAAAAAAACACATTGTGTGCACAATATAATAAATAATAAAATATTAAAATAAAATATAATAAAAAATATATGTAAAATCTAAAGTTAATGTTAACATAGCCATAGTAAAAATTATTTAATAAAAGAAAAAGAAACGTTCATTTCGATACCAAACGATATTTATTTAAAATTGTTTTATTTATATTAATATATTTTATATTTTATGATGAATGCGTTTATATTTTAAACAAATTGCTTACAATTATTATTATGCTATGAGATTTTGCTGGACTAGGACAGTGTTCGTCAACCTGTGTTGCGTGGAACACAAAGGTTCCGCGAAAGTGTTAAAAAGTATAATGTATTAGTGATTATGAGAGAAAAAAGTCACAAAATAGACAAAACTGGAGTATAACAATTAACTCTTTATGAGGTAAATACGCATAAAATTGCTGCTACATTCTGCATTTAGTTTATATTTAAAATTGGGAAAACGTGTAAAATTAGGAAAAGAATACAAAAATTCCTTGAAAAATATTATCAACGCGAAGAGTTCGAAAGGTTGCGGACGGAGGAATACTGGACTAGGTACTAGGTATTTTAATACGGACTAGGTATTTTAATACGGAAAAGATCTCAAACACTATGATTACTTGCTATAATAATACTACTTTTAATTGTACTACAAGCAACAAGATTTGATTATTCTGTATTCTCTTAAAATCCTTGAGTATTAATGGAAATGATTTTTTTTTTCATAAAATATCGCATGCGATTAAAAGTAAAAGGACTTCACCCTGTGCGAGTTTTCAACTCACAAATAATAAATTCGTAAAAGTCTGATAATATAAATACACTTTAAAAGTTTATCTTTTTTGTCATAAGTTCTTTGAAATAATTTAACAATTTTATACTTTAAAATTATTAAAAATTATTTTCTAAAATATTTATTGCTTTATATAATTTAAATTCAGTATAGCTCAATAAAGTATGCTTACAATTACACAAATATAAATCTAAATTAATGGTTAAGTTCATTAATAATCATAGCAAAAGTGGCGCATATATTTTTAACTTATGAAAGATATTTTGGCATTCCTTTGAAATTAATTACCTAAACCTCAAATCCTTACAAACTCTATGGAGATGTCAAGATCCAATTTGTGAAATCAAACAAATTTTTACGACCTGCAGTTTAATTGATTTCATTAAATTTAATACATTTTAACTCTTTCTAAGTTAAAATGTATTGAAGTCACTTATAAATTTTTTAATAAGGTATCAAATATATATCTCTTTCCTTCCCTTTCCTTCCCTTTCATTCCCTTTACTTCCCGTTCCTTCTACTAAAATCAATTCGTTGTGAACTAGCATTTAATGTATGTATTTAAAATATTAATTACAGTGTTAACTTCACAATAATGTAAAAAAAAACCTCGTTTTGTTGTTGACTAATGACCGGATTCTGGTCTAAACCATTTTTCCACTAGCTACCCAGCACAAGCAAGTGGTGTTGTCACATAGTTCTCTACCTGTATCTAATCCTGGACAGCTTAGAAGGTGTATTTCATCCTGTTTTACATTTAAGCTGTATTAGGTGCATTTGTCTGAATTAAACTCTTTTTTATATAAATGTGCTGCTAGGCAATCGTGTCCTGTCTTCAGCCTAAATTGAGCGATGGTATTATAAAACTTTTGAATATTTTCGTACTTTTTATTGGCCATGCTTTCTTGATGATCAGTTCTTTTTGAACCAGAAATTTCTTGATATGGTTTAATCTAGACTGGATTGTTTTTTGATTAGGGTATGTGAAAATCTCGTTAGACACATTGAGACTTTGCGCATGCGACTTATAGTAGTTTGCGAAATTAATCCAGTAAAAACACATACATTGAGTACGACCATTCCGAGGATAATTATTAAGTTGCGATCTATTATGATCTGGTCTTAAGGCCATCAAGCATATAGTTAGTGTTTTTTAGTTTTTTTGTTATTTATGTATTTTTTATTTAAAATTTTCAAGTTTTCAACTTCAATAGATTATTGTATTTTATATTGGTTATTGCGTGGAATTAATTTATTATATTCTGTCCTTTATCAAAAACTATTTATTTTACAGATTAATTATTTACTTTAAATTTTAATCAGAAATACAATTCATTAATTTATTTCTTCAAAAAAACCATAATTCCGAATTCCGTACCATCTTTTATTATTCTATAAACCGAAAATACGATATTACATTTAACTATTGCTGATTGGTTAATACCAACATGAAGAAAACCAAAATGACGTTTATTTTGTTTAGGAAACAGCTGATTTGTCAAAATTACAACAAAAAAAAATTAAATAAAAGTCAAGCAGATTTTTTCTAGCGAATAATCTTCATTTTTTAAAAAAAAAAAAATTTATACTACAATTTCTCTTTGAATATGCATTAATTATCATATTCAAATTTACAAGTAATACAAAACAATATTTTATATTAATTAATTCATATTCAAATAATTTTTTAATCATCTTTTTTCTAGGATGCTCCTAAATCATCGTCATTGTTTAGAAGGTGTTCGTTGTACTGTAATATTCTTGTGATAATTTTGTTTATTTTAAGTTCTTCCCGTTGTGTTTAAAAATCTCAACAGATTATAAACATTTGAAACGCTTTATTTTTAATTATAAATATAATAAAAAAAATTTAATAATTTTTTTTTAAAAAAAAAAACGTAATAATTATAGTTAAATAACAAACAACACAACCAAACCAACTACAAAAAAAAAGTTATTATTTAAAACGTCACTAATAAACACGGCATCGATTTTTTACATGAAATATTTATATATACATTCGTTTTTAATATATTTTATATCGTAATTCCGTTCTGTATGTTCAAAACACTTCTATGTTGAATAAATAACAACCTAAACCAATTATACCGAAATATTTACTTACAATAATTAAACAATAATAATTTTATTCTGATTGCTGTATAAAAATCTTAGAGAATTACAAAAAGGAATTATACATTTTAAAATTAGTCATCCCCACAAAACAAAATAAAAAAAAACATAAAATTTTTAAAATTTAGGTTTCAAAATACCACAAACTTTTAATAAATATAACAAATTAAATTAAATAATAATATGGGAGCTAAAGCCAGTAGTGCAGCACAAAATGGTGATCATCATCAAAATTCAAGAACACGAACATTTTCAACTAGTTCTAGTACAGATGTAGCAGCACCAACTGGTTTTAATTTATTACGTGCATTACCTAATATACATGTATCACAACAAAATGATAGACAACGAGCGCGTAGCTTATCATCAGTACCAGATTTACAAGCATCATCAGATAATAGTAGTAGTACATCAAATAATAATAATAATAGTAATAATAGTCATCATAATAATCATCATCATCATCATGGTGGTGTACCAGATGGTATACCAATTGGTCAACAATTATATGGTGATGAAAGTACAATTAGAGTTGGCACAGAAGCTGGATTTGATGGACATGTTTTAGAACATGATGAAAATCAAACAAATTCAGCAACAGCAAGAGTATATACAGCAACATCATTACCTTCGCATATATGGTCTCTAAACGGTAAGTGTTTTTAAATTAATTATAATAATAAATTTCATTTTTTGTCAATACAATATACACATTGATATAATTTTTACCGGCAATATCGAAAGATTTATAAACATGTTAATAATTTTGTTTTTTCAACTTTGAGAACCAATTAAAATTACTAATTTTTTCTATTAAATTTCGTTAGAAACACCTTTATTTCTATTAAATTTTCTTAACACCAAAACTTTAAGTATAAATATTAATAATTTTTAATTAATTTCAATTGATTTTTCTGGTTTTTGTTATACATTTTAAACTTATACATTAATTGCATATTAAAATTATAATTTACATTTGTCAATTAACATATTTTTTTTTAATCTAAATTACAATATAAATATTTACATATACAATTTATATTATATTATAATAGACATTTTTTAAATACAACATTTCAAAGTACAATAATAGATATATATTTATATTCTGTTGGAATTTGGAATTGTATTAAAGTGTTTTATGATAATTATCATAATTTTTTTAATATTTCCAATATTTATAATGTAAAATTCTCTCAAATATCGATTTAAATGATGTATGGCAAAAGATTCTGATCGATTTATTTAATATAAATTGTTGTGATCAGTTAACGATTTGGTTCTAATCTATATTTTACAATTATTTACAATTTACTTTGCTTGAAAATATTATAGATTCTATATATATATATATATATATAAAATTATCTTAGCAAATTTTATAATATAAACCCCTCAGGGATCGTTTTATTAATTCTCTGAGTAGATAAAGTCAGTTTCTTTGTTGTAAATTATAAAAATACGAGTATCTACTGTTGATAAAATAATAATATTCTGTTAAAACCAAAAACGACAAAAACAAAAGAGATAAATTTTTCAGTACATCCAACAAATTACATATAAATATTTTAATATTAATCAAAATGATCTTATTTTTAAATAAAAAAATATATTATTTTTAAATGAATCCCCAACGCAGACAACCGTTGTTTATACATAAATAAACATAAAAGAAAAACAACAAATTTATGTGAAAAAGCTTTAAAATTTTTTATTTATATCTCGTTAATTGAATAATTATTTGGTTATCTGAATTTATATTTTGGCAATAATAACAAAATATATCTCTCAGTCTCGGTATCACTCTCCCTCTGAGGTTATATTAGAAAGCGAGTAGCTATTTTCTGTGCTAAATTTTTTTATTTTTTTTTAATTTTGTTTTATTCTTAAGAAGTCACTCATCATAAGAAAACAGTTTTTGACAACCAAACAAAATTTCTTTTTTAAAATACAGTGTTAAAATCTAATTTAAACAAAGGTTTATATATACATAAAGAAATTAAAAACAAATTTTTTAGAATGGGTCAAGTTATAAGTAGTTTTTATGAACCGAAAAATGATAATAATAACAATCGAAGAAAAAATACTGGTAATTATTAATTATTTTTTAATTTTTTTAATGAATTTAAGTCGTAATATTTATTGATAAGGTGTTAAAATTATATACTTATTTTGTCACCATAAATTTTGTGTTGTTTTAAAAACAGTTTACGTCATTTTGTTTTGTATTTTTGTTGGTTTTATTATGCCGAAAATTTATTTTTAACTCAAAATAATTTCATAATGTTTTTTTTAGAATTTTATCTTCCGAGAAATTATACTAATTTACAAAGAATTTGATCAAATAAAAAAAATTATTTAATGAGATTGTGTCTCTGTGAGACTTTTAATATTTTCTCAAAGATTCATATTTAAATTCATTTTTACAATTCCAATTTTTTGTTATTCATAGTTAAAATTTATTAGTTATTTATTTAATTTCGAATATCATAAATTTACACTTTTTTTTTTTTAGATAATAGTAGATAAAAATTTGTTCACCTTGCTAGATAAAAAGTATATACATAAAAAAATACTTTATGTATTGATAACAAATCAATTTTTTATAAAATCTGATTTATAAAATAAAAACTAAATTATTGTGAAAATGGGAATCGGAAAATGGATATTTACTTAATAGTGTTTTAGTGTTACCCTAATTAAACTCAAATTAAGTGAATAATAATATCCAGAGTCCATAATTAATGCTGCGATTAAAGGACACGAATGGAGGCGATTGATTGGGTCGTAATGTGTCCCACAAAAAAGTTTGTTAAAGAAAAGTTGGATTATCACGTGGATATGTTTATCATATCTAATCAAGTTTAACGTAATGGCTGGTACCAAAGACTTTGTATCTTATTAATTGGAATAACATAATATTTTTCCGTTGTCATCACATTAATTACCTTAGAGAAAAGTCTTCCGATTTCCATGTCCAGCCCAATCCTGATTAATAGAGTAAAAGTTTAACCATAAATAAGGCAATAAATATAACTTATTACTACTTTACATTCAAATTACAATATTTATTAATTGAAATATAGTGTTGAAGTTTTAATCGAATTTGGATATATCATTAAAAAAACGTACATTTATCAACAAAAAATTTCCAAAATCTTCTTTAGAACTTCACCATTTACGTTGAACAGATTCTAAGTTCATTGTAAATTTTTGTTAATTGTTTATTGTTATTTACACATAATACGAAAGCCCAAACCATTTTGAATAGATTAAAATTATTGATATAGACTATGATAATATGGAATGGCAAGGAAGGCCAGAATAGTAAATTAAGTTTCTGTCAATTTCTCTACACCTTTTAAATGTATAAGGGATTCGAAAAAGCCTTTAAATATGAAACTGATGTTTTGCGTCGTGGATTATTATATATAAAAATATACAAACAAATTTGTCATTACTCATGAAATACCATAATTACACCATATAATTATTATTTCGATTCTATATTTTTCAATGTTATAGAGGAAATATAATATCGAAAACAAATCAATTTTTGTAATGAACTTTTTATTTTGTTAGCCTAGGTTACAACAAAATTATATTTCAGTTGTCCGGCATAATTCTTAACTTGAACATTTAAATTTCCGTTTATACAAATATTAACACTTTTTACTCTCATAAATATAAATATAATAATACATAATTTAATTATAGAACTTTAAAATAAAGTGCTTTAAAAATTTATCAGAAAATGACTAATAAAAAAAATCATATTTTTTGTTATTGTTGTAAATTAAATTTATTGGTTTTGTTAATATAAATATTAAATGAATATTTTAATGTCTCTATCGTACAGCCTTGAATTTGAACTTATTATTTTACCTTTAAATTAATATATAAAATTCAACCAAGTTCAATTTGTTTTTGCGTTGCCTGTCGTAGTATTAAAATTTTAGTTTAGAAATTGAATTCCTAAAATAATCATATAGTTTGTCCTTATACAATTTTATTAAAATTCTTAACTAATCCTTTAATTTGTACTGTATTTTTGTTTATTCAACAATCAATTAGTTTTTTTTTCGGAAATCACTTTATATTTCCTTAATTATTTGGTCGTGTAACTGGTAATGTACATAATATAAAGAATTTACTATTATTTGTTGAATGGTATTTCGTAAATACAAGAAGTATAAAGACTAAATCGAATTAACTTTGATGTGACAATATTTCAATAATACATTTCATTAAATATTCATGATGATAATTAATGAAAAATATATATATATAAGATACGAAATTATTGATTAAATTGAGTTCTTTAGTACATTTTGAAAACCTTTGATTAATTTGCTTCAACAAATATTAATTTGTTTTAATTTTATTACAGAAATTTATGATATTTTTTAATGTTATGCAAAATATCTAATTACAAGCTCGTGTAATCAAATAATTTCATAAATAAAAGTTTATAATTATTTACACGCTATGGAAATTGAAAAAAAAAAATCAAATAAATTATAAAATAATAACAAAAAAAATCAATATCTAGAAATAAAATTTAATTATTTCACTACAAAAAAAAGAATATTTATTAATTTTTTAAAGTTTTGAAAAAGTGGTTACAGTATCTGAAATATAAACTTAAAAATGTCCTTTCTCTGATTAAAAGTTCAAAGCTATTATTTTTTTGAAAGACAAACAAAAAGAAAGGATAATAATATTTCTAATAAAATATATTAGTGCAATTTTACAAGGCCTCTGATATATAATTTATTATAACCTTAAATTATTAACTAAAATATTAACTCGTATAATGTACTATGAAGCTCAAGGTAGAACGTAGAATACAGCAAAAAAGAATGAATTACCAAGAAGATATAATTATGCAGACGTTTAGTTATATTATTTTAGAAATATTATAAAAATTAAATTGAATTTTTATAAAATTTTGATTATAACATTTGAAAATAAGGTTAAACTACTTTAAAAAGTAAATTCTTTTTTTGTAATATTACTTAAGTGGTTGGCTAACAATTCTCTAAATTGTAGTGAACCAATACAAAAATATTACAATATTAATTTATGAAATATTTATAAAAAATAATTATAATGGGTATTGTTATTGGTCATTGTATGCCTGATGTTGATAATGCACCACATCATCATTCACATCGTAGAAGAATTTATGGTAAGTTTATGGTTTAATAATAATTAATGGCAATTATGAGTTCCACAAAAACCATATTTCTTCTAAGTTCATGGCTGCAGTGAAATATTTTTTTAAATAATAATTAGTTTTTTAAGAAAATTGTTATATAAAATTAACTTTTCTATTATTTTATTTTATTTTTAGGAATTAAATGTCCAGTATGCAGTAAATTCGTCTTGCCTGATGATATTGAATGTCATTTAGTAATGTGCCTAACAAAACCCCGTTTATCATATAATGGTAAATATATTTTTTATTATTTTTTTTTTTAATATGATTATAAATTTGTAAATTTGTTTATTTTGTAGAAGACGTATTAACTGATGTAAAGGGTGAATGTGTAATATGTTTAGAAGACTTAAACCCAGGCGATGTAATAGCACGATTACCATGCCTTTGCATTTACCATAAAGGGTAAATTATTATTTTTCTTAATTTATATTAATCTAGAGAAATCTTGAGCGTACAATAAAATATATATAATAAAAAATTTAGTAGACCAAACAGCATTTAACGACGCAGATTTATAAAAAATTATATGGCTAGGAAATATTGTAACTTTTGTTATCGCGGCAAAAAGTATTTGCCATTCAACCGATTCTAAAGATTAAACAAAAACAAATTAATCGCCTCGTTTTATTGTATGTAGCTGTAATCTTCCCACCATTATCTCAGATAGTTTCTTGAAAAACAATATTTAATATAGTACCTATTCAAAAAATATAATATAATAAAATTAACCAAAATATAATAATAAAATGAGTCATCAGATAAATTTATTCTGAAAAGATTTTGATAAAGTTAATCTTAGAAATATTATTAGTCATGGACTTTGTTCACATATAAAACGAGAGACTGGAAAGGAAAATTAAAAATTCAATACATATAATGATTGTCGTCACTATATATATATAATTTAATTATTATAAATACATTTTTTCAAAATTTTCATCTTGCATCTTGTTTTTTTACTTTAATTGAAAAATTATCAATTAAAGCTATATATTTCATTTTAACTAATTATTTTTTGTTAAATATAGTAGCTTTGGTATCTTTGATGTTTTCTAGATCTTTAAATTACAAGAAAAATTAATATAATTCCAATAACGAGTAGTTGATAAATTGTAAATCCCTTCGATGAGTTCTCATTAGAGGAGCAACGTCAAAATTTCAACATCCTACCTCAAATATACAATAGTCGATGTATTCACAATTTCCGAAATTCCATTATAATTCCGAAATTTGTATTTCAACCAAATATTTTTTTATGTATATTTAACGTATTGATAAATTTCGAAAAAATAATTACTTTAATTTTATAGATTTTTATAAACTACCAATTCAAGGAATAACGTAAATCCTTATATTCGTAATAGAAATGAAATGGATTATGTAATAAAGATATACGCTATTATTAATTCATATAAAAAGATTCTAAATAATTGCCTAGGGTGATATTTGATTTGAATTACCAGTTGCCACTTCATTTCTTACCAAAATAATAAATTTTAATTTTAATATTTAACATGCTCAATCTTTCTTTAACACACCGTAATAAAAATTTACTATAAATATTAAATAATTTATTAATTCATTTTTTATTTAATTTATAGTTGTATAGATCGATGGTTCGAAGTAAATCGTTGTTGTCCTGAACATCCTGGTGATTAGTAATTTTCAACTGAATAATAATAAATAATAATTTTAAAAAAAAAAACAACAATTGAAAATTTTATTACATAGATTTAAATAATAAATAATAATACACAAACAAAAATAAACAAAATAAATATAATTATTATAAATACTAAAAATTTAAAGTTAAAAGTTGATAACTAAAACTACAAAAAAAATAAATAAATAAAAAAAAAAAAAATATAAAAATCAATCTTGTCATTAAAATAATTATTATGAAAATTATTATAAGTTATTTTTATTTTATTTTAAAAAAAAAAAAAGAGTAAATATAAGTTTAAAAAAGGGAACATAAAAACCTTTTTATCATTTTTTTTAAGTTTCAATTTTTTATTATATATATTTTATTCTTTCTTGTGATTCTATTTCTAAAAAAAAATATGTATACATACAACAATATATATATATATATATATAATATATATATTTAATAAAAAAAAAAAAAAAACAATTTTAAACTGATTATATTATAATTTAATTATAAACAAACAAAAAAACATTTTTTATCATTTCAAATTTATTGTAAATTGTTTAAATATCGAAATAAGTAACAACAAATACATTATTATTAATTTTTAAACAAAATAATAATTATCCTTTTATAGAAATGGATTTAAATAATAAATAATAAAATAAAAAACACAAAAAATAACCCCATCGAAAAATTCAAACAGCATAACAAAAGTTAAAAATTTAATGAAACACATAAAACAAATAAAAATAATAGTTTTTGGTGGTCAGAAAATGTAAAAAATAAAAAAATAAAACAAAATTATTATTTAAAAATAAAATGAAAAAGTTTTTACACAAAATAAAAAAAAACTATAAATGTTAAAATAAAAAAAAATTATTCGTATAAGTTTTTTCTAAATGAATTTTTGATATAAGCAAATTAAAAATAAAAAAAAAAAAAATAACTAGTAGAAATTTAATTTTAATAAACAAAAAAAAAGTTAACGAATAATAAATAATTAAAAAAAAAACTAAAATTAACTGAAAAATCGAAACTCAAAATCAAATACCAAATTATTACCTTTTTTTTTTTGTAATTTAAGATAAAAACAAATTATATAAGAAAATATAAAATTTTTGAGATTAATTTAATCTTTTTACGTATTTTTGTTTATAATTAAATTAGACTGTTTTTTTTTTTTGTGACAACAAAACTGAAAAAGTCTAATTTAATTAGCTTTAAAAATGTTATTTTTATGTTATGGTGGATGTATTTAAATTATTTGACTGCTTTCTAAAATTTAAACTGAGACGGTTTTTGATAGTAACACAAGTTTTTATTACAATTTTAGAGAGATTTATAATATTGGCTATTACTTCTACTGATCTAAATGTCTTTTGGCTTGTAATATCCTTCTGATAAGTGTGATTGTCAGGTTCACCGGATATGAACGCCCTTCTAGGCAGACTATTGCCAATCTCATTCACTGCCGAACCATAGGAAATAGCCGTAGAGTTGTACAAATATAAATTGTTATTTTTCTTAAGGATATTTGTGTTTGGATATGGATACTGTTTATATCTTTTGATGTCATTATATTTGAAATTTCTTTATTAAAAATAGTGCAATATTAATGTATGTATTTTGTTAAAAAAATGGTATTGAAACTGTTATGAATTTTGTTATTTTGTTATATTAGTTTGATTTGCAAATAATGTTCCCAATAAAATATTTCGCTATGCCGATAATTTATTATGTATATTAAAATGTTACTATGTCTTTCTAACAACATCTTAAATAATACAAATGATCTCAGCTTAAAAGAATCATTCTTATGTGTAAAAACTGAGATATAATATTATAAACAGAAATTCCCTGACAAAATTTATTTAGAAAATTATTATATTTTGGTGTGGTATTAATATGAATTCTATTACCTTCCAATACAACAATTCCTTTACACACAATTCCATTCGGAAGGAATTCCAAATATGAATAATTCAATTTACACAATGTTCCATAAATGATGATTACTTGGAATCAATCTTATTTAATTATTCATTGTTGGTCATAAGAATATCAATTATTAAATAAATTGTTTTTTCCGCACATATTTAATGATAAAACGATCTCACTCTTTACACCTAGTGTAAAATGTTACTGGTAGCAGTTATTATATTTATCAGTAAAACCACCTTAATTTAATTATAGCTTGAAAGTGTAATTTTAATTTTAAATTAAAAGCTTTTTGTTTATTGTTGAGCTAAAGATTAATTTAATCTGGAAATATACTATAAATTTAAATTTAATAAAAAAAATATATATATAATTAATAGGAATTCAAAATTAGAAATAAAAACTCATTTAAAATTTTATATTTTTATTTTATTATAAATTTTTTGTTTTCTTATAAACTAGTAGAAAAATATATATTATATTTATTATTTAATTAATTAAAATTATATACTTATCGAAAGTGAGTAAAAAAAAAAAACTTTTAAGCAAAAACACAAATTTCAAAAAAAAAAAAAATTTAATAAAAATTATATTTAAACTCGTAAAATTAAAGATAAAAAGAACAAAAATATTAAAATTTCTTAAATGATCTGCCATTGATTGTCAGTATATAATAAAATTTATTTATTACAATATAAATTAATTAACAGAAATTTTCGTCTAATTATCATAATTTCTTTTTAATTTCCTAATACATAATAAAATTAACGATCCTTTTTTAACTGTCATTTATTTATAATCATATTAAATGCTGATACATAATGTGAGCCATTCAAATGTGATATATTTTTTTTGTTTTTGACAATTAATTAACTAAACGTCAACCATAATTTAAATAAATTTAATATCCAAATTAAATATTAAATTTATTTAAATTATTACAATTCAAGTGGCCCTTCTTTTAAATTTTCTATTATTTTCATAAGTTTGCATTGTTGATGTTTGCTTTCTTTTATTTGAATTTTGTCTGCGTTGGTTTGCATTGCGTTAAAGTAGCATTTTGAAAATATATAGCATAAAAGAGGATCATACGGGGCCGCTTTTACATAGTATTTATTATGGCTATAATTTTGATTTAACAATTTATTTTATTTTTATTTTATTGTATCATATTTTTTTACGTAATTATTTATTAATTATAATAATCAAACAAAATTTAGTTTCATTTCGAAATTTCAAAATTTCATTCGTTTTTTTTTTTTGTTTCACTAAAAAATTCATTCTATAAAACAAAAAATTAGAAAAAATTATTTACAATTTTAATCTACATAATGAAATAGAAGTAGAGCCGCAGTAAAATTAGAAAAAAATATTTTTAAAAAAATTTGCTTTTATTCTATTCGTTTAAGAAGAAAAACAAAATTAACAAAATTTGAATAATCTCTATTATTATTATTTATAATTTCCTTATTTAGTTACTTTTTAAATTTTTTTCAAAGAAAATCGTCCTGGCCGTTTAACAACCGGACTTGTTGGCTGCTGTTGTTCATTATTACCATCATCACTACTATCAGAATTGGTTGCAGATGGTACAGTTTTTTTTGCAGTAAATTTATTACGTCTAGCTCCTAAAAAAACAAAATTTAATTTTATTAAAATAGTTTTTGAAAAAGGTTTAAAAAATTACCTCTTTCAGTAGATTTTGAAACTGGATTTGATACTGGTGCTGGTGCTGGTTCATCATTTTCGTCTTCTGGTTCACTAGACTTGACAGTTGGTTTTTCAACTACTATAAAAAAAGAAATATAAACAATTTAATGATATAAATATAAATTTATAGTGAATCAATTAAAATATATTGACGGGTCAATCTTTAATCCGGGAATACTTTTACTTCTTTCAATTTTTTTTTAATTCGAACATGAATTTTTGTCAAGCAGTCGGGGTCTAATCAGTTATTGTCTCATACCCAGCACAGAAATTTTTATTTCAACAAAATCGGATGGTAAATTGTTTAATTATTCCCAAAAATCCATTGTAAATTATCTGGAAGGATTATCTATATATCAAGAGGCCTGAAGCTTTCGAATGAAGTTTTTTTTTTAAAACTTTATATTTCAAATTAACGGGCGACCAAAATGAAACCTCTTGAAATTTTGTCCTAAAGTTCAAAAATTCCTAATAAATGCAACAAAATAAAAACTCACCTTTAGGACTACCACCTTTTTTCGAATTTTGTTGTCTACGTCTCAAAGCTGTTAAAAAATCATCATTACTACGGAATGGTCTTATAATTGGTCCAATTTTTTTAGCTGGTTCTGTTGTTGTTGTTGTTGTTGCTGGTGCAGCATTTTCACTATCATCTTTTTCATTATGACCACCACCATTTTCACCATCTAATTCTTCATTTTGATCATATTCATCATTTTCATTATAATCATTTGATTTTGATGGTGGTGCTGTTGATGTTGTTGTTGTTGCTGCTGCTGCTCCTTTATTCCCAATTTGTCCAGCTCTTTGGGGATTTGGTCTACGTAATAATAAACTAGGACGTTTTGCTGCTGCTGGTGCATCCTCTTCAGCATTTACAACAAATAAACAGGCCAGACAAAATAATATAGCAAAAAATGCACTACAAAAAAAAAAGGAATTAAATAAAATTAATAATTTATTGTAAATTTTGTGATATTTTACTTCACAAAATGTGAATATAATGAACGTAATTCAAAATGATAGGAAAGAATTTTTTTATTTTAGTTTTCTTCTATAATAAATAATCAATCAAATTTATGAAATTAACCGGTCATTAAATGCAATTATTAATTCTAGTTTATATTATTTGTAGATAATTTAATATGTATTCATGAAGTTGAAATTAGCATAATGCTGAATACTGTACATTTTAATGTAATAATAATTATGTATAAAACTCGTAAATCTTAAAAACTGGTTTCTATAATTTATTTTTTGTTGTAATGTTGTAAAAGTATTACAGGTAACTCTCGGTTTAAGAATATTTGTTATGACGAACAAAACAGCATTCATTACATTTTTCTATAATTGGCTAATTAAATTAGAAGATAAATGTATGGTTTTAGAAGGAAATAATAAACCTAACCTGACATATCAATGATTCAATATTATTAAAAAAAAATAGAATGGTAATATAATAATTACTAATAGAAAATTATTTCATATCTAGTTGTACTAGATAAAACTTAATTGTATCAGCAGAAATCAAAAGTAAACCAGAAAGTCTATATACTTCCTCTTCCATTGCTATTTCGTGAGTCATTAAAAATAAAGTTTTAAACTAGAGAAATACTTGAAATATATTCATGCACTTTTGTACTTCTATTAAAACGATTCTTTTAAAAATCAATAATTTAATTCTTTGAAGTATGAGGAAGCATTGTAAATACGAACAATTTTAAATAATGTCATTAGTATTTTCCAAGGGAACAAAAAGGTTTGTTTGTGATAGAAAATGGTTTAATTAATCAGAAAAATATATTATTGATGGGGAGCATCTGGTTTTTTTGGAAAATACTAATGACCTATATTTGATTTGATTTTGTTTGAATAGACTTAATTGAAAATTATGTTGAATACTAGACATTTTTCAAGCATTCAACAGTAAACGATGGTAAATCTAATATACAAATACTTGATTCATTCAATGCTATAAAAGTGTATGTGTGCACTGTTCAGTACTTCATTTCTTAGAATATCTGTCCTTGATTATTTTCAAAGTACACTCATAATATTAATACCAAAATTCAAAATATTTGTACATATTTATTTTTCTTTACTCTATAACAGAATTCTATAAAACAAACAATATTTTTGCTATTCCATGGTCTCGAAATTATTAGGTTAGGTTTAGATAATGAAGGGCCATATATATCCAGCCCATATGGCTTATTGCAATATCTTTTCTAATTATCTTTCATTGGCCAAGCTCGTTCTCCTGAGAAAGCAATAAAGCGGACTCAGTGACACCAGTCGTACTTCAAAAGAGACGATAATATAGATTTCGAGGAGTCAAAGTCATCTAGACATTAACGCCTAACAATCACATAGTATATGTTCCACCCTTTCGTTTTGGTCCAATTATCGTATGTCGGTGATTTTTAAATTTGCACTCGAAATCATTAAATAATATCTGCATCTGTTTTCAAATATATTTTTAATGATATACATTTGTCAAACTCTGGTCAGCTAAAGTTGAAATACTAAACAAAACTTGTTCATAAATCGAGAGTTGCCTGTAATCACCATTCAGTTTCAGTACTATCTTAAGTTAATATATTTTATGTTATAAAATAGATTTTTTTTTTGTATAAATATACTTATATAAAAAAAAAAGAAGAAAAAAAAACTACTTTATAAAACTACTACTGCCTCTTATATAAAAAAAAAAATATTGTCCTTCACGATTTTTAATTTTTAATTTATTATAGAAATAATCATAACTTTCACTTATTAAAAGCCGGTAGTAAAGTGAATAAAAAATATTATAATAAAAATAAATGAACAAAAAAAAAAATAAAAATAAAAAAGTCTTAATAAATTTTATTTCAGTTTGTACAATAATGAATTTTTTCATTTTTTCTTTATATTTAAATTGGGGATTTAAATAATATTATTGGCGCCTGTTGTATCTCATATGTACAACATGTTGAGTAGCATTAAAAGATTTTGGTAACAAAAAAAATTTTTATATGATATTAATTTCACTTTTTTTCTGTTCGTTTTTTAGTTTACCATAAGGGCAAAATTTTAATAGAAAGAAATTGAAGATAAATTACATATAAAATAGTTTTTTCTTTTTACATTATTCAAAACAAAATTAGAAACTCTAGTTTTAAGCATAATAATGAATAAATTTATCCCGGATATGTAAATTTAGTTTTATAAATATTTAGTAATTGATGATTGATGTTCTGAAGGCCTCAACTATATATATCTAATTTGTAATTTGTCTTTGTATATATAGAACTCGCTGGGATATTGCCAGAACATGGTATGATAGCAGATATAGTAACTTGAACTGGTAAAGTGAAGACTAATAATTCTGGGGGATGAAACATTTATATATGGACACGACAGAGTCCTTTGAACTGCAACGTTAGACGTATTTGCCTAAATGGCAAAGAAATGACAGAACAAATTCTCTGCTACAAGAAAAACATATTTCGCACCATTGACGAATTGGTCAATATGATGCTCTCCAACATCATAAGCTTCTTTAAGTTATTTTGGGAAAGTTATATCAATAAGATTAAACTTTTGAAATTTTGTTATTATAACCTGGTCAATGTCAAAATCATAATTATACATTTAAACATTAAGAATTAAGATTTTTGTTTTTCTTAGTCTCGCCAGCTTTTATGTATTTCTAAGAAATTTGTAGATTGTATTTTATTTGCATTTAAATTATCTGTCGCGTCGACTAATATTAGATACATTTTGGACAAAGAAATTAATATGAATCATATTAAAATTGAAAATTTACTGCTAATATATACGAAATTGATTAGACTTTAGAATTTTTGGTTTAAATCCGACTGATTTTAACCTGGTGATCTAGAAATTTCATATTTAACATAATTATACCACTTTTTAATATGAAAAACTTATAATAAATTAAAATTATTTCCAAATTATTCAGATAATTAGCATAAAACCAATGAAATTTTGAAATATTATTAAATAGTTATAGGTTTTTTTTTACTTCTAATTCAAGTTTTTTCATTTAAAATTCAATGTTTTTCATTTCAAATTCAATTTTTTTCATTTCAAATTCAATTTTTTTCATTTAAAATTCAATGTTTTTCATTTCAAATTCAATTTTTTTCATTTCAAATTCAATATTTGAAAATAAATTGATATTTATTTTTAATTTTTTTAAACTGAAGGAACTAAGTATTTTTAAACAAAACAGATAAAAATTAAAAACATAAATTAACATTAACATTTTATCGTTCTTGTTTTGTTTAAAAATAGTTAGTTTCTTCAGTTTAAAAAATTTAAAAATAAATATCAATTTATTTTCAAATATTGAATTTTAAATGAAAAAAATTGAATTTGAAATGAAAAAAATTGAATTTGAAATGAAAAAACTTGAATTAGAAATGAAAAACCTTAGAAACATTTTGACAATCTTTTATATTCTAAACAAAAGTATTTTAACTAATTTTTACTAGTTTTCTGTGTTATTTAGTTGATAATTAGCAAAAATCTCTGGTCACCTAAATTGTCACCATAATTCTTTTAATATTCAAATTTTCAAATCAATATAATCAATATGATTTTTATGCATTTATAAAATTAACATAAAAAATATATTTAATATTTATGAGTTATATATTTATGATTATTTTAACGAATAAGTTTTTTTTTTATCTTTAATTTTCCCCATTTATATAACCGAATATTAAAATGATGATTACGTCATTTCTATCTTTAATGATCAATTAATAATATTTTTTTAGTATAAAATTATAAAAAAAAAAAAAAACATTTCTTAATATCGAACTTCATCTCTCGAATTGCATAAAAAATATTTCATAATATTTTTTTATTAGGTTTCTTTATTTATGATGAATAAAATTATAAAAAAAATTTGTATTATAAAATTTAAATTTTTTTGGTGTTACTAAGAAGAGATTTAAAAACTAATTAATAATAATTCAAAAAAAAAATAATTAATTAATTAGTATAAATTAAACTACTACACTGATGCCGGTAATAATTTTTGTTATGATTTTATTCAAATATAAGAGGCAATCTATCTAATGTCTCATATAACTTTCGATATTTCAAAAAAAATCGACCTTGAATTTATAAAATCACTACTGTAACCCGGTTACAATTTTTATAGTGGCATTAATTTTATGTTTTATTAAAATTAACATAAATGTCATAAAAACTATTTTAATGAAATTGGCAAAAATTTTATAGTTAAATCAATAGAATTTTTGTACTTCACCTAAATCGCAGATAAATTTGATTAACATTTTGAATCAAAAATTTTATATTGATCAGTTTTCTAATTAATTGGTAGTTTTCTAATTAATATTTATTTATTTTCATAATTTGTTGTATAAAACAAATTCTTTTATTGATAATAAAATTCAGAAATCTTAGAATATCCTTTCAATAAATTTGGTTTTTTAACTAAAGGTAAATTTCGAATTTTTTTCGAAATTCTTAAAAACTACTTAAAACCACTATAAATTTTTTAAGAAGATAATATATTTTTTAAAACTGAAGGTCTCCTTTTTACAAAACTACATAATTCCGGTCCGGTATGATCAAATTGGCATATTCATTATCCGCAAGGTTATATTTTTAATTTAGAAGGGTCTACAATAAAGTTTTACTATTCCCCAAAGCCTTGTTACTATAATTCTACATAGTAATTAAAGGGTTAACAGCAAAATTGTAAAAATCATTGACTAAAAAATTTATTACAAATATGTAGTTACAATATTTAAAATGACCCATTAAAATTTCGATATTCATTTTTTTTTTAAACGAAACGAGCTACTACAAAAAAAAAACTAGATTATCCGGAATTGATATAAAATAACGAATTTTTAGTTACTATTTTATTTTTTTATGAAAGCATTAAAAATATTTTATATATTTAAATTAATCATTTAAGTAAGTATCAAACAGGAAATTAGAGGTTTTCCGATTACGAATTATAAAATTCAATAATTTCAGAGTCGCGTTTACAACAACAAAAAAAAAAAATCACCAAAATCTGATGTAATTTTTTTGTGGAATTAAAAAATATTTATGAAAAATTATTATTATTTAACTGAAATTGTTCAAACTTTCCAATTTCAGATACAAACAACTAAATTCCATAGGTAAAACATTGGTAAAACCAATGAATTTCCAAAAAAAAAAAAAAAAAACACACCCAAAAAACAAAAAAAGCATAAATGTTCCGATGATTTTTATGTATTTTCGCAATCAATTCAATTTTTAAATTCAACACCACAAAGAAATAACCTTTCACATTTTTTTTTTTTATTTTTTGAACAATTTTCATTATTAAATAATGGTAATAATAATGTGGTAAAATCCAATGGTAAAACTATAATATCTCAACATATTTTATGGTATTTTTAAAAGATTTTTGCCTTAAAGCTTTTTTTTATGTATATATTATAAAAATAGCTAACAAAATTTTTGATAATTTTTTTTAGATAATTTTTTTTTCGTGGTTGTAACACTTTCAAAAAACGTGAACAGAAAAATTTATTTAAAAAGATATTTTTTTTCTTTGTATTTTTCAAAATATGCAAACTCACATTTTATTTAAAAATTTCATGATTTAAAGGTTTTGTTTTTTTTTAGTATTTAGATTATCGAATAAAAGAAATTATGATTTTAAAGAAATTCTATATATTTTTAGTTTCCGTTTCACACTTTTGTATATTTAAAAAAAAAAAAAAATGGTGGGTGTTGAAATACGGAATATATAAAAAAAAGCACGTTCACTTTAAATAACGGCTGGTAAAAGACTAACTTAATATTTTACAATCCTCAGACTTGTATAGTTTGAATTTAATAAAAAATTTATAAAGTATTTAATATTTATGGTAGTAGGATTGTGGGTAACCTGTATAAAAAGAAACTGATAATTTTGAATAATGTAAAAATTATGCACAGGCCATACACTAACTACTACTAAGTAACAAACAAAAAAAAAAAGTGTTGATTAGAAATGTATGTTTTAGGGGGACATTTGAGACGGAATTTTAAATTTTAAATTTTTTTTATTTATTTTTATGCTTAGTAATAATTTGCAAATATACATAGAATTAATTTAAAATCGCATACAATTCATCGTTTTCTGATGGCGTTTTAACTGCAGGCTAGATGGGTAGATCACAAAAAGCGATGTATAGATAGATGTATAATATTATAATTTTTAGGAGCTATATAAAAAGTTTATTATGCAGAAATTTTGTTGAATTTTAAAAGATTTATAAAGAAGACGACGTTGATATATTTCATTATATAATATAAATATATAATGTGTTGAATATGATATTAAAATTATATTATACTAATTATGATTTAACAAGTTTTACAGATAGACACGAGATCATCATTATATCTAATATTTGGTTAATAATAAAATTTGGAATTTATGTATATTTTTAATATTTTTAATCTGAAACAGCTGAGATTTTGTAATGAGTTTGTTTTGGTTGAAAGTTGAAAGTAATATGCACAATAAATTATTTTTATTAAATTTATTAGATTGTTTCACTGAGTTTGTAAATTGATTTATGAAAAAAAACTTATTTTTAAATACTTACCGAATTCCGAAGTAAAGTATAATAAATAAAATTTATAGCTTCCTCCACTTTTGTGACAGAATTTCAATTTTTGATTTACCCTGAAATTTGTTTTTAAATGATTTATGGATGGATTTGTTTCTGTTAAAAGGATAATGTCTAAAAGAAAAATATTAGGTCTAGTTGGAAACACATTTAAAATTAATTAAATTTCTCAAAGGGAAAGGGTGGTTACTTGGTCCTCTGACAGTTTAAGTTTATGTAGATTTTTCTTTACTGTAAGTATCCTATAAGGAAGCCTACCAGTGTCCTGACTTTCTTCCTATTCATTCCACGGTTCTTCATGTTCTAGATATGAACATTCTTTAACTGCCCATATTTAATCAAATTATTTTAACCTATTTCATTACTAAATCCTTAATATTTTATATAAAGAATTTTATTTCGTCCTGTGGAGATGGAGAAATCTTTTCTGTAATATTCAAATAATATTATCCGATTATATTGGTTGCCTTACAGCATATTTAATATATTCCAGTACCCAAATAATAATAATAATAAAAAAAAGTAATTACAATTTTATTCAATAAACTTTTATAAATAATTTTCCAACTAAATTTTATTTTATATATAGTTCCTACTTTTGTAAATTGCAATACGAAAATCAATGATGATTACAACTTTTATCGAATATATAATTAATAAAATAAATTTTATGGGTGCGCACAAGAAGACATCAGAGAGCGAAGGTGGTAAAAAAAAAATCATATGGGCACAATCATCAGTTTTTCCATGCAGAATATTAAAATTACCAATTTTTTTTTTATGATTCACTGTGTATATATATTTTTTTCTGTCGTTGTTTATTACATAAGAAATTAAGTATATTTTAACTATATAAAGGTAATTCACTACCTACTTTCATTTTTAGCATATTTTAATAATATCAAATTTTATTTTTTTTAAAAAAATCTACAATTAATTGATTAAAGAAGAAGCTGAAATGAATTTGTACAATTGAAAATATATTTTGATTATGTACAATTGAAAATATCCAATGAAATTAGAAAATAATTTATTATCTTTAATTCCATCAATCTAAAATGGTGTTAAACAATTAAATTTCATAGAATTAAATCTAAGTCTTCCCCAATTGTATATAAATACTACGTGGAAAAGGATCGAAATAATCAGTAATTCGGCATTATCAAATAAAAACGAACAAATTAAGGACGACGAATTTTCAAAACCGTTGATTACATGATTATTAATTTTATAAATACATATTATTTATGGTATTTGGAAAAATCAATTGATTAGAATTCTTGATTAATTAATTAATTCTCGTAATTATCAGTCATTTATCGGTGGTACGACCATAAACTTATTTGAATTTTCAAATTAGAAAATCTAAATATTACTTCGAAAATTATTCCTGTTATTTTCTTCATTTATTTATCTGGAATTCAAGGAGTTACATATTTCGAAAATTGGATATTTTTCTAAAACAAGGGAATAATTGTTAAAATCAAACTAGATTTGATCTTAATTCATCGTTTCCTCCGATTTCTGTGAAACTAATTTTCGAAAAAGATATTTTATTTTAATTCAGTTTATCGTTCGGTCGGAAATGTTTTGTGTTTCGAAAATTAGTTCTACAGAAAACGATGAATCCAGAAATAAATCCTTTTTAAATTAAAAAATATTGATTTTCGAATTTCAATTTTCGAAAATAATATAATTGTTTTTAGAAAAAATCGAGTAATATTTCCAAAAGTACAAATAATTAAGACATTTTTTTATCATTCTAAAGATTTTTAATGTTTATTATGTTGTTACTTTTTTGTTTGTTTTCTTGTAAATATATTTTTTTTTTTGTAAATAAAAATTTACTAAAAGAAGCAAATATAAAAATACAAATTAATGAAAATAATATTTTCGAGATTTATGTTTTCTTTTAAATAATTTTATTAAATATTGCAAAATTAAATGTTTTTTTTTTTGGCTATTAAAAAAATAAATAGTAGCAAATTCTAAAAATATTTTTTTTTTATTTAATATTTTATAATATCAAAAGATTTTTACTTAAATTTCCTTTATAATCTGAATACTATTTTTATATTCTTGCGATTTATATATAAAAAAAAAAAGCTCTGTAATTTTTATATAATTTTTTTTAACATTTTCAATTTTTTTTTTTTAATTATTTTTTATAAATATTTTGTTTTTATGTGCAAGAAAATATAGAAATATCAACAGTAATTTTTTTTTAAAAATTAATTATTATCAATTCTTCTTTTAAGTGTTTTATAAAATAAATATTTATTATAATAAATTTCCTTTTTTTTTTATACTATTCTTAAGTGTTTTTTGCTTAAAAATAAATTTACACACTTGTGCAATATTTACGCATATTTTTTGAAAAATAATTGTTTTAAATAAACACATTTTACTATTCACAAGCAACAAGAAACTAAGGAAAAAAAGTGATATTATTTATATAAAAAATAACTTCTACGCGAGTCCAAATTAAAATGTTTTTTGTTTTTTTATATTGCAAATAGGCAGGCGATTATCTTAAAATATTATATTAATTCTTTTTTTTTTTTTTAATATCAGACAAACTGGCAAGATTACAAAATTAAATTTAATTGAATCAATAAATTTTGGAATAAAAGTAAAATACTTTCTATAAGCGAGACATGATTATTTTCGTTTCATTTTTATTTATTTTTCCACTTTATCGTTTTTAGGTAATTCGAGAGTTCATAAAAATAACCAAATTATTCAGTCTATCAAATTTATTTTCATTTTGCACGTTTCATATCTTAACAAATAACTATCACATATCAAACAGAAATTATTATTGCCATAAATTAACTCATACACGGAATACGCATTATTAATTTGATTATTAATTTATATTGAAAACTAAGTTAATTGGTATGTATATAAGTTAATTTACATTCACTGTAATATGAGTTAATTCGCTGTTACATATTTTACACGAACCGAAATTTATATTTCCTCAAAACATTAACTCAGACCGAATTCGAATAACACGACATTTTTAATGTTCGAAATTAATTCATGAAAAATAATTAATTTGTGCATATATTTATTGACTTCAATTGTACAGTCTCGTAAAAAAATGAAAATCATTTTGATTAATCTCTCAATAAATTCAATATATATTTAAGAACTTATTCGAATTTATTTTGAAAAAATTGCCACCTTAAATATTATATAAATTTTACAATAATGCCAAATAATTTAAATTTTACTAAAAAAAATCAAAATTCAAAACAAAAGTTTTATATTAAATAATATTTTAATTTTAACACTGGTATTGCATATTTATTTTATTTAATATTTTAATTTTTTTTTCATGTAATCAGACTACGGAATTTATTAATGTTAAATATTTTTTTAAAAAATTTATTTATTATTTTGAATTATTTTTAAAATTTGAAATGCATCGGAATAAAATTTATTGATTTTCTAGTAATATTTTTATTTTTATTTATTTATTTAGTTTATTATTTATATTGTGTAATAAAGACAACAGAAATAATAATAATAATAAAAGTATTTTAATTAAATAAATAAGAATTTTTGTTTATATTTTTTAGGCTTTTAAAAAAAGTTTGGAGATTTTTTTTCCATTAATGTTGATTTTTTTTGTTTGTTTGTTTAAAAATAATATTTGTATTTTTTTAATTAATAATATTTTTAAAAATAAAATTGTGTTTCGTGTATAAATCATATTTTAGGAGAGTTTCATTTTTTTTTTATTATAATTATTTTATGAATTTTTTTTTTCTGTTTTTTGTTTTTTTTTTTCGTTAAATACAAATAATTAATGTTATTTAGTTTGTTTTTGTTTTTTTTTATATATATAAATTAAGAGAAATTTTATGAATTAATTTATGTTTGAGACATAACTGGACTTGATCCTGGAACTTGTCCACCACGAATACCAACCATATGAGCTTGGCCAGCTCGAATTGGTTTAGCTAAAAATTTGGAAATGTAAATAAATATGTGAAAATTTTGATAGTTTTTAATATTTTATTACCAATTTGTGCTTGTGGACCACGTCTAGCTAAATTTTTCTGTCTAACAGCCTCTTTAATACGATCAACTTCATATTGATAACGTTTACGATCACGCATTGCACCTTCTTTAGCTTCTTTTAATGCTGTTTCTAATGCTTTAACACGTTCCATTGTTGTACGTAAACGTTTCTCTAATTTTGGTAATTCACAACGTAAATCAGCATTATCACGTACCAATTGTTTATGGACTTTTGTTAATTGTTCTAAATTATTTTCCAAAAATGAGATTTTTTGTTTTTGTGCTAATGAACCACCATCATCTTCATTATCTTCAGCTGTAATTGATTTTTTAATACGTGCCTGTACAGTAATACCAATTGAAAAAAAAAATAAACAAGAAAAACCATGGAAAAATTAGTTTACAAAATTAAAATAAATAATAAAAAAAAGATTTTAAATTCGAAAAATGTTCACCTGAAGATCTTGAACAAATAATTTACGCAAATTATGTAATGTTTGTAATTCTTTAGCAACAGTATCTTCTAATCCCTTGAGATCTTTGCGAGCTTGTTCGCGTCTTTCGTTTGTTAAGCTATAAAAAAAAAAAACATAAAAAAAAATTAAAATTATAAATTTATAAAATAAAACAAAAATTCTTAATAATAAATAATATTGAATAAAAAAAAAAAATAATTTAAATTATATAAAAATCATCAAAATTATTGGCAATAAAAAGAAGGAAAGAGGAAAAAGGTTTCTAGAGAAAAATTATTTGAGAACATGTGTAGTTTTAATTTTTTTTTTTTTCTTTTCTTTTTTTTACAAAAATACTTTTTATTGAGCCATTATTTTGTTTTCAATATATTTAGTTTGTACAATTTTGGTTTAAAGCTTAACATTGTGAACTAAACAATTTATTTATCATTTTTAATTTTTTTGATTAAATATGTTTTTTCTTTAAATAATTTTACAACGGTTTACATTAAATTTAATTTATACATATATATAATTTCAAAAACATTGCAAAATATTATAAAAAGAATTTTGTTTTAAATATTTTAAACACATGTTCCCATCACAAGTGAAATGAGTGGGAAATAAAACTATAAAAAAAAAGAAGCTCAAATAAATGAACAATAAATAAAGTTAGTTATATTATAAAAACTGTGGCAATATTTAAGAGTAGCTTATGTCGAAAATTGAATAAATTTGTAATTACTATATATAATAATTGGTCTTGGCAATAAAAATTATTACTATCAATTATTAAATTATTAATGAGATCAAAAAATATAAATGATCAGACTCTTTTAGCTTAGAAATTATGGATTTTCGTAATTAATAAAAATCAATTTAAATAGTTTCGACAGATTACTTGAGATCCATAAATATAAACTCAGAGAATGCGGAAAAATGTTGACAAAAATAATTTTTTATGATGTGGTAACTCAAAAAGTTTAATTTAACCTACTACATAATATCACAAATATTAATATTTGACTTAAATTTAAATTTCAAAAACAACAACAACTTTTAAATTAAGTTATTTTTACAAAATAAGTTATAAAAATTAGGAACTTAAACAATTAACATTTAGACCATAAGCAACATTTATATTGCCAAAATGTATGACTATTCAAAAATTAATTAAGTAAAACGCGTACACTTACAATCTGACTAGGTAAAATATAATATATTAAAAAATTTGGAAAAAAACAATTGAACTTGGGCTACTCTAATATTTTGCCAAAAAAATATTTAAATATGAAGCAACAACAATTGTTTAGGGAACTACATATATTATTAAATTTCTTCTAACTCTAATTTATTAAATATACACACAGGTTTATAGGCACTTTTTTTTAGGTAAACTGCTTTGCATTTATAATTGAACATTGGGGACAACATTTCGAATTCTAACAATTTGATTGAAATAGAATAAAATTAATTTATATTATTTTCAAAATTACCATAATAAAAAAAAATTATCACTTTACACTTCCCCGAAATATGGAAATATGGAAATTTTCATTAACTTAATTATATATATTTAAAAATTTATAAAACTATTAAATATTGTGGACATTGATGTGTAAATAATACTAGTGCCAATGATAATAGTAAATGCAATTGAAATGTTGGCAAAGCAGTTAAAAATGCTGTAAAACTTTTACGTTTATTACATATGCAATAATTAAAATTATTATTTTTATTATTATGCATTAAAGGAACAATATTGTCTAAATTTGTATTTAAATACTGGGTTTTTGAATTAGCTAAATCTTTACGAATTTTTGTACTAATATCAAAATTATTAAATAAATTTTTTTGCATTTGATAATAATCAAATTTTGATATTGCCGATGGATAATTTTTTGATGATGATTTTATTAATTCGGCTTTACAAATAGGACCATAATAATGATTTTTATTGTCATTTAAATTATTTATAGACAACAGTGGTGGTGATTCTAATACTTTCGTTGTCTTTGTTGTATCTAATAATTTATTACTATTATATTTTAATTTTTCTTGTAATACTGACATTATCTCTTGGAGTTTCATTGATTTATCAGCTTCCTCTTGTCGTAATTTTTCATAATCGGCAGTCATTTGCTGGTGAGCCAATGATACTTTTTGATTAATGCTAAATTTTTTTTTAGAAAAGAAATGAAAATATAAAATTATTTATAATTTACAATTGAATTTCGTTTAAACTTACTCTTTAATTTCATTCATTGCTTCTTGTTTAGCTGAAATTTCATCTCTTAGTTCAGCTACTTGTTTAGTATGGGCATCACGTAATTCATCCATTTGATTATCAAACATTGAACGTAATTCTTCAGCTTTTTGTTTCTCTTCAGCATTAACAGCTGATACATGTTCAGCAGCTTTTAATTTAGCACATTCTTCGCGTAACGAATCAATTTGTTCTTCGAGTGTTCGTTTTTTATTTTCTGATTCCCTCATTGATTCCTAGTAAAAGAAAATTTAATTTTAATATGAATAATTATTGAAAATTATAATAATTAATTACTTGTAATGATTTCATTCTGGCTTCATGCTGTGATATTAATAAACGACATTCAGCTAAATCTCTTTCATGTTCAACAACTTTTTTATTTGAATCAGTTTGATTTGATTCTAAATTTTGACACCGTTGTGCAATATTTTTAGCTTCCGATTTCATTTTACTAATATACAATCGGGCAACTGTAAATTCTTCTTCAACTTTACCAGCTGAATCTGGTGTATTCATTTTCATATCGGTGGTACTTTCACTACACAATGCCTGTCCAACTTCCGATAAATCACGTAATAAATTTGATAACATTTCTGTTATACGTTTTTTCTGATGTGCCGACATATCTTTTAATTGTTGCAGCTCAGATGTTGTTGTACTTAATAAAGTTTGTTTCTGATGTAGTTCATCATTTAATGAATCCATATCTTTATTTTTAGTTTCAATTTCTTGTGATTTTTGATCATAATTGACAGCTAATTCTTCAAGTGCTTGAAGAACTTCTTTAACCTAAATTACATTATAGAAAAAGAAATAATTAACTAAAAAAAAAAATTAAAAAATCTGTTTTTTTTTTACCTCTTCTTTTGCACTTTCATTTTCCTGTTGAATTCTTGTCATTTCTGATTGTAAAGCTTCATATTCGCGTCGAGCATTTGCAATTAATTCTTCTTGATCCATAATTTGTTCTTTTAATTTTTCAACGTATTGACTTTGTTGATTTATTTCCTCATCTTTATCATCTAATTGTTGATATAAACGTTCACGTTCAGCTTCTAGACGTGTCCGTTCATCATTACTAATTGAACCGACCATAGCAGCACCGATACTTGGTGTTGCTGGTTTTGGTGCTGTAGCGACAATTTCTACTTCAATATTTGGTGTACTTGCTTCCATTATTTCTTGTAAATTAATTTGTTCTTCTAAATTAACAGTTTCACCGCCACGCCATCTAGCCAATTCAGTTTCTAATTTTTCAACTTTACCCTTTAGTCGGGCATTCTTTTCTTTCTCTTTTTCGAAACGACGTTTCCATTCCTCAGCTGTTAGTTCCTCATTAACACAAACCACATTCTTAACAGTTTTAGCACGTCGGCCAAAATCTAATGTTGATTTTGTTTCAGATTCATTAAAACTAGCTGGCGAACAACAAATAACAATTGTTGTACGTGCATTACCACCTAATGATTCTTGTAATATTCTTGTTAATTTTGAATCACGATATGGTATATGGGTTTTATTACCATCAGCTAATGCTGATATAACATTACCTAATGCCGATAATGATTTATTTATATTTTTAGCTTCATCTAATACAGTACCTTCGGCGCCAGTTTTTGATACTTTCTCAGAACCAGCTAAATCAACTAAATATAATTTACCAGATAATTTTTTTTGATTTTCCAAATTTTCTTGTTTAACATTAATTAAAAATACTGAATGTGATCGAGAGGAATGCTCGTTCATGTCTGTAAAATAAAGAATAAATAAAAAATTGATACAATTAAATAATTTAATAATAAATTAAATATGAAGTTCAAATTTACAATAATTTTTATTATATTATATACTTACTAGTAACTGCAATATGACGATTTGATTTACCCTCTTCAATAACCTCAAATACTTCTTCGGGACTTGAAACAAATCTTTCTGAAGCACCTTTAACATATGGTACACGATTTTTATCCTCATGTACACTTAAATTAACTTTAGATACATCTAATAGATCACGTATTTTATCCATATAAATTTCATAATATGATACTTTTATATGAAATTCTAAATTCATTTCCATTGTATAAATATGATTAAATATATCATTAACAATACGTGGTATTATTCCCTGTTTAACAGAATCACCAATAACACCTTCCATTGTATGTGTCTTACCAGAAGACGTTTGACCATATGCAAATATTGTACCATTATAACCAGCCAATACATCCGTAACAATTGATTTAGCTGCTTCATTATAAACTTTTTCTTGTGATGCATTTGGTTTAAATACTTTATCAAATAGATAAACTTTACCCTATAAAAATAGAGATATGAAAATATTGATTTATTAATAAATAATAATAAAAAACAATTTTCTTTTATTATTATTTTTATTTTGTTTGTGTTGTATATACACACAGTTATTACGAAACAGAGAGACGACAAAAAAAAAGGAATCACAATGACGACAAGTTAATCTTCTACATGAATGTCGTAATTACAAAAAAAGTGAGCTTTAAAAGTTCTTTGATTTTATTGAAGTTATAAATTAAAGTTTTGTTTTTGTTACTTTCTAGATGACTCATTTTATTTTATTGTACTTTATTCTATATTTATGTAGATTATTAAATTTTTTGATTATTGCTCTTTTCAAGCAGAAATCTATGGTAAAGAACTCGAATTAAAATTTTTATAATTCGTTTTAACACGAATACTATCGAATTAATCAATGTACAAAAAAAAGCAACTAAAGTTTAAAGTAGAGAAATATATATTTTTTTATTGTAATGCGGTGGCAGCAAAAAAAAAAACTAAATAAAAAAAAATATATTCACGCCGATGATGAGGGAATTTTTAAGTATATTCGTCATTAAATTTTAATGGACATATACATTTTTTTGTTAGTTAGATGAATGATTTAATTTTTATATATAAACATGCATACTTACTGCAATGGAAATACAATTTTCTTCTGGTGTATTTGGAAATTTAACAACAAATCTAGATCCGGCCTTTTCTTCACTATCATTTAATGGCCGGAATCGACATACTACTCTAATACTATCCTCTGCAGGAATTTCACGAATTTCACGTTCTGCAGACATTTTTATTCTTTTTATTTTATTTTTTGAAAATTACTTTAGAACTTCAGTTTTTTCTTTAAATAATATTGTTAATTTTTTTTTTTTAATTTAATAAAATTAATTTATGCAGGCACTATATAAATGAAAAACACCTTCCCAAAAACAATCTAAAAAAACTTTTTGTCTACTACAAAATACAGAAGAAAAAAAATAAATTAGACAAATAAGCTTATGTAAAATAAAAATTATTTCTAGCTATATAACAAAAAAAATGAGGAAGAAAATTTGATGTGCTAATGTGTAGACAAAGCTTTTTCACTTTCTAATCGATAACTTTAAAGAAGGGTTTCTGCTGCTCTGACTTCATGTATTTTTTTTAAAATAATTTTCTATCAATAAAAAAATATAGTTTACTGTATTTAACAAAACTTAATTTTTATTTTGAATCATTTACTTTAAAACTCTCTTCTTTTTTTAATATTAAATTAGTTCAAAATTAAATTATTGAATTACAATTCATTTAAAAAAGAAAATTTTTCTGATAGAAACAAATTTCTTAAGAAAATTTTTTTACTACTAATGTGACTTGCCCAGCCATGACTAGGGTTGGGTTAATAGAATATAATTTTAAATCGATTTTTATTTTCTGTATAACATTGGCGCCTAGTGAGAAAATTGAATGACACAATTTTTCCGATAATAAACTGCATTATCAGCACTACTTTATCATTAGAAAGATTAGAAGAACCCAATTTCTTAGAAAAAAGTACCTTTTATTGAAAATTAAAATTATGATTTTACATTTTATATATTAATAATTTTAGTTTTTTTTTATTAATACCAGATAAGCTTTTCTAGTAAGCTTTTACCAAATTTAGGAATTACGAATTCCTAAAGCTTGTTCCAATTCAGCACGTTTCTGATTAACTTTCGTAAAGAAATAACGTGAAACAGCTTCTTGAGTCCATGGTTGATAATAAAATTCTGAACGTCTTTCTTCTTCGGGATTACCAATAACATCAGTCATTGTCTAGAAAAATTAATAAATCAATATCAATTAAAAATTAAAATTTAAATATTTACCTTTAAATCTCTTGTTTGGCTAACAATCCAACGATGTATAAATGTTTGGGGATCTTTAGCAAAACTTAAAAAGAATTCACGATTTGTTTTTAATGAATTAATTGTTTCAACAGTTTCATGAATTTTTGAATCTAAGCCTTGGATTTCTTGTTGGCTAGCTGTACTCATTAAAAAATTATTCATTTGATTTTTTAATGTATCATCAACCTCAACATCAATATCATAACAAGCTGTTTGTTTATTTTCAGCACCACTTTCAATAAAATGATTAATAACAATTGGATCTGGTGGATGTAATAATGGATTTAATCTTTGTGGTATTTCAGCAAATTTCATTCTTTGGCAACCAAATATTTGTTCTAAATATTTGTCACAATTAATATATTCTCTTTCATGGGCATCCTGTAATTTATGTGTTTTTATATATTGCCATAATGCTGATATTATAACAGGACGTGTTTGTGTATGTACACCCAATAATCTAGCCAATCTTGGATCCAATTTAAATTGTAATGGCTGATAATCCAATAATAATAATATTGTGCATCTAACATTACGATCACCTGGTCGTTTGACTTGAAAACCATCAGTTTCTTGTGTTGTGTGTGTACGATGCCATTCAACTAAATGATTATCTGGTCCATATAAATCTTTATCCAATTCAATAACCAATGATTTAAAAAAACTTGAAAATTTTCTTTTTATCTTATTTGGATCACCTTTATTATCCTCTAATAATCTACCTTCAACTCTTAATTCCCATGATGCTACAGAACCCTCAGCTGTATCGGCAACATCATCTTTACTCGGATAAAATGTATTTGAAATGAATATTCGTAATTTACGTTTTTGTTTCATTGGACGTTTCAATGCCTCTTGTATATCTAAACGTTTACGCATTATTGTTGCATCCAATTTTCTTTCGAATGTTAACAAGTCCATATATGCTTGCGATTCCGGTACTAAATCTCTTACCTTTTGTGGTAAAATTTTATCAGCAAGTTTTTTCTTTTTCTTATTAATTGGTGGTTCACCAGCTTTTCCTTGTAAATTATTCAGATTACGTTGTTCCTGAGAGCGTTTACCGCCGACAACAGCATTACCACGTAAACCAGCCTGAAAGCCGGTTTGTGATGGTCGTGTTGGACCACTTGGAGATGGTGAATTACCAACAGGTGGTGGATTAAATGTACGTTGCTATAAAAATGATTACAATAGTTCATACAATTAGTATTAAAAAATGTTTTTTAAAATTATAATTTTTTACCACTCCAAAATTGTTTGGTGCGAAATTTCTCATTCCTGGTTGTGCCATAATTCAGCTTATTTAGAATATAATTTTGTCACTGTTGTGAACTTGATTCCGATATTAGATTATATCTTTTGTTGAGTTAAGAATTTTTTATTATTTAAACACTTTTTTCAATAGTTAATTAGGATAAAATTAAAAATTGTTGAGAAAATTTACTAAATCAATGACAGCCAAGCCATTCAGATTGAGTTGTCGTGTCAGTTCAATTAATTTCACTTTGTTAATGTAGTAGATTAGAACTATTTATTACCCTACTGTTAACATTTTTATACAAATACAAAAGGAAACAAGAAACCCGTTAGAAAATTTTAATTACAATTTATTGTAGCAACAAAGTTTAATTACAATTTATTGTACCCACACGCCACACATTGCCAAAGAATTTGCTCAGAATGTCTAAAATATCTCATCAATTCTAGCATAGATCAATGCTTTACCGTCTTTCAAATCTAAATTCACGCTATCGAACTAAGTATCCGTGATAATATTAGAAGAAGATACCGCGACCAAATCATATATATTCTTTCGGATAAAAAAAGCTGCTCTTCTGGCTTTAAACTCATACTCAATCCTGTTTAAACTTGTTTCGGAATGTCTTCAATATCTAATAACTCTGGAGAAATCGAACAGACAGACACACTCATTTTGGTGCTGTTCCATACGGGTATTTAAGGTAATGAGGCAGCAGAATCTCTAGCAAGATGCGGATCAGAACAATCATTCACCAACCCAATACCATTCTGTAATATTATACAGTAGAACTATAAATAAAAACTTGGATGAATTCACAAATGCAAAAACACTGGAACTCTGTACAAAGTAATAGGTTTGCCAACAATTCTTACTTATTCACTTAGCGCATCGAACGCACTAGCTTGAAACAATCTACATAAACTCATCTACATAAAAAACATCTACGTAAAATAGGAAAACCTACAGACAACGTATGTATAATGAGTGAATACCAAGATATAACATGTGCAAGTGTGAAATACTAGCACGATTCGCAGTCTAAATCACCTTGGGCACGGCTTCAGCTTCATAGATCCAATAAACCACTGCAATATTTATTTCTTTTGATATTTGCTTTATTTTGGATTCGTAAAAGTTCAATCATTCATTCATTCGTTCCGAATGGATTTTTATCGCACCTACACCTACTCAATCGATTTTATTTTACTAAACTAATCGATACATTGTAATCCATGCTTTACGACTTGCCGTATAAAACAATGTCAATTGCACGGCAAAATAACGACAACATTTATTTCTTCGATTTTTTGTTTTCAGAGTGGCTTACTTACTTTTGAATAACTTTAATTGTGTTGACATTTAGTTTGTGCTTTGTAGGATTTCGCATTAAAATTGTTTATTCAGATTTAGATAGATTGATTATTAAACAATAAACGTGAGATATTTATAAATGTCTGTTGAAAGTAAGACCTTGCAAATTGAATACGTTACTTTAATAAGTGATGAATCTGATAACGAAGTAGCTGAAGTATCATCTTCAAAGCCGAGTGAGTTCGGGCGAAGAGTTAGCAGAAGAAAAAAACCTCGAGTTGATTATTCTACAACTAAGACTGCCGATCCGCAAGAAAATAAAGCTACAACATCGACTGTACTTGTCGGCGATAAAAAGGCTGAAAATATACTTAATAAAACCCGAAAAAGGGAACATTCGCGTAGTCCGTCAACAAAAGATACAGACGTGAAAGAAGGTCAAAATCCAAATGAATCTCCTTATAAAGAAATATTAACTGGTCTGGAGGGAGCCGCTTTTCAGTCACGGCTGCCTTTTGACAAAATGACCTCTACAGAAGCTGCCTGTTTTTTAGAAATAACTAAAAACGGACTTGTAGCACAAAGGGTTTTTCTGAATATAAGGAATAGAATACTTCAGATGTGGATTGAAAATCCAAAACAACAACTTTCGCATGAAAATGCCTTGAGAGATATTGAACCTCCTTTTGACAGCGATCCACAATTGCTTTATAAAATACATTGGTTTCTCGAAAGGCATGGTTTTATAAATTTTGGAATTTTCAAAAGGGTTAAACCAATTCCGCTAAAAAAAGTTGGTAAAGTTATTGTGGTTGGTGCTGGAATCTCTGGATTATCAGCGGCTCAGCAGTTACAACAATTTGGTATGGACGTTATTGTTCTGGAAGCTCGGGATAGAGTTGGTGGACGTATTGCAACTTTTCGGAAAAATAGTTACATTGCTGATTTGGGTGCAATGGTAGTAACTGGAATCTGGGGAAATCCAATGACAATTTTAAGTCGACAAACTGGCATGGAAATGGTACCAATCAGACAAACTTGTCCTTTATATGGTGCGGGCGGAAAACCAGTTCCGAAACATAAAGATGATATGGTTGAAAGAGAATTTAATCGCATATTAGAGTCTGCAAGCTACTTATCACATCAGCTAGATTTTAATTATGCTGGTAATAATCCAGTATCTCTTGGACAAGCTCTAGAATGGATAATAAAACTACAAGAAAAACATGTTAAAGAAAAACAAATTCAGTATTTAAATAATGTTAAAAATTTACAAAAAAGTATCGTTCAAAATAATGAAAAAGCTCTTGCAATCATTGCTAAATTGAAAACATTAAAATCAACTTACGCACAATTAATAAAACAACGACCTTCCAAATCAAATGATAATGAACAAAATTTAATAGCACATGATTTTAAAATAAAATGTACAATTTTTGAATGGACTAAATTATGGCAAACATTGCAAGACATAGAAGGCATAGAAAAATCTCTGAAAAATAAGCTTAAGGAATTTGAAATTTTTCCACCCAGCGATGTCTATTTATCATCTAAAGATCGCCAAATATTAGATTGGCATTTTGCAAATTTAGAATTCGCCAATGCCACACCTCTCAATAATTTGTCTCTTAAACATTGGGATCAAGATGATGATTTTGAATTTATTGGCAATCATACAACAGTACGAAATGGATACTCGTGCGTTCCTATAGCTCTTACTGAAGGTTTGGATATTCGAGTTAATACAGCTGTTAAAACTATTAAATATTTTGCTGGAGGTGTTGAAATCACTACAGAAAATTTAAAAACAAATAACTCATCAGTTACATATAAGGCTGACCTCGTGCTTTGTACTCTTACATTGGGTGTACTTAAAGTAGCTACCGCAACATTAGCTTCGAATCAAACGAATACTGTTAAATTTGATCCACCCTTACCAGACTGGAAAAAAGCTGCTATACAACGATTAGGTTTTGGAAATCTCAATAAAGTTGTATTATGCTTTGATAGAATTTTCTGGGATCCTAATTCTAATTTATTCGGTCATGTTGGAAGTACGACTGCTAGTCGTGGCGAACTTTTTTTATTTTGGAGTATATCACAGTCGCCGGTTCTATTGGCTCTAGTAGCAGGACAATCAGCTGCTATAATGGAAAATGTGTCAGACGATGTTATTGTCGGACGATGTATTGCAGTATTAAAAGGTATTTTTGGAAATGCATCTGTACCACAACCAAAAGAAACTGTTGTTACGAGGTGGCGAGCTGATCCATGGGCTAGAGGATCATACAGTTTTGTCTCAGTTGGTTCTTCTGGTAGTGATTATGATTTATTAGCTGCGCCTGTAATTCCAGATTCAGATGGACAACCAGATGAAGAAAATAAAGAAATACCAAGACTGTTTTTTGCAGGTGAACATACAATTAGAAATTATCCAGCAACAGTTCACGGAGCATTTTTAAGCGGACTCAGAGAAGCTGGTAGAATAGCTGATTTTTATTTAGGATCTCCAGCAGATTGTGATACTACTAAACGGACTTAATATATAATTATTTAAAAATCTTTCCTCTGATAAAATATTTTAATTTATTTTCTTATTGCAAAGTATAATACCATTAGTTTTGAAAGCTATGATTAAAAGATATTATATGTTTTATCAATGATTAAAGAAGTAAATAAGAATTTGCAAAATAAAGACAACTCATTTATAATAAATTGAAATTAAAGTATTTTTACATTATATATTTTAACTTTTGTGTACTGCCTAGAAAAATACGTTGCAATTGTGAAGCTACAATTATACGAAAATCATCATTCATCACCTCACCATTGATTACTTTGAAATATTTAAAATCTGTAATGTTATTTATTTTATAAAGAAAATATTTTTAAATATAGAAATTAATTAATTAAAAGATAAATTAGTTTTCATATATATTTATATTTCTTTCACATGCTTTTTTTTATACTTTTTATTAAATTTAACAATTTCGTTTTCACATAAAATTATTTTTCATTTTCTTTGCAGAATCACAACAAAATATAATAAAATGTTTTCTCATAAGCAATCGTGTGAATATTATTAAATTTTTATTATTTTTAGTGTAACTCTTTCATACACATAATTATTTATAATATAAATCCTTACAGTGCAAGAAAAAATCCCATTAAATTGTTTTTTATTTCATTTATATATTTTTTTCTAAATTTAATTTTTATACAAATTTAACGATGTTTACGAAATAAAGTTTACCACATTAATTGTGTTTGATCGTTTCAAAATATTTTATTCTATTTAATTAAAAATTTAAAGTTACGACGGGAGGAAATGTAATTGTATTGAAATTTCCACTAAATGTTATTACATTAAAATAAAAAAAATAAAAAAATCATTTATTATAAAGATTTTTAAATTCAGTTATCAGCATATATTTGCATATTATTTATTAATTACTATATATAAGTTTATTTGGGTGTCGAAAAAAAGAACTAAATAAATAAAAAATTTAAGTTATTTTGTTGATATTATGTAAATTATGGAAGAAAAGAAAATTATTCTGAAAAAGGAACTATAGTTACTGCAAAACAACGCAATTTTTCCATAATATAATCAAGCTGAATTTTTGGCGCGATATTTTACATAAACCATGAAATGTTTTCGAAAGTATATCCCTAATTTTAAGGTATCATTTTATGAATATTCTATTTATATTGCAACCTTAAATCTAGAAACTTTATATTCAATGGATTTTTATAAAATATCATTAATACATTTTTACAATTAATCGAAATATATTTATAAATTTGATAAATAATGCAAATATAGAAATAATTTTCGTCATAATATCTATAATTAAGAATTTATAAATGAAAAATTACTACCAACATTGTCGCAACGATTAAGATTGTCATGATACTACAACTAACTATGTATAAATTAGAAAATTAATTAAAAATTATTTAGTTTAGGTGGAAATTCCATTTATGTTAAATATTAAATTAAATTTATTTTAACAATTTTGGTATAATATATGAAAATTATTCCCAATATAAAACATGTCCATTTTTAAGATTCAGAGCTTTATAAACTTCCAGATTCTTTTAATAGTCGAAATTTATGAATTTCGAAAGTAATCTGTAGAAACTCTTTACAAGAGTTCTTTATAATGTTAACGATTACAGAATCCACCCATTATTCGGCGGTATATTTGCTAAAAAAATGTATTTCGAATTCGAATATTGTTCCAAAAACAGAGCTTGTTAGAAAATTATGAAAAAATCACATTTACAATCAATCATCTTTATAAAGTAACTACAATTAGAGCAACTAGATATAGTTTTGTGATGTTTCTGTTTTTACTGCAGTGTTTTATGTTAGGTGTGTACGTTTTGTTCTTAATATTTTTCATTTGTCACTTTTGTAATACTGTATTTATTTTAATAATTCAAAATTTCTTGTTATATTATTTATTAATTAATATAATGTATTTTTTTTTTTAAACGGCGGGATTTCCACTGTGCCTAACTGACTAAAAAGAATTAAATATATAGTGAATAAAATTTTCGTTTACAATTAAGTAACATTATTTGTTTTCTTTTTTCCAAATTTTACAATATAATTATTATATTTAATATTATAAATTATCTATTTACTTTATATAAAACTTTAAAAATTAAAGCATAAATTGATGACCAACGGCACAAATATTATAAGTAGGTAATTATAAAATATATAATTGCATTTAATTTATAAATTAAAAAAGGAAAAGAGAAAATGTTCATGTGTCAATTATATAATTAATATTATTAATTATAAATATTTAGATTATATAATATATAATATAATTTATTTTTTAAAAGAATTTAAATAACTATTTTAATTTGTTTTTCTAATTAAAAAGAATTTTTCTATATAAAAATAAAAACTACAAAATTAGAGATTAGAAAAATTTTTGAAAAATCTTTTCTTAAAAAAATTCCCCCATTTAAAAATAATGTAGAACGTTGTTAATTATGTTGTACGTGGTGTGAACATGTGATTTTTTTTTTGTATGAAATTTATTTTAATTTTTAATTAAACGGGTTTATATTTTCTAATTTTATATAATTTTTTTTTCTATAAAAATTTTAAAAATCGGTTTTTTTTTTAATTTTTTTAATAAATTTTATTTTTTTCATCGAAAAATTGTTCTAAATAACAAAACTAACACCGGAATTTAAAAATAAAACTAGATTTATTTATTTTTATTTGTTATGTTTTTTTACTACGTTTTTTTTTGTAATAATTTTACTTTTAAGGATTCGAGCTGCAATGCTAAAAGGCTATGATTTTGATTTTAACAAAAACAATCTTTAAAAAAAGAAACGTTAAAGATTGGTTTGAATATTTAACGCATATTTTTTTTTTATTATTATATAAATAATTTTAATTAATTTCCTTTTTAAAATACTTTTAAAAAACTTTTTTTATTTTAAGTTTTTCAAGAATTTTTTTCGTCTCTTTTTTAAGTTTTTTTTATAATAATTCTTTTTTAAAATTTATATTTCGATTGCTAATTTCATTTTCAATACGATGGTCAATTTCATTTTTTCCAAATATATTCTTCTTTTTATTTATACATTTTAAATATTTTTAAACAATTTAAATAAAAAAAATTTAAAATATTTTAACAAAAAGAGAGAGCGATAAAAGTTTTTACTTATGTCATTTCAGCAATGGTTTAACTTTAGATTATTTCGATCTTAGTGGAATGTCAAGCAACACTGATTATTACAGCAGCCAAACCGTATACCGCAAATTGATCAATGAAGAGACTACATAAAAATTGTTAGCATATTTTATATATTTAATTAATAATTAGTCTTAAATTAATATGAAATATTGCTATATTTATGTTCTTGTAATTTTCGTAAAATCATATTAAAATGATTGTGTTATAGCAGCAAAAACTACATTTTTTTATATTATATTTAAATTACAACCACAAAATTCTATAATTACAAAGCTCTTATAATTAAACTTTGTTCAATTGATCACTTTACAGTAGGTACTCGCTGATATAACCGATCAGTTACCAGGAACTAAATTATTTAGTAAGTTGGTTTGCGTTGGCATCCATAAGAAGTTTATATTGATGTATAAGTAAAACTATTGACAGCTCGCTTATCTATCTATTATTAAATGATATTATTTTAAATTTGTTTTTATTTTTAGTTAGTTTATTCATTTTTTTGAAATTACTGCACAAATCGATTTATTAGATGTAATAAACTTTGATTTTTGTTTTTATTTTTTATTAATTTAAACTAAATCTTAATTTAATTTTAATTAATTAATTATTAATATATTCTTTCTTTTGAAATAACGTTTGTGTAATCTTTTAAAAATACAAAATATTTCATTGATTTTTTTTGGTTGTAATTTAATACAACCTGTAACCAAAAAAAAAATGGGACAAGAAAAATGTATAATTATATAATTAATTAATGATTAACAAGAAAATATAATATTTATATAATAATAATTATAATAATAAAAATAATAATAATAAAATAATGTTTGCTAAATTAAATGATTAAATTAATAATTAGTAACATTTAATTAATTAAAAAGAAAAAAAAAAGTCGAATTAAGTTTTTTTTTTGTATTCAAGGAAGGAAAAATATAGTAATTAATATTTTTTTTTAAATTTTATTATATAAAATGTGTTTTTAAAAGATTTTTATATATATTTTTTTTAAAGAAGAGGAGGAGTGTTAGCTGGTATAGTGGTAAGTGATGAATGACCAAACAAGATAAATATTATTATTATTAATAATGTTGTTTCAATGATTATGTCTTGAAAGTGGTCGTGCACGAACCCGAGGCGGTAATGTCCATATAGATGATGGTGTTGGTCATAGAGATTCTTTAGATGGTACCCAAATTGTTGGTCCGGATTGTGACCAAATAACTTGTTTTACTTTACTGTAAATATCTTCGATTGTATCACCCTGAACGACACCTATAAAATAAATATTTTACAATAGAATTAATAAAATGTATATATAAGCAGAATATCAAAAATTTTACCAGTGAAATATTCTCCAAATTCTTGTTCCATTTTAAGAGCACGTTCATAAGTCTTCTTAGCTTGTTCTTCAGTCGTTCGTCGATTCATTTCACTGTACAATCAAATTTTTTGTAAATTATTATGTTAATTTTTTAGATTTTAAAAATAAAAATCTTACATTATAGAATCAACAGATTTTGGTTTAACAAATATAGCAACTGGATATAATTGTGCTACTTGTAAACGTTTAATTGCATTGCCCGATACATCCAAAATACAATGTTTACCCTTTTCAGATACTTCTCTAACACTAGCCACCGATGTACCATAAAGATTGTCATTATATTGTCCAGCCTCAATAAATAAATGATTTTGTATATCACGTTCCATTTGTTCTCTAGACGCAACAAAATGATAATCACGACCATCAACTTCATAATCACGTTTAGCTCGTGTTGTATCTGCAAAAGAAATTTATGTTATTAATTTGTACATTTAAATACAATTTAAAAAATAAAAAATTACGTGGAACACATGATCCAAATTTATCAGGAAATTCAGATATTAAATCATCATTAATACGATCTTTTTGTGGACCCAAAATTATAACTGGCCTTGTATAATTAATTTGTAAACGTTGAACAGCTTCATAAGATAGTACATTTTCTTCAGAGGCTGTAAAAATTTAGAACTCAAATTGTAAAAACGAAAAACAAAAAATCCATGCACATTTAAAATAAAATTTCGACGACGTGCTTAAAAATACACTAATTTTATGTTTTTTTTTTTTAAATTAATTCTAGAAATAAATTTTTTTGTTGTATAATTTATATATATTGCCATTATTAATATTTTTAATATAGTTTTGTTGTGACGAAAATAATTTTGTGTTTTCCCGATTGCATAATTGACCGAATAAAAAATAGATGGAAAGTAAATTAAACACAATTGATCGAAAGTGAATATGTCTAAAAAAGCTCATTAATTAGATTTAACATTTTTGTATTCATCAAATATTTTTTTGTTTTAAATTACCATCGATTAATGAAATTGTGCTTTCCGACAATTGTGTATTCAAGAAATTACGTTTTGGTCACTTAGCCAGATACCAAAAAGAAATTTTTGAAATTTTCAATAAATTATTTTCGTGTATTATCACAATAAAAATATTTTAAATTTTAAATAATAATCAATCAGAAGATCAGAGCACAGGGAAATAGTTATTAAAAGTTAAAAATTCCAAAGTTCTTTCTTTGAAACGTGTAACGTGTATAATTACAATTAATCATTATTTCTGAACACTTGTTTAAATAATATTTTTTTGCATTAATTTCGTAGCTGGAATTGACGATAATTTTAACAATTATCCAATCAATTATTTAAAATATGTTTTATTAATTGTATATTAATTGAAATATTAAAAAACGTTGATTAATCAATTGTTTAAAATTAATTAATTTATTTCATATAGGAAATATTTATTAAAAAAACATGCAGTTTTTGATTGCACGTTAGTTTGTCTCCACGTCGCTATATCTCCAATATTATATTTTAAAAAAGGCTCCACAAACTAATGCCCAAAAGACCAAATGAACAAAATTGAAATTAACAACTTTAGATCACTTTGTTTACTTTATATTGAGCGTTAGTTCTATTGGATGTTAGTTCATGGAGTTCTTTAATAAAATAATTATCAAGTTAAACCTATGGAAAATTTATCAAATATATTTATATAAAAAGATGTAAATATCGATAAAATTAGGTTTCCCTGCGCTCATAATTCATCATCTAGCCTCTAGCGTCTAGCTGCTGGTGTATAAATTTAAGCAACTTTAAAGCTAATTAATATTAAATCTTGAGAAGAACTTGACTTATTTTACTAATTAAAATCAGCTCTTTCAGTAGTTTTTTTAATTGTAAAACATTCTAATCATCAGACGACTAAATTCACAAATTACAATCTTACAATATCAAAATTATAAACATTCTTAAGATCACATCGATTAACACAACAAAGATAATACTAAATTGTGTGTAGAAAAAGCTTAAAGGTCTAATCGCAATGTGAACGCAAACCGATAGCTCTAATTTTTTTACCAGCCAAGACAAAAGCCAAGCTAAACCCAATGCTGGCGATTATTTTTTTTTTGTCTTGACGGTGCTAGCAAGCAATGCGTTTCCTTTCATTAGAGTTCCATATATTGAATATTTTTCAAAGCGGTTTGCGTTCACATTACGATTGAACCTTAAAAGTAAATTTATATTTACAAGATTGTGCGTTCAAAAATAATAAAAAAAAATCATCATAATTTGTATATTAATCATGTGCAAAATAATTATATAATAAAATGTGCTTTTAAATTACAAAAAATTAAAAATTAAATTTTATATTTTTATTGAAAAGCATTGCAAATTTAATTGTATATCTAGAGTTGTTGGCATAAATTTTTATAAATAAACTAAATTTTTATGTAATTGAATATATCACAATATTCTCCACATTCAAAATTGAAGAAGCGTAAATTTTTAAAAGTAGTTTTATTTTTTTTTGAATATCCAATTGAACATTGAAAATTTTCTAAGTTACCAAAGGATTTAAAAAAAAATAATTATTTAAAAATCTATTTTACTCTATATTTTAAGGGTTGCTGGGGTCTTAGAAAGTCTTGTTTTAACTATTCAAGTGGGGGGGTGGATGTGTACAAGAACAAAAATTTACAAAAAAATTATAATAATTTTATATAATTTTTTTGAAAGAAAAATTAACTAAAGAAAAACCAAAATGCTTAAAAGGAAAAATTTAGAAAAAAATGTTAAAAACCAAGCAAAAAATGAATTTTTAAAAAAATTCAAATAACATAAAATAAAAAAAAAATAGCACTTAAAATGATGAAAACTAAATTATTACAGAATTTATCATCCTACACTACAAATATTTTTTTTATATATAATTAGAAATTAGAAAATCGTTCAAAATTCTAATTTTTTATTTCTTAATATGGAAAAATGAATGAATAAAAATTGGTAAAAATCTGCACTGAATTTTTTTTTAATTTAACATAACAAAATAAAAATACTTTGGGGTGAACTGAAAATTGTGAGTATTTGAGAAACAAAATGATAAAATGGAAATAAAATTATGAAAATAATATTTTTGTTTATATTATATAAGAATATGCACAAGAAATAAAGATGGAAATAAAATAGTAGATAATTTTAAAAACGTATTGAAACTACACACTGCCGTCCTATTAAGAATTCGGAGGTGTGAGCAAAGTTTATGTCCAATTCTTAAAAATATTTTGTATTAAAAATAAATTTTTACAATAAATTGGAGAATATTTTATAAATAAACTATACAAAATATTCTTTTCAGAATAACATCAAAGAAAAATCAAGATTAAATTTGATAACAGATCAGAGCAGCTACTGCAAGCCTAGTTGTTTCATAGTTATATAAATTAAAAACTTCTTCCGGGATCAGTGTTGTCGAAGAAGCTCAGTAAATCTTTAAGATTTAGAGAGTGCTTCAGTATCTCTAGAGAATTATCGAGATCAAGTCTAGAAAGTGTAGAACGAGCCAGCCAATTTCAAAACTGGAAAAACAATATTTAAAGAGTAGAATTGTTACAAAATTAATTTATTATATTCAGAACCACGATATCTTCCCAAAAAATATTGAATGTTTTTAAATAGTGCCCTAATCCACATCAGTGGAGATGAGATCTATAGATTGCTGGCTTAAACGAATCATCAATTTTGGCACTGAGGCAATAAAGGGGAGCTATATGAGGTGCAAAATATATTTTTTTATATATTTCGAAATGTTTTCGTAATTGTTATTTTTTTTATGTTAAGTATATTTCATTATTAATTATATTTTTAACTTGATAAATAGCAAAAAATCGTGAAAATTAAAGGACTAGTTTCAATAAACTTTTTTTAAACTGATAAGACTAAGATAGAATGAGAAAGTAGTATTTTTATATAAATTTTTTATATGTATTATTTAAGTTATAACAAATTTTAAAAAAGCTTAGTAGAGCAGGGCCTTATATAATCTATTAGCCGTTTTTATTTAAAATCTCCTTGAAATGTTTGATTTAAATTGAAATGTAATTTACAATCATTCTCCTTTATATTATGGAAAATCATATAACATGAAATATGGAAAAATTAATATCATAAAATATTGTGCTTTTGAAGTAATTTCGAATATACGACTTTTATGCACAATAGTTGGTTTTGAAATGACGATACAACAAATGAAAATATCATTTAATTATTTGATCCAGTCAAAAAGAATAGTATTCAAAATATTTACAATCAAAACTAAATCATACAATAAAAATGAATCCCACATTGTTTTACAGATACGACCTTTATCTTTTGTAAGACGGCAGTAGAATAGTATCAATGTCGAAAAAAAAATGAAATCAACAAAAAAAAAAACGAAAATGAAATTAAATTTGAAACGATTTTTTTTTTTTTTTATAAATTTTTCAATGGATTTTTTTAATGTGTTTTTATTGTTTTTGGCGCTCGACTTACGATAGTCAGCTTCACCATTCTCCAGGTAGATAAGTGTTATCTGCTCCATATCGGGTAACTCCACTCTGTAGATAATCTCGCCTTTTTATACATAACACACAATAATATAAATTTGAAGAAAAAAATAAATAAATAAATATGAAAAATAATTTTTTTTTTGTTCTAATTTTTTGATTTGTGTGTGTGTTTGGTGGTGGAGAAGGGGAGAAGATTTTTAAATTTTTACAACGGTTTGATATTATTTTTTTAATATTGATTTTATTAAAATTTATAATAATATTTTCGATTTTATTTCATATTTTATGTATTTTTTGCATTAATTTTTTTTTTTAATTAATTGTCGATTTTAAATTATAAATAGAAAGAATGGCAATTATTTTACTTACAACATTTCAGCAATGGCGTATAACTTCTTAAAAGTAGAACTTGTGGATCTTATTGATAGACAGACGGTCAATATTGAGCAACCAGAGCATTATCTTCAAGTAAGTTTGAAATCCAAAAAAGACAATGGCAATGAATTTTAAACTCGTGATTAATGTCCTTAAAATTGCATGACAAATATTTTATTATGTATAACAAAAACAGCTCAATTTTTATATTAGAAAGTTGTAATACAATTAAAATTTCTTTCAAAGATTGTTCTACAATCAAATCTACTATCTGCAGATCTAAATTAATTGTTATATAGTTTTTCTATTAATCTTTTAAACTTGATCGCAATATCCAAATAAATAAATATGTGAACTTTACAAGTTTGAAAAACCTTTAAAAGTATTGAAAAATTTTAAAAGATTTCGAATATTCGATATCCGAAACTTTCGACTCTTATAGAATCCGCCAGATCAAGTTTTGTGGTGGAGTTTATTTTTTTGAACAAATGCTTATCGAGATAGATTATGTGTTTTACTATACGTTTGTCAGAAATATCAAACTGGAAAAATAATTATTTTGGTGCACTGTTTTCACCAAAACCGGGAGGAGGTTAATAATTCCCGAATACTTTGTTGATCACTCGGATAATTGCTATATTAACCGACGTAAGATTACCAATAAAATCCAAACCTAGGAAGTTATATCCTTTGTTGAAATTACATAATTAAAATTAATTGCTAGCTCTTTAGTCTATTAAATTTGAAAACTATAAAAAAAAAAAATATTAATATAAATAAATTTGTGAAATGATAAAAAAATTATTAATTATTTTATATTCAAGTTTCTTCAATTTTTTTTTATATTTAAATAATAAAAGCACCATTAAACAAACAAAGAAAATATTCGTTGTTAACGAAAATAATAATTTTAATGAGAATAAATAATGATTTATTTAAAAGTGTGTTTTGTATTTTTTAAAGCATATTTTTTTATATATTTCCCCAAAAAAAATACAATGATATCATTCAAAAAAATAAATAAATAAATAATGAAAACAAAAACTCTTCTTTTTCAGCTAAAATAATTGTAAAATGAAAAATTTGTGTGTACGATGAAGTTTTCTAATTTTACAAATTGGCACATCGCATAGGTTAAAATAACTTTTGTGTGTTTACTAGAAAGTTTTGCTTGTACATAATTTTCGTATTTTATTTATCATATATTTAACAATTAGCATTGTTGTCACATTAAATCATAGAAGCATTAATCAATCATAATATTTTTTTTTGGAAATTTGTATGACCTTTCAAATCGATAGCCAAATAAATTTTAACAAGCAAAGATAAATTTATTTTGATAGCGCAAAAATAAAATATTGAGATTGTGATTGAAGAGGTGATTTTTTGTTTTAGAAATTTCTAATTTGCACACAAAGAAAGAGAGAGACAGTAGAAAGGGTGCAGTGGTGACCATTGATTAGAAATTAAAATAAAGAATTTTTTGGTAGTAAAGTTATTTTTATATTTTTTATACAAAGTTCATTGATTGAACTCTCTAAATTACTATGATTTGGAGCTTGGGATAATAGTTTCTTAGCATTTATATAGGAAATTATGATCGTAAACGAGTTTTTTTATAGTTTGACTTGTATTCTAAAATCTGTCAATTCTACGGACTTGGTAGTTACAGACTTTTCGGTGAAGCTAGCTTGAGTGGAATTGCACTTTTTTTTTGTCTATATTTTTTTTTCATATGCTTTTGTACAAAGTGCAGATTTATTAGAAAATGAAGGATCTTTAAAGCATACATTTCTTTTTAATTAAAGTACGACCTCCTTTTAAAGAAAGTCCAGTTCTTTAAAATTAAATATGAATGGTCAACCATATAAATTGCATAAATAATTTAAATAGTTTCTCATTTTAACAGCGAACAAAATTTATTAAATATTAAAATCATCATATTTGATTAAATCCTAAAAATTACCAAAATTAATTTGTTAGGAAGTTTTCTTAAGGGCTTATTCTAATTAATTTCTTTGGTTCAGTTTTTATAAAACTGTAAATTTTTTCTGCCTAAGTAGTGAAAATTTTGAGTATAATTGTTATTAGAAGCATAAGGGAAGATTTAAAAACAAAAATTAGAGATTATCACACTTTATAAAATTCACTTTTTATACATCAATATTAATATACAAAACAAAAATAATTAAGTAATGACTTCTCAGTTTTCAATGAGCATTCAGACATTATTCTAATGCTTTTTGCCTTTATACACAATTAATAATAAACAAAATAATAATAAATTAATCTCAAAAATGAAAAAAAAAAAAAAAATCTAAAGGTAAAATTATAATAAAATTATAAACACAACCAAATACGACATCATATTTATATGTATATATAGTAATTATAATTATTTTAATATCATTTTGTATACAATTATTAAATTATGCATCATTTTTTTCATATAATAGTTTTTGTACAAAATATACAGGTGTATATTAATTATTATATGGTTCAGGTGTGTGTCACCAGCACCAAAAACCAAATAAATAAATTTTATTTTTCTCTTATGAATTCAAATGGAAAATTTCATTATTAATTTATTTTAAACACGATTTGCTTGCGATAAAAACACGCAAATGTTAAAGAAAAAAAAATGATTATATTATTTTTTTAAAATATATAACTTTCAAAAAAGCCCAGCATTTGTAAATATTATTAAAAATCAAGATGAATGAATTTCTATTTAGAAAAATGATACATTTTTTTATTGTATGTCTAATTTCAAAGGTTTTTTTTTTACCATAATCGAGAAAATATATATAATTTTATCTAATGAGAGGTCAATAATAAATTTCAGTCTAGAAAAAATCAATTAAACTATAAAATAGAAAATCAGATTGGAAATAAATTAAAATAAATAAAAATATAACTCAAAAATTAAATTTTGAAGATTTAAAAAAAAAATTACTAAATTATAATCACAAAAACAATATAAAAATGAAATAATAAACAAAAAACATAAAAGAAAAATATTATGAAAAATAAATTAAATTTTCTTTTACTGTATTTTTTATGTATTAAAAAAGCCCCAAAGAAAATTTTAATTATATATATTTAATAATGTGTTTTAAAAATTAATTATTATTTGACGTTAAATTATAATTTTTATAATTTACTTTTTATTTATTTAAATATTAAATTAGTAAATCATTTACCTTTAAACTAATATGCACTTTTTTTTATATATATTAAAATAAATATAAATATAAAACTAAAACTATGTATTCAATAATTTAATATTTAAACGAAAAAATTTAAATTTAAATGTTTATTATTTTTTTTTTTTTTTTTTGAATTTGTTAAAATTCAAAATTGCTGTAGTTAATTATAATTTGTTTGAGATTACATTTATAATAAAAATAAATATTCGATAGTTTTTTTAGTCTTTATCTTTATACAAATCTGCTTTTAAAATTACCAAAATTATCCTAACTACAGGAATCCTGAATTTATGAAAATTCCCTTTTAATAGTAAAAATAAATGTTTTCATCTAACTAACAAATTATGTAAACTAAATAATAATTTAATGTTTTAAAAAATATCTTATTATATTTTTTGTTTATCATTTTCTTTTTTGGTTAAAATATATTTCGTGTGTGTGTAAAAGAGAGTGAAAGCATAATTAAAATTATTTTGTTTATATTTCTAAAAAAAAAAAAAATTAAACTTTTCTTTTTTATATTTTTTTTTTTTTTTAGAAAAAATAAGAAAGAAAACCATTTTTTTCAGTTTATATCCACAACTTTGTTACGTACCTCCTTCAGCATTCGCATCATCTTGTGTGTAGCAAAGCATGAAAGCTAAAAAAATAATACAAGATTACATACAAAAATAAAAATTTAGAAAAATAATAGAAAGATTGTTAATTTTTTATAAAAAAAATTGACAAGAAATTATATTTACAAGAAAATTAATAAACAAAAAGAAAATCAACAAAAAAACGAATGAAAAATGAAATTAGGAAAAGAATATTTTAGGTGAAGATTTTAAATATAAATCTCAAAGAGATTTTCACTATAATCGTTGTGTAAAAATATTATTTATAATCCTAAACCTTTGATTAAACTTTTGCCAACACCACCAATTAAATTTCTATTTAATAATATAATTGAAAATTAAATTTTGGTTTTTTTTTTTAAGTTTTAATAATTTTACCAACAAATTTATCCCGTGCAAAAATTACGATATACATAAAATTTATAAATAAAATTATATAAACAAATTATAAATTATATACTTAAATAAAAATGTTTCGCTGTTTTTTTATAAACCTTTTTCTTGTTACATAATTTAATTAAATAATATTTTTTTGTGTTATTTAAAAAAAAAAATGAAAAACATAAAACTGAATAAATAAATAACTTACGTTGCTGTTCATTGGGTTCATAATTATTTTGATTGTCAACAATAATTTCGTTGCCATTAGCTTGGATGTTCAATGTTTTTTATAATATGTATATATATTTTTGGTTTGGTTTTTATGTTTGGATTTTGTGTGTGTGTTTTTTTTTTTGGATGAATGACGAAACAAATACGTAAAAAATAAACAAAACAAAAATTAAAAAATATGACAGAAACAGAAAAAAAAATCAATAAAAAACATTTATATATAAAAAAATAAATTTAAATATAAAATAAATAAAATTACGAAATTCTACTACGAAAACAAACAATAATTTAATTTAAAGTCATTTCAATATTAAGCTTACGTTCTTGATCACTGCCATCCTCATTCTTTTCATCACGACTTTTCATAAACGGAAATTTCCTTGAAAATGTGAAATTTTTCTTTTTCCTGTCAAGTGTTGATTGCTAAATTTAAATAAAAATATTTTATATAAAATATATATACAAATTAAAAATAATTAATTTACCTTATCCAAATTATTATTATTAGCTGCATGTCCTTGAAATTTAACACTACGATCCCGTGCTCTCATTTTTCTTTCCCAACGTCGTTTTGATGGTACAATACCAATTACTTCATCTTCACTATCACCTAAAACACGTCTTGCCTGCCACCATTCGTCATCTGATGCATTTGTAACATGTAATATATCGCCATGTTTAAATGGTAATCCTCTGGACGGCAAACCATCATCACGATTTGGATCATAATCAAATAATGCTCGTACATATAATGAACGTTTTTGTGATGTACGTAATAATGTACCAGTACCAGATGCTGTCAATGCTGCTTGTTGTTTTAATTCATGTATTCGGGCTTCAAAACGATTATAATCTTCAGGACGATATTGAGCGACTAGTTTTACTACACCACCAGAATTCTAAAATATACAATTAAAAATTATAAAATATAATTACAAATAAATACAAAAATTACTTTTAAAGCTTGTGCAGCGTCTTCATGTGTAGCATTTTTTAAATCAACATTGTTAACTGTTAATAATTGGTCGCCACGTTTTAATTCACCACCTTGATCCGCAGGACCACCAATTAATATATATGATACATAAATACCTTGACCATCTTCACCACCAACAATATTAAATCCTAAACCTTGTACACCTTTCTCAATTGTAATATTTCGTCGTTCTCTGTGTTATTTATAAGTAATAATATTTTAATTTGTAACTAGAATTTGTAAATAATCAATAATAAATGAAAATTTACCTAGAAATATCTTCAGTGCTAACTGCTCTTGGTGTTCCTGGTGGTACAGCAGCTAGAACATTTGATGAGGCATACCTTGAAGATGGCACTAAAAAAAATATATATATTTTTACAAAATAACACAAATATGATAGAAAAATTTATAATTTACAATTAATTGGTGAATGTGATCTAGATGTGGTGGCGGCTGGTGCTGGTGATGATGTTCTCACATAATCAATTGTATCACCAATTGAATTATTATTTATTTGACCACCAGCAGTCGTAATTGTAGTAGTTTGATGTGAATTACCAACTGGACCAACTGATGATGATGGAGTAACTAAATGTTGACTTTTACCAACAATTAATGTTACTTTATCGTTAATTGATTTAAGTGTATTGACTGCTTGTTCGTGTGTTACATTTTCGAGATTCTTTTCGTTCTAAAGTAAATAAATATATATATAATAAAAATTAAAAAATTCAGTACATCAAAAACCGATTTGTGACTAATTAATCGAAAGCAATTGACTGATTATTAATTGACCGATACATTTACTAAACACACAATTCATAAAAAGTTAAGGTAAACTTATTGGAAAAGTGTCAATTAAATTTAGATTAATTCTGTATATTTGGTAAATTTTGTTTCGGTCAATTGTTAATTAGGTTACCATAAAAAATATATTGAATAATTATAATTAATTTGTTAACAAAATTTTATATTGTATTTATAATTAAATTTACCGAATTATTGCGAACAGCTATTAATTTATCGCCTACATTTAAACGTCCATCAACATTTGCTGCACCACCGTCCATTACTTTTGTTACATAAATACCATTATCGCCAGGTATATGTTGATTACCAATACCACCGGCAATTGAAAAACCTAAACCTTTAGAACCTTTTACTAAATCAATTTCAATAATTTTTTCAGCTTGTCCATTTCTAGTAATTGTTGTTGATGCTGCTGTTGCTGTTGAACATTTTCGTTTAACATTTAATTTAACAACATTACCAGCTTTTTTTAATGCCTCAACAGCACTAGCATGTGGTACATCAACAACTGATACATTATTTACTGATACAATAATATCATTTACATTTAACCGACCATCAGTTGATGCAGCACCGCCAGGTATTAATTTTGTTATATAAATTGATGTATCTGTACCGATATGTGGATTGTCTGTACCGCCAGCAATAGAGAAACCCAAACCAGAATTACCTCGTTCAAGTGTTATATCTTCAAATTGCCAATTTTCTTCACCATTTGTCTTTGGAAAAAAATTATGATAAAAAAAATATATAAATATTAATATTTTTTTTAAAAAATTAATTATATTATAATATATCTACAACTCTTAAATCACGAAGTGTAAATTAGATAGGTCAAGAGATCATATGATTTTAATTAAAATTATTTTTTGGTTTGTACGAAAAATTTAACAATTATTGTCTATGTCATAGTATATTTCAAATATCTTCCATAATACATAAAAAAAAAAATCATAAAAACAATTTTTATATATTATCGAGGTTAAAAAAAATTGAAATTTGAGCTAATAATTCTATTTTCGTGTAATTTTTTAAATTAGTAAAATAAAAAAAAAATATCTGTTACAGAAAACTTTTGGGCGTAGTTTATTATATATAGAGAAAATAATTCGCCACCTTAATATTAAGTGCTGTATATGCATATTTGTCATATTTTTGGGAAATTGAATTTTAAATTTGGATTGATGGATGGATAGAAACAGCTGAATCTACGCAGTATTTATTCACTCTGACTACAATTAGGCTAATTAAACACCTCAAAAACATACATATGATTATTAAACCATTCGCGCTCTCGTAACATTATTACATTAAAATTTTAATATTTGCAGGAAACTGATATTAAGTATAGTAATAATAATATTATAGTAATTTAAATTTTAAATAATTTTGCAATTTGGCTTATAATATTAGAAAAAAACTAAATACAAAATCGAATTACTAAGTTACTGGTTACTCATATCTTTTTGACTACAACATAGGATTCCTGGAGAAGTGCAAAACTGGCCAAAACGCGTAAATGATATTTAGGTACTCAATTGTCGAGTTGAAATTTGAATGTACAAATATCTTTCTTTTTTTTTTTTTTGCAATTCATTTGCAAAAAGAAAAGAAAGAAACTTAATTTTGAAAGCATAAAAAATTTGTAAATTCTTTATATAATAATAAGGTAAAATAGTTAAAAGAAATTATTGTTAAATAGGAATTTACGAACATTACTTGCAAGTCAAGATCAAGTTTATTAATTTGAATTTAGCCACAAAGCTAAATTTAAAAAAAAAATATGAATAAGAAAATTTATCTAAAAATGGATTTTACATAGTAATAATTTCTCTTTATTAGTTATTTTATTTCGTTTCGTATCAAATGGTACCTAAAGTGAACCTTAAAACACGAACGACAAATGGTAGAAACTAGCAGAAGTATCTTATACGGGATCAGAATACTTATTTATTAAAGCAATCTGAATATTTAATAAGTATATAATAAACCCAGAAATTGGAATGTATACTATAATCTATTACAAAAGGATCACTTGGATCCAACGATATCTCTAGTATCGTAGGGAACATTTTTCTACACCCTTTCTAACGTAACTTAATTTATTCTTCAATTATTGAATTATGTTTTTATATTTAAACGAAAAGCATTGAATTGAGCACAAATTAATGTGGACTGATTATATGTTTCCAATATTCAATTAAAAAAGTTTACCTGACTCTAAAAAAATCGTTTTTATTGAAATTTCATTTAAATTATGCTTATAAGAACAAAATTTATTCAAAATATTTTTCAATTTATTTTGTGGTTTTCTGAATTATTGTTTTGTAACTAATAATATTTTTTTTACCTATATTTCACGCTGAATTTTATTTTAAATAAAATTATAATTTTGTTTTTTAGAAATTAAGATACCTATTTATAAAGAATATTTATATTTACATATTTCTTAATGTTAAAATAATTGTTTACACAATATGTTTTTTTTTTTTTTTTTTTTTTTGAGAAATGAAAATCATTATACATATAGCAGACTTTTCATCAAAACTACATTTGTTTTGTACACTAATTAATATTAGTATAAATAAATATATATAGGTCTAAATTCTATAATTTTTGTGATCTCTATACGATTTTTATATATTTATTATTTTGCTTGTCATGATCAAATTTTTAAAATTTCTATAAATAAAATCGCACACAGGAATTTCTTTTGATATAATATTTTAAAAACAATTTTCTTTATGGAATAGACAAATAATAAAATTTAGAAATTTTTTAATATTTTTATATTATATTTGTATTATTATATATATAGCTAACTAAAAATGAAATAATATTTTGGCTAAAAACTCAAATACATAATATTTTTATGTCCTACATTTCAGAGTAGAATTTCAGGAATAGAAATTTTCTCATACTTAATTCTAGAATTTATAATTAAATTACAGTGAAACAGTGCCGGATGAAGACAAGATCTCAAGGATTTATATTAAAATATAGTTTTAAGCAAAACGTTTCTAAATATTTTTGTGTTTAGTGGTGATCCTCACCAATTTTATCATTTTACGAAGAATGTTTATATGAAGATTATAGCCTTTTGCATGTGAAGATTATGTATAGAACTCAAATTATGAATTTAAGTTTGCTTGTGACATATGTGAAGACAATTTATTGAAAATGAATGAAATTGGTTCCAGGTAAAAGAGGATTTTACTATAATGCCATAATCAAGACCATAATTCATCATAAAATATCAATTTTACGTGGATTCGAATAAACAACAGATTTCAACATTAAATTTATTTAAATTTATATTTTTTTTTGATTTATATACATCTTAAAAAACTTAATTAATATTCTAAATTTAAAATACTAATATCTTTAATTAAAAATTTTTACAATTTGCTATCTAGTCATATTTTTCAATAACCCCAGACAGACTATATGTAAAGCTAGACCTATTCTGCAAAATTCTAATCAACATTTTTACTGCTAACTTGTCTTACTATTCACTGAGGCAAATCTTTTTCAAATGATCGTAGTTTCCCATTCAGTCTATTAATTTTGTATGGATTCATGCTATTTTTTTTTTTTGCAATCAACAAATTCAATCTGGTATCCAAATTATTTTAATTATATATAAATCGACAGACTAATGACTTTTAAATAGTTAGCCTAGACTAGAGAAATTTAATCCGCCACTGTAGAATAAACGATAATTCATATTTCTTTGTAACTACTTAAGTATTACGTGTAGCTCTAAAAATGTATATTTAAATTACAGAAATACAATTCAATTACTAATAGTTTTTAGACAAAAATCCATTAACTTTTATTTTTTAGACAAAATTCTATTAAATTAGACAACAGAAAAATTGAAATTTATATAAAATGAAAGTTACGAAAAATTAAAATAGATAATAATAATATTGACCATCTAATAGATTAATACTAATTAATGCTAATCAATAAATGTATTTCGTAATATTATAGGTATATAAATTTATATACCTAGTAAAGTTTATAAAAGTTATTATCAAGATTTGTTAAATGTTAGTAGAAAAAGATATAACAATTTAATTTAAGTAAAAAAAAAATTCAAAATTTTCAAATTACCGTCGTATCCAAATTAAATAATGAAGAAACTTTTTTTAAAAAGCCTCCGCCCTCTTGTTGGCGCTTCTTTTTTCTAGTTGTCATTGTTTATTTTTAATAATTTTTTTCCAATTCTTTTTTATAATTTTTTTTTTCTATTTATTTATCTAATTATGACGCTTAAAATATAACTTGTTTTTTTTTTTTAATAATTTAACATTAATTATTTTTACTATGTACTTGTTATTTAAGTCAAAAAATTAAACACAGAGTTTTCAATTCAAAAAAAATTATAAAATTAACATTTTTTTTTAATTTTTTTTTTTACCAAAATAGCACAACAACAAAAAAACATAAAATTTCTAAAAATTCATTTTTCCAAATAATAAAAACGTCATCAAAAAAAGTTAAAAATAAAATTAAAAAAATTATTCAAAACATAAAAATGAACTTGTTAACTTAAAGCAACCTGTAAAAACACAAAATATTATAAAGAAATTAAAACTTGTTAATTAAAATATAAATTAATTAACTAATATTTATTTACATTTTGAACATGCAAAAAAAAATTTTAAACGCATAAAAATAATTGATATTTTCTAGTCAAATTTTTTATCATTTATGGAATTTTTAGTAGTAGAATAAATTTCGTTGTCATTAAATTCTATTTTTCAAAAAAAAAAAAAATATTATGTTCGTACTGCTTTTGCGCAGCTAGCTATCTCACATTACATTGAGACGCTTTAAAAAAATTTAATTTTTTTGTCATCTCTTCTATTGAGAAATTTTTTTTTCTAGGTGGTGCCGCCGACTAAATTATTATAGAATTTTGTGGTGTATTTTGTTAATTATTAATTAATTATTGTTTTGTTTAATTGTCACAACATTAATTGAATTCATTGATGTTGCAAACAAACCAAATAAATGTAAATAAAAATGTTTATAAAAAGCACACACAATCACAAAAATTTTATTTTTGTTGAATAATTTCGGATAACCAACTTTTTTTTATATAATCTATTAATTTGTTTTAATTAATAAATACAGAAATTAACTATTTATAATTGTTTTATATTTTATTAGAATTTAAAGTATAGTTATTTTTTTATGAACTGCAAAAGAATTCCGAACCGACAATCGACTACAAAAAAAATCGTAAGCAATGAATGACGTATAAAATAAATGGAAGGGCGATGGCAGCAGCAGTAAACCCAAAAAACAAAAAATACAAATTTCGGAACTCTTCCAATATCGTAATTCTATTTCCTTGTTGTAATTCAGGAATGAAATTGTATCGATTTATAATTTTTAAATCATTTTTTGTTTGAATTTTGAATACGATCGTTTGAGTTTTTTTTTAAATAACTAAACTCCTAATGAGAAAAAAAAAATGCTAAGTATGTAAAAACAAAATTAATTAATTTGCAGTAAAACTTTAGAAATTTTACTGTGAAAAAATATGTAATATTGGATTTTACTGAGCAATAATAATATTTGCACTTTTTACCTATAAAACTTGTAAATTGGATTATTGAATTTCGTAATATTCATTGGGTCAGAAAGATGTCAGTAAGTTGACCTTGTAATTATAAAACAAACCTATATTATTTCTACAAAATTATAGAATCATAACTTAAATGAACTGATACCGAACATTTTTATAATAGTCTTATAGATTATATTATTGAACTTCTTAGATTATTTGAGTTTGCTCTATATTTATTTATTTGTCTTTTGTATTGTTTAATTGTGTCAGATGAGAATTACAAAGTTAAGTACATACATTTTCTTTATTCATTACCTTAATTAAGTATTAAATTTGAAATTAAGCAACATTTTAATTTCACAATTGCGGTGGTAATGCTGATGGTTTGATTATGCTCAACGGTTTTAGAAATATTTTCAAACTTTAATTAACTGTCTAACTATTTTGTTATACAGTTTTTTATTACATTCAATAAATTAACTTATAAATAAAAAGATTTTTTTTTAAATCATAACGTAGGAAATATTTCACATTTTAATTTTCTTGTTTTCTTTATCACTATAACGAGAACGACCAAATAATTCATATAATTTTCATAGAATGAATTTCTTCAAAATATTTAAAAAATCACAGATCTTGTGGGATCTTCAAATTTTAATGTTATGAAAAAAATTATCGATTTTATAAATATCGAGAATGTGTTAAGAATCGATATTTTAGAAGTATCAAGTATTTTTAACTATAATTTTTATGGATTTTTTTATAGTAAACGTGGAAAATTTAATCAAATTTCAACGGTTATTTTTAAAAACTATTAATATGTAAATTTTATTTATATTTTGTATACTAACCGTATTTAATGGAGATTCTTTGACTTCGACTTCTTTTGCGGGTGCATATTGAGTATGGGAATTTTGCTGCTGCTCCTTTTGTTTATCTTTTTCTTCTTCAATTTTAAATCGTTGATTCTACAAAAAAATTATATCATTTTAAAAAACAAACTTTTAATTAAAATTTGTAAAAAATATCATATATATATTTATTATATATATATTTACAGTACAACAACACGATATTTTTTGCTGTTTAGGTGGTCGTTTTTTACGCATTCTTGGAACACCTCTAGCATAACTCGAAAATCTTCTTCTCGAATGTCTAACCAAAGATACCCAATCGATCATAATCATTTTTATAAATATTAAATTTCTATTTCTCTTGTTTAACGTTTAACTATATATTTTTACTAACTAAAATCATTAAAATACTATATTTATTTTTAGCATTTATATTGTTCTAATTATAATTTAATTAATTTTAATTCCATTGAAGGATTTAAGTTAAAATAAATCTAAAAAAAAAAAGAGATTAACCACAAATAAAGTTTGCCACGTAACTAATAGAAATGTAAAATATAACAACTTTTTTTTTTCAGTATATTTTATTTAATATAATTATAAAAAAATCGATTTTCAACAATTTTATTAAATAAATAAAAACTTTTCAACAACGGAAATTTTATGAAAAACTATATCAAATTTTTTTATAAATCACAATAAAACTAATCATTATTATTTTTTCTATTAACTTTATATGTTTATATGCCTATATATTTGGTAAATTCAAAAAAACATAACTAGCTAACTAGAAACTAACAAAAATATGTTTTGCGACTTTAATAAAATTTATAATTGGTATACACAGCAGTTTTCGTTTTTTCTTCTTTGTTTCTACTAAATTGAATTTAGATTTAGTACGCATGTATTCTAAGGAGCCTTTATTTGTTATAGCACATTTTAGATTTAGATGGTTACTTTATGTGGGTATACATTTTAAGTAGGTAGTTCTTATAAGAAGTAGGATTTTTATTTTAATAATACTTGAAACAATAATAAAGTATACTTAGCTTAATTACATTTTTGTTAGGTATAATATTTGTCGTCCTATATTTTTTTCTTATATTAACAATAATAATTTAAATTGTCAGTCATACCAAAATTCCACTTACATCAGTTATTTTTATTGAGTGAACTTCTTGTTCCCATTTACTAGCTATTTGTAATGTTTCTACAGTTTTTTGTTGTATCGTTTTTGATTCATCCAAAAGTGTTAATTCATAAAATTCTTGAATATCTGTAATAAAAAATTATATATTTAATAAATAGTAACGTACATAATTTAGGTATCAATAAAATGATTATAGGAAGTTATAAAAACGAGGACAAAGAAAAAGAGTTTATTACCACATAAAATGGAGACTTATTTAAATGCATATATAAGCATTTATCATAAGTTTTTACAATAATTCAGTTTTTCCAATATTAAATCTTCTGATATTTTATGCTAAGATATTTATTTACAGAAACGATTTCTTAACCTAACATGGTACAATTATATAATTCATTTTTAAATAAATTATTGTCTTAAATATATCCATTCCTTCAATAATACGACAATTAACAACAATACTTATTTTTTCTATTACTCATATATACTTGGTTGTATACCTGCATGGATTAAAACCGATCGGATTTCCTCCTTCTGCGGAAATACTAATATAAAAAGTATATAACGTGTCATACATCCACATCTTCCCAAGACCCAAGAAGACTACAATTATGCATGATTGTATGATTGATTCGATTTTCAATACATTTTTAGAACATATTATATAAAATTGTAGAAAGTTAGTAAGAGTAATAATAATATGTTGTAAAATGAGTTCCAATTTTTTGGGAGGACATTCAGTTCGAATATTGCAATTATATAACATTTATACTCTAACTCTATTGAATATCTATCACTCACCCTTTATATTGTTTTGGCAAGTTAAGTTTAATATTTAGTTATATAATTTCCGTTTATCAATCTTCTCATAAACTGTATTTGTCTCCAAAATTTTAATGTATTTTTTGTAGATATAATTGGAACTCATAATTTAATAACTACCTGTTCAAAAGTGAAACGAAAAGGAATTAATAATCAAACAATAGTATCTATAAAATTTCAACATCAGGCAGCAGCTTCAAACCCAAAATGATGAGCTCTTGAAGTTTTCTATCAATTTATATTCTCATTATAATTGAATTACGTCTATAAGTTCTATTTAAATTTATATTTGATGAATTATTTAAATGAATTAATTAATTATTTGTTGAATCATTTAATTTTAATATAGTTTAATAAAATCATATATTTTATTTAACCTCGTGTATAAACAACTTTACAAATCCATTTAGATCTTCTGTTCAAATCGTTTAATTTAATTAGCTCTGAAAAAAAAGTACTTTATAATAGCAAAAAAGAAACAGCATTTATTATCATTCATTTTTATTTTCATCAATAATTACATTTAAAAAAAACCCTTAAGATACAACATTTAATGGTGGAAATGGATTTTGCTTAGAAACAACCAATTTATTATGCATATGTGATATATAACCTTTGATTTTTCCTTCATATATTAAATTTGCAACAATACAATGTGTTTCTTCCATTGTCATATCATTTTCACCAACAAATTCTAATGCCGATTGAAAACTTTGTAAATCTAATTGATGTGTACCCTTAATTATATAGACTTTTTTAAATAAATTTCGATAAACAATAAATTTCAATTTTTCAACTAACAAATAAATACCAAATTTTATAAAAAATGATTCATGCTTTTGTATAATTTCATCAAACCGCCGTACATTACCAACTTTTAATGCTGATGCTAATTCATAAAATTGTAAAACATCATAACGTTCTAAAATTTCTTTTTTTGGCATATAACCTAATAACATTTTTACTGGTACCAAATATATTAATATCAAACGTTTATTACGTGAACATTGTTTTGGACAATTCTCAAATGCAAAACTTAAAAAATTATTAGCACTATTATAATCTGAATCAAACATAGCCTTACGACCAACAAAATATTTATATGTAATTTGTTCGGGTAATGGAAAATCATTTTTATATATTGAACTATCAATAGCACGTATTAATGGTTTACATAAATGTAATTTATTTATACGAAAATATACTTTAAATAATTGATTAACTAAATTTAACATTCCCAATCGTTTTGTGTCATCATCGGATGATCTGAAAAAAATAAAATACAATAAGATTGTATATTGATTTTTCAAATTTTTATCTAAATACCTATTATCAGCAGCACACACACGAAAACATGCCATTAACATTTCAGCTGATTTTTCTAGAATTTCACCGGGTTTCGAATATTTTCCATTGTCTTCACATTTTTGTGCTAATATTCTTAAATCCAAACATGTACGGAACATAATTGGTAGACACCAATTTTCTTCTTTTAAAATTTGTAACATTTTGACAACAGCTTGTACACATTGTGATTGTGTTTTATAAGCTTCCATATAATCACGATCTAAAAATAGAGTAATAATTTTCATATTAATTATAAAATACCAAAAAATCATCCAAATTATCTATAAATACATACTTTTCGATCCCAAATAGTAAAGTACTTTTAAATGACATATAACGACTTCATCAATCGGACATTCTAATATATTTTCAACATCATTTTCCGGTGACTCCAAATATAAATTTTCATTTAAAATATGTTTATCACTGAGCGATACAAATGCTGATACTGTATTACCATCTTTAGCAAACCAAGCACGTTCAACACCACTTAAATAATTATTTAATGGTCCAAACATATTTTAATTTTTAATATATAAAGTTTATTAAAAATAATTTTTGTTCAATTACTTATTAATCAACAACTTTCTCCATCTTTCTTCTTGCTGCGTCGATTCGCTGTATATCAAAATCAAACTGTCTGTCATATTAATTGCCAGGCTCCAAAGTAACCGGGAAAAAAATTATTTTTGGTATTTGCATTGACTTTTTCAGTGTACGGAAATGACGTTTATTTTAGGAGTATATTTTTAAATTATATTTCATATCACACAATTTAAAATTTTCAAATTATATACGATAATTCCCAGTACAGAACGATGACAAAGAGAAAGATATATAAAAATAGTTTTAATCAGTCTTTAATGTATATAAAAAAAATGACTTACTCTGCAAACTATATAAATACAAAATATTTTTGTATATTATATCCTGCAGGCCATGGTCATAAAGATACATATTTCATTATTCAGTATATTTTTTATGCTGATTATGTAGGTTTTTTGTTGCTTTTTTTTTTTTTATAGTTTTTTGTTAGATTATTATTATACTTTGTATTTTTCGCGTTTTATATAAAAATTTCACGAAAATATTTTGAATTTTGATACACAGTACTATATATAAAATAAACAGAACAGAGGAATTTTAAATTATTTTGTTTACGTTTACAGGGTAATTCATTTTGAACAAAAATATAAATAAATGATAAAAATTCTTATACATAATTTAGTTAAATTATAAAAAACTATAGTAAGTTGTTTTTTTAATTTAAATAAATATTTAATAAAATATATTTTTGGTTTTTTTTCCCGGAATATTTTCAAATAATTTTCATTTCAAATATGTTTTAACTTACCAAGTAATGCTTGAAATAGCCTTGATTTAAAAATTCTTATGACACGTTCAATAGCTATACGAAGTGTTCGATCTTGTGGTTCACTTAATCGAGAATGATAATCTTCTAGCAATTCGAGTGCTCGATGAGCTTCTGTTGAATAAAAATTGATTTTTTGTTTTTATATTATACATATGTATTTATGTTATTTAATTTTTAAAAAAAAAATTTATATTTGATTTACAGGCATTTTGTAGTTCTTTAAAATAATTTTAGTAACAACATTTTATTCTTAAAATGAAAATCATATAAAGTACCATGGATTCGGAGTTCGTAGCTTGTAAAGTACCATGATTTTAGGACTAAAATTTGTGAAAATATTTTACGTTTCAATTAGCGTTGGTTTGAATTTTCTCGCCATTCTAGACCCGGAGAATAAACGATATAACAGACAGAGGGGCAGATGGAAAAAGTGATTGTTGTTTTTAGTTAAAGTAAATCCCCTGTCGATACTACTAATATATAAACTATGAATCATGATTCATATGAACTATATTTTTTAAAAAAATGAAATTCTTCTGAATATTGTATTAAAAATTATTACAATAAATTCAAATTTAATGGCTAATATATTAAAAAATAGCAAAAAAACAAATTAAGATTATTATTTTTCTGTCCAACTATAATATAACGTATCAAATATCAAAATGATTTATAAAAAGGATCAACAAAATTAAATTACATTCGCTACAATTTTGGGTATTTTTAGTATACCTACTGAAATATATTTTATTTTTAGGGATTTTCTTCTGACATTTTTAATTTCCGTATTCAAATCAAAATTCAACATTTAAATAATTTTTATATTAAAAATAAATATATTTTCTTTAATCTGATTATTTATTATGTTCATTATATGAAATATGTATTACATTAGTACAGAAGGTACAAGTCTAAATGAACTTGGGAATTATGTTAAAGAAATTATTTCACTTTTTTAATCAGTTGGCAACCAAAACCTCAGTCTACCGCTGTGACATGTATAACATGAAAAGTTTGTGAAGAGTAAATTGAGTAAAAGTGTATAAATACTTCGTGTGCATTCCCTCCACTAATGATTCATCCATCCATCAAAATCAATTAAAAGTTTTTCTGTTAAAAATTTATGTTGTAACTAGGAAAAAAATTGTAAAAAGTTTTCTTAAACTAAAAAGTACAATAAGTATTATTTTATTTTGTAAAGTTTATTTTACAATAGTTTTTATCGATCTTTCAGTTTTAAGCATAAGGTCATAAAATGTTCCATTTTAGTACTTTTTTTTACCAGTTTTTTTTTTTGTATGCTAAATTGGAATTTTTCATTATAAAGCTTTTTATTTGGGATAATGTTCTTTTTGAATATTGGGTCACATTTAAAAAAAATATAAATAAATCAAAGAGTTTTGAACTTATTAGAAATTTAAAAGGTTTCGAATCCCTAAAGTTAGACCCAAATATATTTCCAGAGATCATCTAATTAACATTTAAATAAATCATATAAATATTAATTATATCTTTTATTTATATAAATATATATCTTTTAATATATACACACTTTTTAGCCATGGTATTTCCAAGCATAAACATTTCAAATCTAAAGTTTCATTTAATTCTTTTAGAAAATCATTTTCGTCTAAATAAATCGACATTTTTATTTTATTTTATTATTTTGCAAATTTGAATCATATTTAATTTAAAAAATAAACTTAATGATTTTTTGTTTCTTTTTATTTTTTATTTATTATTTTTTTCGTTGTTGATGATTTTTATCGACAAAACATATACATTAAATTCATAAATAATATTAATAAAAATTTCTTTGAATTTGTACTATTTTAATTTTAACAAAATGATCTCAGATTTCATTAAATTTGAATAAACACATTTATTATGAGCACCATAAATATTATTATTATTTCTAATATTGCCATAATTTTAAATAGATTTTTTTCACAATTTTCTTTTTAAAGATACTTATAAAGAGTTTTTCATTTGAAAGTGCACAAAATTAAATCAAAAGAAATTTTAGTAAATTCAATTATTGATATATTAATGTCAAGTGTATGAAATAAAATAATATATAATTGAATATTTTCTTAAGTAATTTAAAATTCTTTTAGTTTAAAAATTATTGAATATAATAAATATGTATTTCGTCAGCTCAGTTCTTAAATATGAAACAGGAAAATCATCTTTTTACAAAAATAGCTAACGACAGAAGAAAACTGGTTTAAATAATTATTAATTTTGTATATGAAGCTTATAAGTACGAATCACTGCATCACCATTAACTTTGTGCTTAGAAACTGATATTTAGTAAGTTAGAAAGATGGTGACCAACTGGTATCAACAACACTATACGCAATTACTTGACTTCAAAGGGAATCTTTTATTAAAAAGAATCACTATATACTCGCTATTACTAAAAAAAACAGTCGTTTATTTTACGAATATGAAATTTTTCATTATAGAAAAATATTAATCGAAGAAACCTTTCCGAAAATATCAAATCACGGATTACCCAATGACCTGAAAGAAACTATTTTGATACATTAATATTTATGCAGCATGCCATTAAGTTACTTCTCTTGAATTGATAAACCATAATTTGTGGTCTGTCTCACTGTTTTATCCAAAATGTTAAGATAATATTTATGTTTTTTGAGTTCATTTCTTATTTTAAATAATTTTGTAAGGTTTACAATTTCCCAGTTCTACTTCAAATAAGTTTATTCATAATAAGTTTATTCCCTTTACAAATAAACTGTTGAGTATTTAAATAAAATTTTATTACAGAAAAATTCAGGAATTTCATATACAACACTAAACAACTTAGGTGACAATATGTTATTACCCTGTTTTTGTTGTCAATAGGAAAATTAATTGGATTAAAAAATGGAATATTCTACTCATAAAATTTTATTTTGATAGTTTCATTTATTTTTATATATAAAATATTTTTTGCAATAAAATAATAATAAAAATATTTGTTCACACTACTAAGGTCTCCAAATTGTCCCAGCAAATTTTTTTAGTAATTCCGGAAAATCATTTAACTTATTTTCATATAATATAAAATATAATTTTCTTATTGCGTGCGACAATTTATATAATAATTGCTAAATATTATTGTATTTTACTTGTTACAAATTAAACTTTATCAGATTTGTACTTTTGAGTTTTATTACTTCAATTTGTTTAGTTAATTTATAATTATAGAAAATTATATTAAATAAATTAAATATTGTTCATTAAAATTGTACAAATTGGGAATTAAAAATTGTAAAAAAAAAATAATTTTATGTAAACTAATCATCAGCTGATTATATATTTTATGATGATATATTTTTATGAAATATTTATATAAATAAATTAAATTAATTATAGTGTGACCATTTATCTGATGACACTTGTTTTGGCATGTTTATATAGTAAATTGTAAATATATTTTTCGTCTGGTAATTATTTTTTAAATCTATATTTAAAATAATATCAGTTTTTACCATTCGGTGCTCACGTTTTTAATTATTTTTAATATATGTTTATATATAAATAATTATTATAAGAAAATTTTAAGAAAGAAAGTTTTTCGTTTTATTGACTATAACTATAAAATACAAAAGTTTAAATGCGGGCCAAATTGAATATTAAAATTAAATTTATATACAGGTTGTCTGTCAGTTAATAAAATTTCGTAATATAAACAATTTTATTTTTGTATTTAATCTGATTTGTTTATAAAAAAAAAATTCAAAAATATCATGATATAAAAGAATTTAAAATTTATTTTAATATTTTGTAATATTTAATTTTAAATTTTACGAAATTAATTTTTGGATATATTTCATTTTTAGATAAGTTATATTAGGAATTTCTTCATATTTCTTTTCAATGTTGTCAAATCAAACTTTTGGCTCCATTTTTAAAGAAAAATTACAATTACAACTTAAACTAGACCTAATAAATTATATGGATTCCGAATTTGAACAACAAGCCAATGGATTTTAACAGTCATCTTGAGGCATTTGTAATAGTCATAAAATGGTTAACATTTTTCCAGTGTTATAAATATATAATTACGAATTTTAATACTGGTACTCATTTGAATTTAGAACAATATCGCGGTTTGGAATAGAACCATTAGTGATTTAACGTATTACATAATAGTGCATTACCGCACTAAGCCATCGTCTGCTGCTGAATAATTGCTGCTGCATAATTAAATAATTTGATTATCAAAATGACAAAGGAGGCATATGTAAGTATTTCAAACATTTGGATTTTGGCGGAATCAGATAGAACGAGAAATTAATTGGAATCAGCCAATAAAAGTTTTTATATTATAAAATATTATAAATTTAATTAAATTCTTATTATTTTGGTTATCAGTTTATTATCGAACTAAATACTAAAGTATTAATTTTTAGCCATGTGGTCTATAAATCCTTGGTTAATATCTGAACATATTCAAAACTGGTAAATATATAACATAATTTTAAGAGCAAAAAACCAGTTTTCAGTTTCCGTCGCACTACTCAGAAATGCAGTCACAATCACAACATTTGTCATCAGTAGGGATAACTAATTTGTGCACCAAGAAGCATGCTGTGCCCAGTTATATAATGGAATTAATAAAAACTACTTGCTAAACTGTGATGCTTATATATCAATTTTCAAGTTTAATGATTTAATTATACTATTTATTCATCTTGAATAACATTTTCTATTAATCATTTTCTTAGAGTAACAAACTTTACTGGTCTTGGGCTTGTATGAGAAAAACTGTATGCTTTTATTATATAAAAGTTCAAATAAATTGAAATTAATATTTTGTTACAATATTTTGAATCTGGTATTCATTTGTGTCTATTCACCCCCAAAAATACATACAATTTTTTTTCCATAATTTTTTTTTTATCACAAATAGTTTAATGGACCAGACTTTTGGAGCCAAATATAATCCCGAATATTTCATTTTCTATGCTGCTGTGTTTACTATTATACAACATTTATATATTTATTTAGATAAATAACCAGGAATAATCAATAATTTTATTTTTCTATACAGAAATTTATATGGAAGAGCATAGATAAAAATAATATATAAATTTTAGTTTTATGTATATTAGTTGTAGAGCCATGAAACTTTTACACGAGTAACAGTTTGGGGCACACTTGAAACAATTATGAGTAATTAGGACATATTTCAAAGAAGTTTTGAAAAATACTTCACCAAAACTGTCCATGAGATTGGGTATAAAACAATTATGATTGATGAAGTTAAAAATTATAAGAAATGTGACACCCAGCGAATGAAAAATCAAACAAATTATTGTGGTTATAGCATTATTACATTCTCAGTTTATCCCAAATTTATAAAATCTAATACGATCTAATACGAACGTACATAGTTCTCAGCTGAAACAAATGAAACATTTTATTCATCACTTTTCTTCGGGATTTTCGCTTGTTTATAAAAAAGAAAATTCTTATTCATTTTCAGAAAAATGGTAAAATTTATGTAAATAGTTAAATTTGTGATATTTATTTTTATAGTATTTTTTAAAACAAAACGTAACTTTAAAAAAGTATAATTCTTAAAACGGTACAGAAATTTTTTCGATAGCTGGCCGGACACATGGATTTTATTGATTATGGAAAAACATAATTTTTTACATAACTTATAACTACAACTTAAAATGGACAGTATATTTTTATACGGAGTACTTTAACTAGATACTTTTAAACATGGCTATATCCTAACCAGCGAAGCTTTTTCAAAATTCGTCAACCGGTGCGCATTGAAATTTATTTCTAACATTTATATTGGTTCGTTAGAGTTGTGAGTTGCAGACTAGTTTGTGTCGATAACATATATATGAATCAGATAAAAAGCAAATTGATCCTTTCCAACTAAAATTTATCAAAATATTAACAAATATTAAACCAAAATGTCAATTGAAGTAACCAAAATAACTATTATAACTGACAAAGAAATAGTTTCAACTTTAATGGTCCAATTGTAATGTTCTGGGCGTGAAAAAAACCTAACGCTAGCGCTATCAGTTTTGTGCTCACATTCCTAAATTTTCAATTTATTTCAATTAACTAAATCATTTCTATGATAACGATAAGTGACACGATTTCTAAATATAATTGTGAATATAATGCAAGTTATTTAAGGAAAACTTACTATAAGATCAAATTTTCAAAATTTGTATACAAATGTGATCTTAAAACATTACAAAATTCAATATTAAAAGCCGGATGAACTATAAGATTTACACCAAACGACGAACCGGTGGGAAAGCATCGCAGATCTTAACTACACATAGTCCCAAACTGCTACTTGTGTAAAAGCCTATTGGCTCTTCGACTAAATATCTATATTTATAAAAAAAATATTATATTTAGTTTTAGAATATTTGCCTTTGATGTTAATATTTTTACGTATTTCAAGATATTTGCGTAAACAATTTTTCTATATTATATAAAATTATATAAATAAAAGAATTGTTTTAATCAAAATATGTTCTTTTTTTTGTTTTTGTAATCCTGACATAAATCAATAAATTATATTAGATAATAATATTAATAATAATAATAAAAAAAATATCCTTGTAAGTTATATAAATATAAAATTTTTAGCATTCGAATTATTCTTTATTGTTATTTATATAAAATGTATTCACAAAAAGGATGTCGGAAACCTATACTAATAATGAATCTGTTGGCCTAGATTTTACATAATATAAACTTTATTATTATAATATTACATAAAAAAATATCTTTTATCATTGTACTTAGCATAAAAAAACATACCGGGATACAAAATTAATTGAAAAGTAAAATGTTTTGATATAATTTACATGCAAAAAAATCATTATTATATTTAAAATGTAAATGACAATAATTTTGATATTTATACAGCAAAACAAAAAAATGTTATGTAACAAAAATATAAATGTTTTTTTTTTTATTTTGTTGATGTCATATTTTTATTATTATTATAAAACATAATTAGGTAATTATACAATTCAAGCTAATGGTCCTGTTCTTGAAAACCAAATCTCCTTATTTTTTTAAATCATTTATAAAATTAGGGACATTTCTTTATGGTTCAAAGTAAATTGCAGTTCTCCAAATTTCTTGGAATTTATGCTCACAGCATTTTAATAAAAATTATATCAAATTCTGTTTACATATAAAATGTAAATGTAGATTGTAGACACTACTCCATTTAGTGGAAAGTCTTAATAAACTGTACAGGTGTAGATGGATGTGTGTGAGACGCAGAGGGACTACTATAATTCAGGTTTTGCTTATAGTGAATATCTTGAACTTGTAGATCTAGAGTTGCTAGAACCTGTCATGCACTTTTACAACTATTTCACGCGGGATTTAATCTCAACGCAAGTTACACAGTGCAGGACTTAGAATGTACTTTAATGCAGTCTTAAAGTTTCAATAGTTTAACATATACAATTACATGTGCGTGAAATGCTAATTTATAGCTCCGACTAGATTTATTATAATATTTGGTTTTTATTCACCATTTTTTTCAAACGAAGACATATTAATTACTCTTATAAAATTATATAAATTTGTCTGTTTAATTTGGTCTTGTCACATTTAGTTGTTAACGTTAAATATGCGTTGAAAATTCATATCTGCTTTGCGCTATGAATGTTCGCGTTCGCGTTGAGTTTAACTGTTCCCATACATTTTATAATGGTTTAATTTTGAAGCAGGTTGAATCGCGCTCTGAGTTACTTGCGTTGAGACTAACTGGGTTATTAGTTTTAAATTGTTTGCTATTTTTAAAATGATATAGCTTGAATTACCAGATGACGACGGATGGAAGTAGTGCCATCTTTTCAGAGCTGTGTATCTCTTTTTTACTATGGTAGCATTTAATTCAAGATTAAATGTTTTTTTTTTAATAATTATATATTTATTTTGATTTTCATTTATATGCATGCATTAAGCAGTTATAGTATCTAAATCTATTAACATTTTTGTTTGTTTTCGGTAATAGAAATATTAGTGGTTCATCCATGCTTAATCCATTGCGGATATTAAAATTATTTCTCAACATGTGAGAAAATCCAATAAAACAACCTTAAGGATAAAAGATACTTTCTTTTTTTTATATTTTCCATTTTAACAAAAATATACTAACAAAATCTCCATTTTCTTAGTAACGTGAATATAGAGCTTGTTTCCGAGATTTATGATGATTAGATATAGATACACAACTACTAATCTGAGAGTGTAACAAAATGTATAACTTTAACATTTTATTAATTTAATTTAAAATAGACGATATTTAAAATGTGGAATCGTAATTATAACAAAAATGGTTTTAATTCATTCATAACCAATGAATTTTCAAATTACCCTATCCAAAGTAATAGAACATCGCCTTATATGATAAACATCGCATCTTTACTACACCATCTAACAACGATTTACAAAGTGTAAAAGAAAGGTGATATTTGAGAAAAAATGATGTAATAACACTTTTATATTTTACATTTACTATATTATTTATCTTTTAGATTTTAGTGATGCCGTAATTATGTTTATATACTAGTATTTACTGTCAGCTCAGCATATAATTTAAAAAGTTGCAAAAATTTTTTGCACATATAACTAACAATTTTATTTAACAGATAAGAATCATTTAATAATCCTTTTTTTTTTGTTATATGTATAATGCTACATTAAATATATTCTCACATGACGTCCAGGGAAATGTTAATATCCAGATTTGGTTTAATAATCTGCTATCTCAAAGCTAATCACACATGATATTTAGGATATTAATATCCAAATAACCAAACTATCACAATTATCCACATGTTCATGATGAAACACTATTGTATTTTTCATGATGAAAAGAATTTGCTATTAAAGAAAATACATTCACGAATTTGTTTTATTTTTTCTTAGGGCACAAAACAAAAATTACTTTAATTTTAAATTAGAATTTATAGAATCCGAATTACATAAAACAGATGCTACGTTTTACAATATTAACAAATACAGAATATTGAAAATACACTCGAAAATATTAAAATATTTGAAATTAGAAAATATATTTTTGATCTAAATTATATTTAATTAACTTTAAATATCTTAGGTTAAGATTATAGATACACTTAGGAAGTTCTGCATCATTGCCAATTATCCTAATTCGAAATATATTTAATCCATTAAGCCAGAAATGTCTATAAAATATAACTTTGTAAAAATTATCTTACTTATTCTTATAGGATTCCGAAAGGTGCGAAAATTAGATGATGTCATAGAATCTTTGCGTGTAATCGTTTAATATAAAAGTTAATTAACATGACCCAAAAAAACTTATTAACATGGTATTAAGAATTGTTTAAAATTTTTGTATAAAATTTTTGGTTCAAGATTTTGTATAGTTTTGTTAATATGAAAATTTTTATAAATTCATTATTTAATAAAGGAGGTAGAAAGATTCTAATTCTGGACACTTCGTTAAATGCCCCTCTGTCTATTCATCCATATTCAATAAACTTATATTTAATATAATAAAAGTTTTTCTCATTTTTTACTTACCTTGTTTCTTTACTGGCATATTTATTCTAATACAATTTTTGTATATATTATTAATTATTTATATGTACTAATAAAATTTCAATTAAATTAATTAATTAATAATTATTAAAATGTATAAATCCGAATTTAATTAGGTAACACTTAAAACTAAATATATTTAATAATAATATTATTATTATTTTTTATTAACTTTTATTACACATTAAGTAAAATTTTGATATCTGTAAAAGAAATATATAAAAAAAAAAATGAATTAAACGAAATCAAAAATAATATTAAATAATTTATTAAATTTTTTATAAATTGCAATTAGAACACTTTAATAATTTGGAACTCAACACTTTAATAATTATACATTTCTGGAAATAATTCAAATTTAAGAAATTCTTCGTACTGAATTTTCTTGTTGTTCTGTTTTTAAAAGGTTATTAGGCTAATAAAAAACAAATCCTTGACTATTATTACAATTAAAAATAAATTAAAAACATTTTCACATAAAATTTCGGTTTTCTGACCGTGATTTTTTATTTTAATTTATATCTGACATTAGCCAGGAACAAAATAAACCAATAAAAATTATAAAAACTTTGAAATTGAAATTTAAAAATTTATAAAATTTAAGTACAAAAACATCAGGGAAATGAAAATTGAGATACACACGTCAAGTTTAATTTTCAAACACTTTTTTTTTACAGATTTTTCTCTTGATTATATTATTTTGAAAAATGAAAATACATTTTCAATTTTCTTTTTTTTTTTTATTTTACATTCGTCTACAATGGCCTCTGTGCAAATTTGACGTCATACCACAATAAAACAATTTATTAAAATCTATATAAGAATTTTCAAAAAAAAAATTAAATATATTAACTCGGAAAAACAAGAAAAATCACAGAGCGACTATTTTAAGAAAATTATTATTTAGTATTTTCATTTAGTATATATACAAAATAAAGTTATTTATTTTGATATTTATTTCGTGATGGATACTACAGAGAGATAGCAAAGACTATTAAAGAAAATTAGCCGATATTGAATTTGCTATAACTTTTATTGGCATACCTTACCAAAATTGAATTGAATCGAATTAAGATTGGAATGATATGATAAAAAAAAGGAAGATAAAAATTAAGTATATAAAAAAAATTTATATATATATAGTAAAAAATTTCCCTTAAAAATGGAATTTTTCTTTTTTGGAAATTTGTATGGAAAACAACGCGCATGAATTTAAAAAGGATGTTAAATATTTGTATATAATATTAATAAAAGTCATCTAATCTTCAAATCATTAAAGGAAATTCTGTAAATTTAATGAAATATTAATGGAAATTTAAATTATATATTAATAATTTTAAATATATTTTAATTAATTTTTTATAAATTTTGTGTTTAAATACTTTTTGAGAGGGTGAATTTTTATTATTGTGCACATGTGCTAATTTTTTTTATATATGTATAGTAGGTGAATGTGAAAACTATTACTCGTGTAGTAGAATTAGTGTTGGGCTTATGCTATGGGATGTGAAAATTGAAAAACACCCTTTTTTATATAGTAGTACAAAATAATAAAACAATTTTTAAATCCAAATTTTTTATCAATTTTTTTTTTTATATTTTTAATAAATTGTTTTGATCACATTTTTTTAAAATAATTTAATTGCACTTAAATTATTTAAAATTTAAATAATTTATATTATATTTTTAGCACTAGCTTTGAGTTATATTTATCTTTTATTTCCCCTAAGAGTGACAATCATAATAATTTATAATATTTATATATATTTAATGTATATAAATATATATAAAAAAAAATCGAGTAAAAATGTGTATATACATTTACATATTTATATATACATAAATATAAATTTCAAACTTTTTATTTCTTTGGTGGAATAGATTTTTATCATAAAAATTAGAATTATTAGAATTAAATTGAATTTTATATTTATAAATTATTAAATAAAAAATATTTTATTTTTATTTTAGCACAATTAACTAACTATATATATATATTTTAAAATTAATTATAATAATTTATATATATATATATATTATTTAAAATATTAGTACGACATATAATAACACTTTAACAAAATAAAAACGTGATGAACTAACTGCAGGCAACTGTTCGGAGTTCGGATATTTTGCTGGTTAGTTATAAGTATCGACGATTAGTGAATTTTTGTTTCGTTCATCCCGATATTATAAAAATAAAAGATTGTACACATCCTTGACTGACATATTTAATCGTGAGTATTTTTGGCGACTTTTGTGTAACCCTGTAAACATTTTTTTTGTTCTTGTTTGAGAAAACGTAACAAAAGCGAAATATTTGTAATATTTTTGTATATCCCAATTAGGTTAATGAGTTGGTAAGTGATTTATAGGATCTATTTAGCTGGAATTAAAACATAGTTGAAATTAATTTAAAATATATATTAGAAAATTAACGATATTGGTTAATTGATTGTAATGTAGCAAAGTGTTAACTAAAATGTTGGTATCATTTTTCAAATTATTCAAATAATCGTTCTCAAATACAGCACAAACAAATAATATGAAAAACTTTACAAATTAAGTAGAAATTTCATAAGTATTAATTTCTTAAAATTTATTTACATAAAAGTATCCATAATTTCCTTTGGAATGGAAGAAGTTTAAAGGGTCTCCACCTGCTTCTATCGATAAAATTGATATTTGTTGGCAATCTAAATTTCTAATATTAATCAGTTCTTTAAATTAAATAAATTAAACAAATTAAACATTATACATATTAAACAAATGCTTAGTTGAAAAAATGTTGTACTCTTTACTTGGTTGTAATCTATACTGACAAAATGATTTCTGCTTTTTAAGGGTTTCTCGTATCATTTTTATATCATATGAACAATGTCGACAACAAATTTATTTAAATTATATTTCTGGACTATTTATTTATTTCACATAATATCAATTTGAAAGATGTTACGCTTGCAATTCAGAATTAACAGACTGTTTAAAATGTTCTGTAATTTTATTAAGAAAAATTTACCGACTATTTTTTTATTTTTTAAATTTCTTTTGCAGTAAGAATTGTAAATGTCTTTATTAAAATCGTTTTACATTAGATGATTAATAAATATCTTATTTTGACACATTTAGTGTAACTTTTTGACAAAACATTCATTAAAGTCATTAGGAATCGGTTGTACAATTTATCATTAGATTTGTTAAAATGTTATATGAAAAATCAAATCAACATACAAAAGTTGATACGATATACCGCATAAAACTGTCAATTTTAACTTTCACACTACTATACGATTTCTTGACATGATTCGAGTAATGAAAAGTTGTTGTTGTAAAGGGACTCTTATATGTATATATATATATATATACATTTAGAATCAGAAAACTGCTGTAATCCTGGAGGTCCATTTGAATACTACGGAAAATGACGTCAACATTTTAGTTAAGCCTCGGCGATGGTACAATCAATTCATTAGGCAACATTCGTCACTGATTTAATTTAGATTTTTCATTTTATTCCAAATTCATTTAAAATTTAATTATTTTATATTTTATATTAATCTTTCCATAATATTTCCTCATTTTTGTTGTAAAATAATCGTACTAAATTTCCAGTATTAGCAAAATGTATAAATTATGCTCAGCGGGTAAACTAACTTCGATAAAATATTTGCATAATTTTAGGAAAATTATATTTTAATATTTTATCATAAAATATTTGTTTAAATATAAATCTATTTTTAAGAATAAATATAAAGAATAAATATTAATAATCATGTAGAAATATGAATGGAATATTTTATGTAATTAAGTGTGCTATAAATAAATAAATTCAAACAAATCTTTTACATTTTAATCGTTTTTATGTTATACATGCTTTAAACTTACGCAGCTAAAACTAATTGGACCGTGTTATTTATATTAATTAATGTAAATATATCTGTTCTACAATTAGATATATCGTGTTTCACTGTTTTATTTAAAAAATAATAATAATTGCATTTTAACTGTTGTTAGCACTATATACCAATTAAAATTAATGCTTGTGCATTTTTATAAATAAAAAAAAAAATTAAATGCATTTTTAATATAATTCCAATTATTTAAAGATTTTTTTCATTTTTGTAAATTTATGTTCTCTGCTCTGGCTACCGCACCTAACCTACATTAAATTGATTGAGATAAATTTCAAATTCGAATGACAAAATGAATTTAATTTTACGTTACGCTACATTACCTACGTATTATACTTTAATTCTGATATAGGGTACCAGCGATTGTAAAATTTCAATGTACGACTACATTACCAACGCTAAAGGCTGCTAAAGGCTACTCTTTATCCCAGCAAAAATTTGTTTCCAGTAATATGATCAGGGCTGGGGAGCTGGATCTGGAGCTGGAGCTGGACATTTTTGATAATTCGGAGCCGGAGCTAAATCAAATATCGTTCTGGCTTCTCAGTCCCGTTCGCAACACAAACTGAAATAATATACTTTAAATTTTAAAACGACATACATTTTTAAGAACTTCTTAAACATTTTCATTTTTAAAAACTATTTATTTGGAAATAAAAAAAAGAGTCCAAAATTGAATTCGTATTATAGGAGCCGAAGCGGGAGCCGGAGCCGGAGCCGTAGTTTTCATTTTAATTTTTTTCCCCGGAGCCGGAGCTGGAGCTAAGTCAATTTTAGTCCGGCTCCCCAGCCCTGAATATGATCAACTTTTTTTCAGTTATTTTTTAGTGTACAGTGCACCACGTGTGATAAAATTGTACTACCAATTCCATCACTGTAGGGTAAAAACCTTCATACTCATCTGTCAAAATCGGCGAAGCCGGGTGACATATAAATTTTATTTATATACATAATTTTTATACTAATAATACAATTTTGTTTATAGTGTTCGGAAACGTTATAGTTTCATATAAACAAGTTTTAAAGGACTAATACGCAGTCGCAACCTGTAGAAAATGATGTAATAATATACAACAAAAAAGTTGTACCCATTATAAAATGTCAGATTATTTTGTCAATTTTTCTATATCTTTAATAAACCGTAAAATTATCTTTTAACTTTTATAATTTACTTAAAGATATTTATTGAATAAATTATAATTTTTTATTTTCATAAAATTTTCATCACACTTAATTAATTTTTGATAATTAAAAATCATTTATTCAATATTTATTTTAGTCTAAAAAAAAAAAAATTAAAATCATTCGAATTTTCAGATTTAATAGACCGCAAGATGAATTTTTTTTTTGGAAAATGCATTTTCGCATGTTTTCTTGTCTGTTATGCGTTTAACAGTTTTTATTTTTTTAATGGCGATATGGTTGCACAAACAATTAATTGAAACATGCAATAAATATTTTTTTTTTTAATTTATACTAAATTAAAACTACATAATAATTAGTACGAAAATATTTTTTTTTATATATCTTGGAATTATTAATATTTATATAAATAAATTAATTAATGTGCACGGAAGGAAATGTTTCAGTTAAAAATCTTGTAAAAAATTGATTCAAGACAATAAATATATTTCATCTGATATCTTTAATGTAGAAATTTGACAAAATATATATATATATAGAATATAGATATATAAACCAAGAAATCCTATATAAATAAATAGGTACAAGAAAAATGAATGGCATATATCCAGTGCCGTAACTAGTTTTTCCAGTGCCCTGTGAAATATTTTTTTAGAATCCCTATACATGAAGAAAGTAATTGGTATTGAAGGTGGTACAATGTACCGAATAAAGTTCAAGTGCCTATAACTTTTGGCTCTGCACGTAGGGTTTTACACAATGCAATTCAGTAGGTTTGTGTGGTTATAATACAAAAAAAAATCACTTCACAGTACCATTTCAGATTCCCTCCGATCCTCTTGATCCCAGGGCCCAGTGTATGTGCACCAGCCTAGTTACGGCGCATCATAAATTGAAAAGAATTAATGATATTAATTTATTCAGTATTTATTTAGCATTGATCCTTTTAAGGCTTCTTAAATTCATAAAGAAATTATACGTAATTAGTACATCATGGACTTCATGAAAACCTTCTTTTTATGAACTCGTATTGTCTCATACATTAGGTGATACATATTGTAAGTATATAGTTCGGTTTTGGTTAAAGAGTTCTTTATTAAATTGTCATTTTTAATTCAGCAAATGATGTCAAAAGTCTTAATCAATTCCTTATACAGGATGAGACATAACTTACCATTTATGAGGTTTAAAAATTTAATAACTTTTTCGTTTATATACTTTTTTGTAATTTAATTTTTTTGTTTAATAAAATATACGAAATGATTTGTTTTCAATAAGTCACCTAAATTGACGTCAATGCCAATGATGGGCACGTTCTCAGATGGCACGTTTTAGAACATTTTGCATGACGTTGTTTAATATTCCTGGCTGTAGCGCACGAATTTTTGCTTCAATATTGGTCTTATCTTAAGCTCGGAGATTGTCTCACGCTTGCTTATATTATATACACGCGCTCTTTGAGTTAACCCCGAAAAAAAAGCAAGATGCCCGCCAAATCTTTGCGAACGCGGTTAGATACTCAATTTCCTAATATATAGAAAGATGACATTATTTTTCATACATTAAATTAAAAAAAAATATATAACTGAAAAACTTATTAAATTATAATCAAACCAAATACCAAATTATTTATATAAAAACCTGATCAATTATTTAATTAAAAATAAAAAAAAATATAAATGAAAAACTAATAAATTTTGCAAATAAACTAATAATTAATTTAGAATTTGAACTTCGTTAAATTAGTTATTATTTGCAGAGTGTTAAACAAATTGTTTGGTTATTGGTGTAAAATAGATTTAATATAATAATAAAATAATATTAATTATTTTAAAGAATCTTACAATGAGTTTTCTGTGTCTATCAATTTATTATTTCGGACATATTAACATATTGAAGCTTAAATTATCCATGAAAACATAAGAAATCTAAACAGAAACTCCTCCTAGTAATTTCCCATTTAACCTATTTATAAATACAACTGTAATTAGTTGCTAGTTAAATCATTTAATTCATAAATTGAATGTTCAAAATAATCACTGCAAATATTGTAATTTTCATAGTTCGAATTCTCGAGATTTGAATTCTAAAAAAAAAAAAAATTCTTTAAGAAAAAAAAACTCCTGAAAGTATGCAATTTATATATAATTTCATTAAATAGGTAAATATATAATATAATTCTACTTTACATCTACAGCTGAACTCAAGGGAATCACATTTATTATGAGTACGTAAATTCAATCATTATCAACCAGATTTTTTTTTCAATATTAAATAAATAATCATTTCCCAGTCAGTCAGTCAGTCACCCCTTAATTTCAATATTAATAGTAAATTCCGCTCAAAAAATCAGTTTTTTTTTTTGCTTAACGAAAATTCAGTGATAAATATATAAAATATTTTAGTTAAACATCTAAAAATCAGATTTTTACAAACTTTAATTTTATTATCTCAGTTTCTTTTTTTTATTATTATTTATTTGTATGTTCATGTTGTATCTCCTTTGCAAATATATGTATTTATATCACATATCACCACACATACGACGTTTTACTCATATATACGTACATAGTCAGATTTTCATTGTCATGTATTTTCTTCTATCTTCTTCAATTCTTCAATTGAGTGAGTGAAAAGAGCATTTATTTTGCTTTTATATTTAATATTTTCGGTTTTTATAGTTGAATTTATATATAAAAAAAAAGGTAATTTTTTTTTTATTTTGCTTTATATACTCAACAAAGGCCAAACAAATAAATGTATACAGAAACAGAACAGTATACAGTAAATATATATATACATATATATATGAATATTTTTTTCGTACAACAGAGAGCACTACACCAGCAGAGCCAAAAAGCCATCATTATCCAGCCAGCAAATAACAGGCATAACGAACAAGCAAACTCTATAGACTAGAGCTGAATCGAATTTTTTTTTTCATTAGTTTCTGGTATCGAGACAAAGGTAGACGCGATTTTTTTATTTTGTCCTGGTAACAAAAAAAAAAAAAATTATATCCCCAAACACATACAACAACAAAAAGTAATTTAATTTGAAAATTTTTGTATTACAATTTTTTTTTTTGTATTACAAAAACTAAAGGATATTCTGTAAATTAATTAAATTGTGTAATTTATATAATAATAAAGTTTAAAATTTTTAATTAAATTTAATGAAAAAAATATAATAAATATAAAATTTCTAATAAAATATTTGAAAAAAGCCAAGTCTAGACTGCAATTTTTTTTTTGTGTACGAGTATAAATAACTGAACGAACCGAACCGGCTTGTTAAAAATTTTGCTGACTTTGAAAAATATAAAACTGAATTATATTTATTATATTTATATATGTAATAAATAATAATATAAATAAATTAAATATAATTTCTATTAAACGCGATTTTCTTGTTTACGATTTTAACAATTATCAATCAACCTAATTGCTATAAAGTGGAGCTAATTTTTTTTTTTATTTGAAAAAAAAAACTAGCTCCAATTTTACATCTTTTAAGATACAATAAAAATTAAATAAGGAGAAATTTTCTATTTCTTACATATAATTTTTATTGTATCTTATTAGAAAATCATTGTTCGTTTGTTAAAATAAAATAAAATTAATTTAATATCTAAATTTGAATTCAAAAATTAGTCAATCTTTTCTGAATAAGGCATTTAAAAAATAATAATAAAATTAAGAAAGAAAGAAAAGTGAATGTGTTACAAAAATAATAAAAATTAATTAAGTGATTAAAATAATTTTTTTGAAAATCTAATAATCTAAAAAATTTTTTTTTTCCATTTTTTTTTTGGTGAAATTAATAAACACAACATAAAATCATAGAGCAGAAATTTCATCTTATATTCAAAATTATTTTGTAAGTAAAAATCCAGAATTTTTGATTTTTATTCCCTAACTAACTAACACATATATATATATTTAATTACATATACATAGAAAATAGAGTTATAATGAATATTTTTTTTTGCGCATATGTTTTGCATAATGAAAATCAAATCATAAAATCCTTTAGAAGATCCTTAAAATAAAAAAAAAAATCATTCAAATATTTTTTATTCCCAAAATTATGTTCAATCGGTTTTCTAGATTTCCTAAAACAAGGATTAAAATGTCCTTTATATATAATATTTACAGACTGTTTGTATTTTGTGAGGGTGTATAAAATGTGTCATTTTTGTATAGAAATTTATAAGAAATATTTTATTTTAAGAGGGTAGAAATCGACAGTTTTTATACTTATTTCTTCCCCTCTAATAATAATAATATTTAAAATAAGAATTTCAAAATTAAGGGATGAAAGATATAAATTTATGTAAATTATTTGTATGTGTATAAATAAAGATGTTTTTTTTTAAACATTGATGATAGAAATCTTGTATATTTCTAAGAAATTTATTTTAAAAAAGGATCATTTATTTTAGTTAGGTAAAAACATTAATGAAATATGAATTTACATACTCGTAACTTGAAAATTAGTCAACAGCAAAAAGTAGCAGGTTTATTTGTATCAGTTTTAATGCATTTCAGTATATTTAATCTTGTTGGATATCTTTTTAAGGATATTTGTAGTGTAATAGTACTTAACAACAACAATAAAAAGTATAGATCCCTTTTTATATTTTGTTTGTTTATTGGTATTTTTAGGTGTGGTCGTTCACTGTATTGTTAAAATTTTGTATATACTTCGAAATTTATACATTATATATATATAAATATTTATGTACCTTAAATTCATTGAACTTTTTTTTTTATTATTATGTTTTGTATATACATAGATATAACAAAATTTTATCTACAATGAAAATCTAAATAAACCAGCATCGTACTTTAAATAATTCGTGTTGTTTGTATCTATTTAGTATGTGGATGAAACAAAAAAATAATTATATTTTAAAAAATAATATGCTGGGTACTTTTAATGTCGAAATTTTTATAATATAGTTATAAGTAATCAGGTATATTATATAAGTAGTAAATTAAATTAAATAATTAAATTGGAATTATAGATTAGAGTATGGAATTATGGCGTAAATAATTGATAAAAATATTTTTGAATATATCAATTTTTACTAGTTATACAATTTTAATTATACAAAATAAATTGAATAATTTAATTTGTAATACATAATTTTTATAATTCAGAATATCTCCACTAGTCATGAAAAACAACATTAAAACTAATAATAAACTTAAATATTCTTTAGTATAATTAGTTAAATTAAATAAGAAAATTAGTTAAATTAAATTGTCCTCAAATGTCCTAACTGGAGTACAGCAATAGCAATTATTATGATAAATTAATTTTCTATCAAAATAATTGAAATTGAATTTATATTGAACTTACTAATACATATATAATATTCGTAAATTTTATGTTACAATTATATTGGTATAAGTTTGAAGGGATTGATTCAATTATTTAATAAAAATATATCCTTAAATTGCAAATGATAAAGAAATTTTATAATTAATGTTGATTCTGATTTCAAATGACTTAAGTCTTTTGAAAGTCGATGTATAGATCGTACAAATATGTTACAAACTTTTGATGATATGTTTTATTAGAACACTATACAAACTGCTACAAATCTTCTATACTTATAGGAGGAATTTGAAGATCTTTCCCGAGCTCTTTTAAATAAAAACATATATTTGAGGATATAAGCGACTTCCGACTTATGAATTTCAGTTAATTAATTAATGTTTAAAGGTAGAATAATTAATGGACTTAAAGATCTAAGAAAATTTTACAATAAGTTTTCATAAGTCATCAATAACTTAACAAAAGTTAAGATGCGATTTAGTGAGGTTTTGTCACAATTTTATTGAACCTACTAAAATTATACTGGATTCTTTATATAATTCTTTAATATAAATTTTAATTGCAAGCATGTTCTCAAAAAATTGTCTCAAGCATTAGGCCATCCTGAAATTTACTGGTACTCATTTAAAGGTGAGTCAACTGAAGAGCGATATCTGAAGTTGATCCCGGAATATAATACATCACAACATAACATCAACCACTACGCCACCATTGCTTCTTAAGGGTTCATTATAATACTGGAAACTTGTCACATGATACAGTTGTGTGTCTGTCACACTTCTTTTTATATAATTCTTTTATAATTCCGTCTTTAAAATATCATCTTTATGGCTTCTGAGACGTCAATATGTTATTTCTCTTAAAGTAATATACCATCTGGTGTTAAACAAAATTTTTAATGATGTGCAATAAAATTTTTTGATATACTCTGCGATATCTTAAATATTCTTTTCTACTGTCAGTCAACAAAATAAATTTTTCAATTTTAAAACGATAATTTTTTCGATAAACATTTCAAATATGTGAAAAAATAAAAATAAATTAATGAAATACCAAAATTTATTCTTTCAATTTCAAATTTTTTCAATTTATTCTATAGGGTAAAATAATTTATTATACAATAAAAATAACGTGTCCAGGATAATTTTTCAATGTTCAAAGATCTTCACCTAATATAATCGTATATTAAATTAATGGTTTTTAAAGAGATAAATAATTTCAATTGTAAATCTCTTAAATGAAAACCACATTCTCCTCTTACCAATCATAATTATTACATTTATACATTTTTTTTTAAAAAAAGGAAAATTTCAATCCAATTAAAATTATAAAATGCTTGTAAAATATTATTTAAAAACAAATTCTTCTATTTTTTTCATAATTGAGATAATTTCGATCATAATACTCGCAATGGCCCCGAAGGTGTTAAATAAGAAAAGCATTTTTTTTTTTTGGGTTAAAATTTATATATAATTTTAACTTGAATATTATTCAATAAATTTTCCAACTTTTATGTGCACCAGAACTTGAAGTTTTCGAAAAAAAATCGTTTTGTTGGCATTTTTTATGACTAATACATGACGATATAATGAAAAATATGTACTGAATAAAAGTTTATAGGGTAAAGCAGTCAATAGAAGACACCATTATCGCTAATTGTATATAGTGCCCTACAATTAGTTTTCTGTGTCATTTTAATTGTAATTGTTCTTAGAAAGACCAATCTGCTTCAATTTTAAAGGAAGCCTCTAATGAATTTTAATTTATAGATTTAGCAAATTACTGTTTTCGAAATCAAATTGGTCTTTCTTGTAACTAGAAGTAGAAGAATTGCTATATTTAAAAAATAATATTGTTGTAAATATTATTTTAATATGACGTTTTAAATGCATAGTCCATTTTCTGCTCAAAGGCTTTAAAACAAATACAAATTTGAATTGGTAAAGATTAAATTTGAGTTGGGAAAAGGACTGAGTTGACTTAGGTTAGGTTTAGAGTAAGGGTTGGCCACAGACAGTACAAATCATTACAGACATTTTAATTTGATATTATTTTACTATATAGGGTCCTCATAGAATAGGTAAATGTATGATAAATATTGGTTACACTTCAATTTGTATACGTATTACGATAAGCATTTTTTCGCAATTATACTTAAGTATCATTACAAACCTCGTTTGTGTACACTATTTCACTATGTTACCCTGCATATTAATTTTTATATGTAATAAAAAATAATAAAAAAAATGAATTGAGCGTGAAATTTTGACCGCTTTGTGGTTTTTCTTATAAATATGCTTTCATCATGTCAAAAACCACTTTTTAACTCACCCATTTAAAAAATTTCATTCTTTTAAAATTATATTGTCTACATGGGTACAAATCTATTTGTTTAAAAATTACCAAAGTAAAATTAAATAAATAAATAAAAAAAAAGAAACCAAATAGAAAGAAATGATTAAAAAAAATATATATAAAAACCTGGAAGATTACAGTTTAAATTACTTACCGCGTGTGCTTTTTTTTAGCGAACATTTACCTTCATCTTTAATAATAAAAAATACCTGTTATTTAGTACAACATATTACATTTTTTTTTTATTATTAAATATATGTTTAAAAGCATAAATAAACCGTATAGTTTTTATTTTGCAAACAAATCATATTGATTTATATATATACATTTATATTTTTATATATAAAAAATCTGGTTATTTTGCTCGAGTTCTTCTTTTTAATATTATCTTTTAGAAAAAATTCCAGAGTTTTAACCACAATGCAAATTGTCCACAGCACATGTAAAAAATTGTTACCGTAAGGCTTCTCGTGGTTGTTTCATTGCTGACGTTTACATTATTTTTTCAAAATCAATTTTATGATTTTGAAAATTACAAATTTACAGATTTTAAAAAAATATAATGAAACATGGTTTTAACTAACAAACCCACCTGTTAAATTATTCATAAATTAATGTTTTACACAACACCTCTTTAAACAAACTAACGATACCATAAATGAGAAATTAATGTTAGAGTTTCTAGTATGTTGTGCTGTCCATGGTTTTAATAATTTAAAAGAAATCACTGAATTATTTTAATATAAAAACTACAATTTAATTTATTAATATTCTTGAACTTGAATTCATTTATTCAACAAAATTTAAACTCTGATTGAATTGAAATATTTAAAAGTTTTAAATGGTTTCTTAAGACAGAACTGATTACGTACATTGATCGAGAATTATAGAAAAGTAAAATTTTTCCAAAATTTCAGGAAAAAAACGGATATACTAAATAGTTTTTTCTTTAGTTACGCTTTTTATTGGCCGAAACTAGAAAAAAATATTAATGTGGCGGGATTGTGTAAACGTTGAAATTATTAATTTCAAACAAAAAAGCATATAAATAGGAAGAGATCAAAACTTATATAAAAAATATTTATATAGACGAAAATTTGGAGATTCATATCCTCAAGGAAGCTTTTTTTCAAATACGCATACTTCAGTAAAACCAAAAAGTATATATATATATATATATACAAGTATGTATTACCCCACAATTAAAACTTTTATATGAATATTATTCTCTTTATATACATTCGTTTTGTTTCAACAAACCTCCCAAAACCATGAGAATTGTCAGTAAACTTGTAATAACGCCAAACTTGTAATAATGAACACAATCTCAGTTTCGAAAGATTATTGGAAATCTGAAAATATCGAATCTGCGGAAAGAAGATATTACATGAACATGCGCACTGATAAGTTCTTATAATGAAATAAAATTCGTTATGAAATGTGCTGAATGAAATGTACACAAGAAAAAGTACTAAATGAATTGTGCACGATAATCCTGTACTGTTACAGTTTTTAATAACCAGTTTTTTTACAGATACGGTTTTGTTTTATAATCTGATTCCCAATAAATATAATATTAATTTTTATTATAAGTTTAATTTATAGTGCAACCAATTTACGTTTTGCATGCAATGGAATGGAATAGTTCAACTGATATGAATCAACTGGTCATACTGGTCATATTGAAAAAAAAAAAAATTAAAATAAATTACCGCAGTTAAAGTAAAAAAAAAAAATATTGATTGATTTTCAAATTTATATTTATAATACAGAATACAATTTTAAACTTGAGTTTTAAATTTACTCAAAAGAAAGATTTCAAAACGTTCAGATATTTTCATGTTTATATTTTTAATGTTTTGCTGAGGGTGGAGGACTATAATTACCTTTAACAGTACTTACAAGATATTAAAGTTAAATTATGAAATTTTTCATAAGTTTCAGTTGTATATAATTAAATTAATATATTTTTAAATCTTCAGCAATGACTCATCATAATTGTTTAGTTATACAACCATCTACCATATATGAGGTCTAAGGTCTTGTATTTGTGTATATGAAATTTAGTATAATCCAATATTCATATTTGTAGAATTGAATACTATTACAAATTGACATAATCGTTGCCCTCGTACTAAACAATAACTTCTTTTTGCTTTCCATTATATTTTAACAGTCAAATTTTCAATATTCAATTGAGGTTCTTTATTGGTAACAATCGATATATTTTAATATTATGTTTTATAATAAAATTTTAAGTTTTCTTTCACTATTGACACTACATTTAATTAAATAAAATATCGAAAAACGCTCATATACTAATGGCCGATTTCACAGTGGAAGCTTTAAGCTTAACTAAACCTGTGTAGCTTAAGCCTCCAACTTAAACTCACTGCGTTTCTCAATCAAAATTTTCACTAATGTGAATGACAATTGAAAATAATGTTATTGTGAATGAAAATGTACCATAAAAATTAATGAAACATTGACATTTTTGAGTTAGTGTGCGTTTTATATATAAAAAATATAAATTTATTATATGGAAGAAAAGAAACGTTAAGAAATACGGCTTAACTTAAACATCACTTAAAGGAAGGCTTATCTTTAATCTTGCAGTGAAAACCCAGAAATTAAATTAAATCGAAATTAAGGCCTGCCAAAAGCTTCTACTGTCAAATCACCCATAAGCGTTATCCACATGTATTAATTATATAATAAATTATTATATCTAAAATAATTTTTCCATTATCCAAATATGTAACATTTAAAAACAAAAACTTAAAATCTAAAACAATTTTCAAAATTCAATTTTCCAGCCATTAAATTTTAATTAACAAAATATATACAAAAAAGGGCACCATAAAAACGTTTTACATAAAAGAAACATATATTTCCAATCAATATTATTTTAGAAACATAATTAGATTTTTATGAATACTGCTGTGCATCACTCCAAGATATTTTATTAATTTTCTAACATAATTATTTATAGATAAAGACGTCTCTATTTTCCAAAATATGAAAAGCTTTATGAAAAATAAATTATAATTTAATAATATTTTATCTTTCCAAAATGAATTGAATAAACATTTTATTAAACTTCCTTTCACATTATTATTATAAAGCATATATACATAAATATATATAACATAAAAGTATATATATATTTCCATAAGTAAGTATATAATCTGGGAAGAGATAAAAGAATGTTATTCAGATAAATATTAATGATGAAATTTTTTGTTACGGAACATTCACCTGGAATTAGTTTTATGCTAATGGGTGTGACACAAAGATTTTTAATTATAAAATGTATTTTAACATTATACATATAATAATGATTATAATTTTTACATATATTTCTTTTTAAAGAAAATAATCATAAAAGTATTATTCCTTTTAAAAGAGTTAGTTTTACTGATGGCAAATATAAGAAATGCTATTTAAATAAATTTTTTTTTCTTTTTTAAAAAAAAGATTCATTAAAAAGCAAATTTATAGTCCATTGTATTTGATTGCTCCGTTGCTGCTCCAAATAAAATATTTAAGCAAAATTTAACCAAATTTGCAAAAATGAAATTTTGCAAAATATTATTCAGATTTTAGTTTTGATTTTTTTTTTGTAAATTAAAAATTTCCAATTTCGACGAAGTAGAACAGAAATTAATTGTATAGATTAATTATGTTAAACGAAATTTTATGTTACCATAATTTTTTATTTATTAATATACCGGTAGGTAATTAAAATGTAAAAAATAAATATTATGTTTTTTTATTGGGTTGAAAAACCAATCCGTAAAAACCAATCATTAAAACATAATGTAAAAGACAGTTAATTTATATGAAATCTTCGGTTTATTTTACATTATTATTTTAAAGATATATAATTATTGTAGCATAAATAATACTAGGTTTGATTTCATTGATAAGATTTAGAAATTTATGAAAAATAATTTATGGAAATATAAATTAAATTCCAAATTATTTGAAAATTTCCCTTTAGGGAAGAAAATATGTTTTAATTTTATTTGGAAATATGTAAAGAAAATAAAAATCATAATAATTATATAGTGCCATTATTTATTGTGCTGCTTGTAACGTATTCTGACTATTTATGTTAAACATGATTTTAAAACATATTAAAAGAACTATTCAGAGTACATGAAACTTGTTTAATTTTGACAGTAATAGTTATATACAAAAAAATTAAATTAAATTACAATATTGTTTTGTAGATTTTTTAAAATTTATTAAAATATTATTGATAATATCAAAATTGGAGCAATTTTGACAGCACTGTCGTCACCAGATATTCCTGATTCATTGACGTTTAAACCAGTGACAGTGATAGCGATCATACTAGTATGTTATGTTGAGAAAGATGTGACAGCAATCGATCGTGTTACCCCACAAATTCGATTTATATCGATGGTTCTATATTATGATCCCTTCGTAGAATCTAATATAGTCAGGGGTCTAAATTCTATTCTTTATAAAAAATGCTGGTTTTATAATAAAGAATCTGATCACTCACCATAAAGAATCCTGTGATTATTGATATAAATTTTCTAGTTAAACGCTAGTTGAGTATTTGTGTTCTGGGATAGTGCAATTTTGTCAAATTTATAGTAACACAATTCGCTCTTGTATACTCTGAAGTAAACGTCATATTCCTACAGATGATTTAAACTTGCCCTGAATCTCTGCAGTTTTTCCATTGATAACTTGTGATAACTACAAGCCTAAACATGTAATTGTTGATTTGATGTCAAGCACAAACTGTAATTTCTTTACTAAGAAAGTTTTCTTCATATTTTTTACCAAATTATAATATTAAAGAAGTCTATTTAAACCATTTACTAAAAATGTTAGTTACTATAATATTTAACAATATGAAATTGTAAATGTAATTATATTATAAAAATGGTTATAAAATAATTTATAGTTGAATCATATTTCTTAAATATGTTTTATGGTATATAATAAAAAATACAATTACCATTACCACGAAGGTCGTTAATCAAAAATTCTATATATAAACCACATAACATTTTCCAAAGTATCTAAACTCGTGCAGAGTCTTAATTTCTTTGAAAGCTTATAAAATTTTGACCGCAAAGCAAATTTCATAACTAAAAGACTTAGCAATTATTAATTACAACAATCTTTAATATATCATAAACTTTATAAATATAATGGTAAACGTAAGATTGATCAGATTTCTATATTCTTCGACTGTACTTTTTGGACAGATCATTGGAAGATTTCGCCAATATTCTTTCTTAGTATACGTCACATTATTATAATTAACATTTTCATATAATAAATTATTTTCGGATTTTTATATATTATTATATTTTTAACATTTTTTTATGATTATTTTATTTTTAATTATAGTTTTTTTAAAACCATACAAAATTTGATAGTAAAACATTATTTAAAAATTCAATTTAATTAAAAAAAAAACTGTTTTAAGACTGTAAAATGCATGACTGGGTGTTCAAACTTTCTTCATATGATCTTTAAAATATTTAATAACATATTCCACAAATTATTTCGAATCTAAAAGATAATAATATATTTTTTTAATGTTGTTCTTTACACCGTAAGCGTTCGCCTTTTATTTGTAATTGCACTTGATCGAATGGTGTACCAAAAGTTTTTTTTAAAAAAAAAAATTTCTATTTTAATTATAAATTTTCTTTTTAAATAATAATTTAACATTAAATATAATTGCATTTAATGAGATATAAATTTATAAAATTTCAAATAATTTATAGATCTTTTAAAGGCCATTAAAACTTTAATAAAAAAATAAGTAAATTATGATAATCATAGTTTCTTTATATAATTTTATAATTATTATATATTTTCTATAATCTTTAAATTTAAAGACATTAAATATTTAATACCGTATTGTATCTATAATTTAAAGAGAAAATTTATGATTATCAAAATACCAACGGCATTTTCTATTATAGTTTTTCCATCAAAATAACAAGAATTTTTCATACATATTTTATTATCTTTTTCAATCTGTTTAGTAGATAAATTACACTAAACGACTAAACTATAATTATGAATTTAATATTATTTAATGAATTTAAATAAAATTTCATTAAAATAATTAATATTTTGTAATTGGAGTTCTTTTATTCATGATATTATTGTGAAACATAGATTTCCATTAAAAAAAAAAGATAAATTATTTTTATATTTTGGAATAAATTAAATTTATTTATATGAAAAATATTTTACTGTGACAATTTTCCTTACTGTTTCAATTTTATTGAATTAATTTTTATATGGAATTGCTTGTAATACAGAGTCAAATGCTACGAAAAGTCTTCAATTATTATAGTGTCTGTTGTTTTAAGTGGTAAACAGGATACAGGTGTCCACTCTCGTATAAAATTTTACCCATTATGGACAATTTTTAAGATTTATTCGTTCAATATAAAATATTGATTTATTTCAATATGAATTTAATTATTTATTCAAATTGATATACAAAAGTAATTGATAAAATATATACATTAGTTTTCATTAGCGTTATTTTAATTAAAAATATTTTAATTAAATTAAATTGTTTATAAACAATTCATATTTATATATAATATTATTATGTTTGATTGATAGATTGATGATTATATAATTGTTTGATTAATAGATTGATGATTATATAGATGTCTAAGTCAGAAACTCATTCCATAGAGAAACCGAGAACTGGTTTCCAACTGTTGCATATTTTAGGTACATCCTTTACATTATTCTCTTGATAGAGTTAGCATTCTTTTCTTGATAGAGTTTCGCAATAAGGCTGTAAGTAGACTGATCTGTAGCAGAAAGGCTTTTAAGAGCCAGTCTAGATTCAATTAGAAATGTATAATCATTACAGTTTAATTAGCAAGGGGATTTCAATCGTTTATACCAGGTAACAGTAGGCCATTATTTGGTATACCTCTATTATAATAATATATATGCCCACTTTAGTGAAACCAAGGCCTACCGTACCGTTTACGAATCAAATTAATAATTTCTCCATGATAGTCTACTTCTGTTAAATACTAAATTGTTTCACAAACAGCTACAGAGAATGTGACTAGCAAACTATCTTAACAACCCTAGCGAAATATGTTAACAATCCTAGAAATGTCTACCGATATAAAATACACTTTCTATGCAATTTTATTATTGAATCGTTTAAACAGTGACCCTTCACTCTTCAGTACACCAATAATTAGTCTTCCTATACAAGTAAGTTTATGGTTAAAGCGAATACGAAGTCGGTATTTTCAAGAAACATTCATTTGATTGTTTATGCTGATCAATTCGTTAAAATTGTGTTAAAATTCTGTACAATGCAATCTTTCGACAGTGGCAGTGGCATAACTTTTTGAAAGTTACATATAACCTTTTGATCCCATTAAGATTATGAAAAAGGTTTTGAGAGCCTTGCCTGCAATCTCCAACATGAAACTAAATAATCTTATAATTCTTTTCTTCTTCTTTGCCAATACGAAATCTTAATTTGAGACTGAACCTTTGCATTTCAAATCATAATCAGTTTTTAACCTAACTTTTTCTATATAAAATTTCTTATCATGCAATAATTTTACTTGTTAACTTGTACTTAAATAATTTTATCAAAACTAATTATCGATAATTTCCATGTTCAACTTGAAGATAGATAAAAAGAATATACAAAATAAAAACAATAATGTTAAAAATATTTATTAAAAATTACGTTTAATTAAAAATTAGATAAAAGTTTAACAATTCTGATTTTATATTTTCTAATAAAGTTAATCAAAAATTAATTTATATATAATTTAATTTATTAAAACGAAAAAAAAAAAATACTAATTATGAGATCAATTAACAAGAAAGAACGTCGAACATTTAAAATGTTTTTGCAAAATTTCTAATTACTAAAAGAAAAAGAAACAAATTTCCAATTAAAAAGCAGTAAAAAAAATACAATTTCATTAAAAATAAAATTCGTAATTTTCACAATAAAAATTGTGTGAAAATTAAAATTGTTTGCACATTTGATGATTGGTTCAAGAAAGTCGTGATTCGTCGTCGACTCTTTTATATAATGAAATGGAGTCGAAAATCGTTGGTAATATTTAAAGAAAACATTTTTATTTATTTTTCTTTTTTACTTGTTTTATTTACCATGATGAACTTTAACTTCATTTATTGATTATTTGTTTTTTAACGATTCAGTATTTTTTTATGTTTTTTTTTTTTTTTTTTAAATAAAGAATGCCAAGTCATAATTTTTTGTATTAGTTCATATTACCAGAAAAATATCTTATGCTGTTTATTGAGGGGTTAATAACCCAGTGAAAAATTGTATAAAGATAATTATAAAAAGATTACTTGTAATTTTGTAATTTTGGGACACTCCGATTTCTAGAGAAATAAAAAAAGAGAAATAGTTTAGTTGGAGTTGGAGAGCTGTGTAAACTCATATAATGGTAATCCTTAGATTCGTGATGTGAACGACTTGGATTTTGTATTTTTAAAATAAATGAATATACCTATGGTAAAATATTGGCCTTGTATTATGTTAAGTATCACCTAACGTTAATGAGCTAGTGCCATAGATACCCCAATTCTAACTAAGCTAATCTGTTCGAAAGTATAAATATGATAACTTTTGAGAAATCTTGAATAAATTTATAAATCAATAGTATCATTACATTATATAGGCTGCGAAGTTTAAATAACATGCATAACATTCTAATCATTTCTCCATTGGAAGAATCAGTCAATGTCAGGTACTGATAATTTCGAATATAATTGCAATATTTTCTATTTTTACAATGTAAAATCGATATTTTAATATAATAAGTATCTTGAAATAACTTTTTTTTTTTTAAAATGTTCCCCTTAAAAATTTGTCGTCTTTATTTAAAATGTACAAGCAATCAATCATAAAGGCTGGTTTGAGATTAAAAATTGGGTAATAAGTTGTTAACCAATAAACGGAAATAGTGGTTGAGTTTTAGAAGCCACCTGACCTTTTAAATAATAATACAAAATTTCATCCGGTCATCTTGTTATCGCTTAATCTCCGATCTAGAAGGACTTATAAACTTCAAATCAACGTATTTGAAAGTTGATCTTCCAGATTTAATATTCCCCTTCTTAGTAATTAACCCCAAAATTGTAAGTTTTCAAAATGATACCTAGTAATAATTAAAACTTAGAAAAATAAACGGGCTCGTCTAAGCCTCAAATGTATTAAATTAGTTTAGTAGCCACATAACTTCCTCCGTAAGAAAATGGAAACTCTGACCAAATACTAGTAGGGTAGACACAATAAATGATTTCTTTAGGTCATAGTGAATGGAGTCAGAGGTTCTTACATTTATCTTAACGACCCCATATTAATTTAATATAATTTACTTTGAATTAGACTATATGATAACGATATTGTTCAACAAAATATTATTTAGAAAGTTCTCAACCCCTTGACAAGTAAATAATGTATACAGTTTTGATTTGTAAACATAATTTTTGTAAAAAATTAAAAATTGTTTTTTAATTTGTATATACTTTGTGAAAACTAACAAAATTTGTACTGTAATAATAAATGTTTTTATACTTTTCTTGTGTCTTTTTTAATATTTATTGACTTTGTATTTCAGTTGGTTCAGTTCTTTTTTCTTGTTTAAGGTTAGCACCATAGCACCCCTCAAAAAAAATCATATGGATAAGATCTAAAAACCATATTTGTTGTTGTTATTTTTGTTAAGTACTTTACCCATTAAAAATTAACAAAAAAAAAACATCAATTATTTATATTCACTTATCTTTCCTGTTCAAATTTAAATTTTTTTTTATTTATATAATATTTCTATATACTTTTGAAATTTATATTTTCTCTGTCATTTTACCAGTTTTTTTTTTTTCATAATTTCGATGCATTTGACTATGCATTCAAATTCATAACAACATAAAATAATAAAAAAAAAAAAAATCTGTTTATGATGAATAATCTTTGAAATGTGAAAAGGAACATAAATATTCGTAATATACAAACAAAATAAAAATAAATCCACATCCTTTTTCAAGGCAAAATGTATGCCATATGAATTTTAAAAAAAGAACTCAACTTATAAATTGAATTTTTGAATGCCATCCAGTATGACAGAATTTCTAATTTGGGATTTTGTATATGAATATGAAAAAATGGAGGATTTTTTTTTGATTATTTATTTATTTATTTGTGGTATAATTGTCTGGAATTTTCGTTTTATTTTATATTTTTATTTTGGAATAATTTATAATTTACGGGGTTGTTCCATTATAAAAGGGAAGACATACAGTTTGAGGAAAATATTAGGTGCTTCGATCCATATCCATAAATATGTAATAAAATAAATATTTTCATAATTAATTTTATTCATCAAAAGTTTAAAACTGAAATTGAATATATAATTTAATATTATCTTCATCACTGGTCCGAGTTCTTATTCTTTACATTTCGGTGTCCGTGGGGGCTAATAAGTTGATTTGTAAAAATAATAATCTGCAAAAAAATCTGATACACAAAAAAACTAGAATTATAAATAGTATTCAGTTTGACAGTACGACAGTGTTGCATCAGAATTATTACATAGGATAAATTGAGTTGAATCCATTGTTTGATGGAAAATAGTTTGTTGCATGGTTGATGCTTGATTTAAGTAAAGAATCCTATACAACATTTTAGCTCACATCTGTCTTGACTAAGATAGTGACTAGTGACTAAATCTACCTCGTGATGGCCATCAGAAAGTACAGTAATACTGATACGACTGGTTTGTAACTATTCTGGTTGCAGCAGTTATTGTAGGCGTCCCCAATCGTTTTCCATAGATTGGATAAGTTCTTGTTCCACCAAACTGGAAATGATTTTTTATTAAGATAAATAGGGCATGCCAATAGACCTTCACGCTCTTCGTAAATGTATCAGTCCTGTTCTCTAATTCACCGGCCAACCTTTCGTCTAATCAGTAATCCTAGGGTTCATTACAGATGTAGTTAATTTTTAACTGTATAGCTATATATTTTTATAAATTCAATTAGTGAACTAATACTGTTTTGAAATATCGATAATTTTCCTCAATAATAGCTCAGCTATATGTATACTAATTTCGCTGGGACATATTTTAATTAACCGCAATATTCATGGGAAATTTTATCAGACGAAATAAACCAAAATAGACACTCTCTGATGGTGAACTAAAAAAATATATATTGTTATGAAAAAACGTGATCAAAATATTTTTATCATTAAAATAAATTGTATTCAGAGTCGTCGCAGTTTACATCGTGACCTGACAATCCTCTCCAAACTAATTGGAAATATATAATTGTAAAATTTTTGTAGGTCCATTTTACTTCGTTTTTTGAATCAACTACACTACAACAAAAAAAAATTGTAATTTTCAAATTAAAATTCGACAATAATTTACAAAAATCTTTTTATATTTATTACAAAATAAAAACCATTACAATTTTTCCATTTAGATTTTCCATAATTCAAAATAATTACACCAAATAATTATTATTAAAATTATAAACACGAAATTTATATTAATTCCAATTACAAATTTTTTTTTTTTTTTATACTTTGGTTCACTTTGGTTCAAACAAGTTCAATGAAAAGTTTTTTTTTTGTAATTTGTTTACTTGAATTTGACTTTTTAATATTTTTTAACTTCAAAAATAAAATCAAAAAATTTTTGTAATCAAAATTTACTCTTTTTCGAAAGTGTAATCTAAATTATTTAAGTGCAAAAATAAAAAAAAAAATTACAAAAATTTATTCAAAATAAAAAAGGTGAAATTTGAAATGACATAAAATAAAAATATTATAATTTTCTAATAAATGTTAATTAAAATGTTAATTTGTATTTTTTTCTATCTTACAGATCAACATAAAGCAAAAAAAAAGAATTGGAAATTACTTACAAAACAATCTTTAAGAACTTCGTGGAAGTGAATCAGTAAAATAAAAGCCAAAGAACGTCGACAAAAAAAAAGTTTTGTAATATAGAAAGATTAAAAAGAAATGAATGGCATGGGTTATGAACTAAATCATACAAATGGTGATATCATATCACAAAATCAACAAAAAGGTTGGTGGACCATTGGTCTAATAAATGAACTACATAAATATATGACAGCTGAGACATTTGGTTTTAAATTAAATGCAAATGGTTCAAGTTTAAAAAAGAAACAATTATGGACATTAGAGCCATCAAATACTGGTGAAAGTAAGTAATATCAATCATATTTTTATTATTTTGGAAATTTATTTATATTATAGTATATAGAAAAAATCAGTTTTTTATTAAACTGTGATGTTTTTTTATAATTTATTTAACCATTCACGTGATAAATACTCAGTGGTGTGCCGGTCTAAATGTCATTGGGGTACATGTGTTTACAGGATGTTAAGATACCGGAAAGAAATGCTGTGTTAATTTATACTGTCTGTCCAGCCATTATAAACTAGCGTGTTAACACTTTTCGAAAATCGTCTATTCACAAAGAATTTGATAGCTAAATTGTTGGTAGATCTTGTGTATTAAGAATGTTGTAGAATTTAATATGAAAATTTGTTAATCATAATGCAATTAGTTACAGATATAGTATTCCCAAGTTTGATTCTAGCACTGGGTTGCGCATGACGTCATTGGATAGTAAATTTTTTAATTTAAATAAGAATTTTGTTTAAATATATAAAAAAATAAGTTATCTAAACTAAATGCAATGTGCGAAGACGAAAATTCAATATTTGGAGCAGTACCTTTATCAAATGGTAAAAATTTAATCCCAACAATACCTCGGAAAGGAATTTAGAATCAAACTAGATGCTTTACGTCCGATTAAACATAATAAAATCAATTAATCAAAGGGAAGTAGAATTTAAAGTGTGGGAGATACAGTATACAAGTAAGATTCAAGTGGGCAACCTGGTTTGAAATTTGGGGTCGTTTAGAAAAAGTTTGGATATCTACATTCTAAAATCGAACTTGATAATGTGTTTGACGACACATACATAAATGTTGTATCTCAAAAAAAAAAAACGATAAAGGCTGGCTGACATTATGTATCGTGATTGGCAATGGAAATTTAAAACTAGTATGTTATGCGACACTATTCTCTCTTAATTAATTATGGATATAGGTCTTTTAAAAGTAGAATAATACAGAAATAACTTCTAAATCAACATAAAACATCAAATCAATACAAATATTAGTTGAATAGGGTATTCAAAATTTCATTAATTACATATTAATAAAACTAACTATAGTAATTTCTTGTAAATTAACAATTTTACACATAATAAAAGTCATGGAAAAGATTGAAATTAAATAAATGTTCCATTTGAAAATAAATAATGTCCCAGATGTACAAAATGAACTGTATTAATGATAATGGTTCAATAGTTGTATCCTCGTATCAATTTTTAAAACTGGGCCACGAAATTGTTTAAGCAAATGTAAATACAATTTTCTTCTATATTTATAATATAAATAAATAGATAAATATTTTCTTTACATTACACAAAATCCAATTTCATAAAAATAACTTGACTTCTTTTAACTGGATTTTCAAATATAACAGTAGCAAAAATGCAATCAAGTAAATGATGTTATTAAATTTTGTAAATGATAAATAATAATACCAACTTGGCTAGTGGCAATTTGGAAATAAATCAGTTACATTAAATAATGACAATTTTATGTTAATAATAATTGTTTGAAAATTTAATACTAAAATATTTTTTTTTCTTTTTGGATTTATTACGAAACTTAATATACCAAAGAAAATCTAGAGATTTTCATTCCTTATTCAGAAAAACCGGCCACAAATTTACTTGCAAATTAAATTTCAAATATATACAAACAAAAATTTTTAATGGTTATCTTTACGAAGTAAAAAAAAATAAATAAATTATAAATAAATTTATATTTTTTTTGCAGTCGTCTGGAACATATAAAAATGATAATTTTATATCAGTTTTTTGTTTGTTGCAAAAAATATTTCTTTTTTTTTTTTGTAATAATATAGGAAGAAATGCAGTTTAGCGTGATATTTTTAACACTCCGACTGACATATGTCAATTAAGAATGATTGACCTTGTAGTTATTGAGTAACCAACCGAAAAGTTTCATTTTAAGTTAGGTTTACAGGTTAGGTTTAAAGTAAGGGTGGGCTACATGTAATCTTAATCAATGCAGCCATTTGCCTTATTGTGATATCCTTTCTTATTATTACTCACTTGTCAAACCAGTACTGTTGATGAAACACTACAGTCGTAACGTTTCCGAAGGAGCGACAACATAGTCTTCGAGGTGTCGCAGTCGTCTAAACATCAACGTCGTCTAAACATCATATACACATTTTTATATGTTTCACAGTTTCGTCCTCGTGTTGATAGAACTTGTACGCCTTGTCTACTCATAGACCACTTGTGTACAGTAAGCCTAACATTTTTCTTGCTTCTTTCCTATTCATTTGAAGGAACTTTGCCAGTCAGTTTCCTAATGGTTATGAAAGAAAAGCTTCGAATATATTGAAGTAGCAGCTTCAGAGAATTCCATTTTAATTGTTAAACAGTCACCTAAGTAATTTATAATTTTCCAATTTGTTTGTTATATTTGATTGATTTCTCTTTCTCTTTTAGTACATTTGCATAAACGAATTTTTATTTTTCTATATTACAAAATTTTTAACTGACATTAATATGCGATCTTATAAATACCCATTAACATTACGTGGCAGTCAGAGTGTTTAAATAAAAAAATATCTATTGAACGGAAACAATTCGTCATTATAAAATCATATATATTTGTATTTTAATGATAAACCAAACTTTCGGGTTGTTGGACTGCTTCTGTTGACTAATTTTTTAAATATTTTTCATTGCTATATGGTATATTTTTTTGCAATGATTAATTATTATTGAAAGATGATAATAATTAAATTAATTGAGACTATAAAAAATTGTTAATTACAGTAATCAAACTTAATTATGTGCATTTTTAATGGCTTGTCTATTCCAGTAGTCTTTTATTTTATGTGATGGTCATTGCCAGCCAATAATTAGATAAATTGGCTTTGAAATTTTTAATAAAACTTCTTTTTTATTTTTATTTTTTGCATAATACATTTTTTTTACAAACAAAATCTTTCAACCATGAAGGACGACAGGTGGTTTGATTATCATAGGCTTTTTAGATGTAAATCAGTAGATTAACTAAAATTTTGTGATTAGTTGAGTGATTTTATATTATAATAGAAAAAATATTTTTGTAAATTGAATTTTAACACTTTAGATATTTTAAAATTTTATAGATGAGTGCGGTTCAATATTTTTCAAATATTGTAATTTATAGAGCAACTTTGGAATATTTTATCTGTTAAATATTCTTCAAAACAAAAAAATAACTATTTTCTCTATTACCAATTTAAATTTTTCTTTAATATATATATATATATATAATTTATACAAAACTTTAAATTGAATTGTGTTTAAACCTTTTAAACTAATGTACAATTTTGCCAACCATTACTATATATAGTAAAATTGTAGATTGTATCGTTGGAGCTAAACCATAAGCAACTTTCATATTTTAACATATTTTTCGCTTTCAAAAATTATTTAAACCATTTGGCTGTAGAAGAACCACGATATTTATGATGGTATTTTAAGAAAAAAAAAATGAATATATGAGTACTTTCCTGGTTAAAGTCCCACTTTCGCTGTAAATATAATTTTCGGATTCGATCTCCAAGAAAAATGTAACTTAATATTTAGATCCATATCTGCAGAATTACTTAATGTATAAAAATTATTTTAGTATTATAAGAATACTAGATATATAAATTACCTTTCTTAGGGTAAGTTCTATTTCGTTTCTGTATTATCAGGCATATGCCATCTAGCATCTACAAGTACTGAAACTTAAATTATTGATTTATCTTTTTTTGAAAATTTGGACAAAAACATTTTTTCTGTTTTACACAAATAGATGCAGTCTAATGTTCTCCTTCAAACTAAAAAAAACATACTCGGTTATCTATTAAACCTGAATCCTGTTATTCTATTTTTAACATACAAATATTTCATTTCTACTCCATCCTGTGTGATCGTACCTATACTCTATACATAATTTTCGAATTAAATTATCACCTGATGCAACTTTGTATACCCAGCCATAAGAATACTTATTGTTAATTTTTTGCAATTCCACAAAAATGTCCAGCTGTCAATCTCAATCTGTAGTTCAGTGTTGAAAAACCAGTTTCGAGTGAAGTAGATTGAAAATTCGCTATAAAATTCCCTGTAGCACAAAAAAAATAAATAAATATAAATATTCAATTCTGATAAACTATAAATCAATTTGCAAATTAATTGGCTCCAATTCAATTCAATATCAGTTAAATATATAAGACACTATAGCATATCTAAATCTTTACATCCTAGTAACGGAAATAAATCGTTAAAGTTTTAAAACGTTAACGAATTTGTATGACGATGCAAATTTAAAATATATTTATATTGAAATTTTTGGAACCACGGATTGCACATCCCCGTGTATACAAAAATTCCTTTTTAATCAGGTTTAACTAATTCTAACAAATGGAAAATATTTGATTTAATTTATAAATTGATAAATTTATTAACACAAATTCAATTTTTTTTATAAATTTTTATATTTATTTATAGGTGTTATATATCTTAGATCTCATCTTAATAAATATCTCGCAGTTGATACATTTGGTAATGTATTATGTGAATCAGAGGAACGTGATGCTGGCAGTCGATTTCAAATTAGTATTGCTGAAGATAGTTCTGGTCAATGGGCATTAAAAAATGAATCACGTGGTTACTTTTTAGGTGGTACACCAGATAAATTAATATGTACAGCTAAAACACCAGGTAAAACTGAATTTTGGACAGTACATTTGGCAGCTAGGCCACAGGTAAAAATAATAATTTAAAATAAAAAATATTTTATTAATAAATAAATTTCTATAATAATAATTGTTATCTGAAAATCTTTAAATAATTTTTATATATTATGTTCAGGTAAATTTACGGTCTGTTGGTCGTAAACGTTTTGCACATTTATCAGAATCACAAGATGAAATTCATGTTGATGCAAATATACCATGGGGCGAGGATACATTATTTACACTTGAATTCCGTGCTGATGAAAATGGTCGGTATGCATTGCATACATGCAATAATAAGTAAGTAAAATAAAGTTTAAATTAAATTTTATTTAAAAAAAAATAAAAAAAATCTAATAAAATAATATTTTTTTCTACATTTTTTAAGGTACTTAACTGCTAATGGGAAATTACAATCGCAATGCAACGATGATTCATTATTTAGTGCTGAATATCATGGAGGTCATTTAGCTCTACGAGATCGGTAATAATAAAAAAAGAATATACAAAATATAAAATTTGGCTTTTCAAATTGAAAGAAACATTTTTGTGTAAAATAGATTGTGGTTCTTCTGTTTTCTATAGTCAATTGAAACAAATTTCTTTAAACTGATTTGTTAATCTGTTCATAAACTAAATATGAAATCGCCTAAGGGTATGCAAACTGAATTAATTATATAAAAAACAATTTTATGTATTTCCAATTGAAGGAACTCAGAATAGAACAAGAAAATTTACAAGAATTTCTAAAATTATTGTAAAAATCTCAGCTTTAACTTGAGACAGACAATCTAGCATAACCAAATTAATGAGCCATTTTTTTGTTCTTACAGATATAATTATTATATATAAATTTTTAAATTTCATTTCGTATGATTATTTTTAATTTTTTATCATAATTTCTTTAAAGTGATGGCCAATATTTATCACCAATTGGTTCTAAAGCTGTACTTAAATCACGTTCCCAAACTGTAACGCGTGATGAATTATTTTCATTAGAAGATTCATTGCCACAAGCTTCTTTTATATCTGGTATGAATACACGTTATGTATCTGTTAAACAGGGTGTTGATGTTACTGCAAATCAAGATGAAATTGGTGAAAATGAAACATTTCAATTAGAATTTGATTGGTCAGCACATCGTTGGGCATTACGTACAACACAAGATCGTTATTGGTGTTTAACAACTGGTGGTGGTATACAAGCAACTGGTAATCGTCGTTGTGCTGATGCATTATTTGAATTAATATGGCATGGTGATGGTTCATTATCATTTAGAGCAAATAATGGTAAATTTTTGGCAACAAAACGATCTGGTCATTTATTTGCAACATCAGAATCCATAGAGGATATAACCAAATTTTATTTCTATTTGATTAATAGGTAATTAACATAATTTATAAATTGTATTTAAAAAATTTAATATATTATTTATTTTATTAAAGGCCGATTTTGGTATTAAAATGTGAACAAGGTTTTGTTGGTTATAAAGCACCCGGTAATACAAAACTAGAATGCAATAAAGCAATGTATGAAACAATTCTTGTTGAAAGAGCACAAAAAGGTATAATAAATTTAAAAGCCCATAGTGGTAAATATTGGCGAATTGATGGTGATGGTATAGCTGTTGATTCTGATGAGCCATGTGATGGTTTCTATTTGGAATTAAGAGAACCAACAAGAATTTGTATTAGGTAATTGTATTAATTAATTTAAAAAAATAGAAAAATTTCATTATCAATTTTATTTTATAGATCAAGTGATGGAAAATATTTAGGAGCTACCAAAAATGGTGCATTCAAATTAATTGGAGACAGTGCCGATTCAGCAACTCAATGGGAATTTTAAGAAAACAAACAAAATATTTGTTTTTTGTTTCTTGTTTTTGGCATGAAAATTAATTAAAAACAGAAAAACAATAAATATGAATAAAAACAAAAAACATCTAACGAAAAAAACTGCAATAAAATAATTTAATACTAAAAATGAACAATGGAAAAACAAAATAATTAACAAATTTTTATAACTACCAGAAAAAAAAAATAGCTTTTTATACAATTTACAAGTTGAAATAAGACAAAATTTAGATTTTTTACATATTATAAATACACAAAAATTATTATACATAATCTTATAATATTTCTGAAAAATCAAAGTAAATTGATTTAAGATTTAAACAAATTATTTAAATTTAGTTAATTAAAAAAAAAAGGAGCTAATATTTACAAAATATTTCTTTTTCAATAGTCCGTTTCTATTTTGTAGTTGAACAGAAATTCAAAACTATATACAAATTAAATATATAAAATTGAGTAATTTAATGGTTGTGATAAAAATACTGGTATATAACACAACCCAAAATAAAAAATTGTGAAAAATGCTCTACCAAATATATCATTGTGTTCTGTTCAACAAAATTATTCTTTATTTGCGTGATGTTTTCTGAAAAGAATAAAAAAAAATACAAAAATATCAAAATTAATATTTTCAATTTATTTAATTTTTTTCCTAAAATATAATTATATATTATATACTTAAAAACTATTGAAAACTATATTAATAATCATTATTCATAGAATTAGTGTTTAATAAAAATACACAAACATAAAAAAAAAAATTATTTAAGAAATAAATTATTAATAATAACTGTGAAAGTATATATTTAAAAAAAAAAATATCAATTTTTTTTTTATTAATGTGGCAAAAATAAAAATTTGTGAAATTCTTTTAGTTTTTTATATAAAAAAAAATGTTTATTTTATTTTCAATTTCTTTTTTTTTTTGTTTGTAAAATTCAAAGATAAAAAACTATAATATTTCTATAAAAAAATAAAATAAAATAAAAAAAAAAAAACAAAAAAAAACAAAAGAAAAATAAAAAATATAATCAAAATATCAAAAATAAAGAAAATATTATTTAAAAATTCTTTTTATTAATAATTAAAGCTTAAATTTTCTCCAGTCCATTAGTTACTTTTTATAAATATTTATAATTGCTTATATTGAAATTGTTTAAATTTTAATTCAATTTTAAATGGAATTCTCAAAAATTTGTATCAGATGGTAATTGTAAATTTCTTCTTTGACAAATTTCTGTAAATTCTGATCCATTATCATCACCACCACCACCATTAACACTACAACTAGGACTAACACCAAAATTACTAGTTCCAATATCACCACTACCACCATCGCCACTACCAAATTCTTCAATATCCGATTTTTCATCTAACATCATATCTTCATCATCAAATATAGTATCTTGTATGTTTTTAGATGGTGTTGATGTTGAAACTTGTAAACGTCTTTGATATTTATCTCGTGCATCTTTAATCCATGTTGTATCTGACCAATGATACCAACTTAATATAAATATAATTAAAATAAAGAAGAGGTTCGAACTGATTCCTAAAAAAAAACAAGTATTAAAATATTTTTCTTTGAGATCAATTTTATATATATTTTTTTTTGAATTTAGCAATGTTATAAATTATAAAAAAAAAACGTATAAATTATGTTAAAAAAAATTAAATTATATTAGATTTTATTGTTATAAATACCCAAGATAGCTGATAATACCGGCCAATGAAACATTATATAACGTAATCCTGTAAAATCAGCTGTTATATGTAATGTTACGGAATAAAATTGTATTTGCTGTGATTGAATTTCAACATAAACATCAGTAACTGGATGTAATTGTTCCTCTTCATAATTATTAAATAATTCAATTGGTACTTGTTGTAATTCCTCTTTAAAACCAAATACTAAAAATGGACTTAATACCCATGTTTTTATTGTACGTACTAATGGTGATTTATAACGTAACATTGCCGTTCGACATGAATGTCCTCTTAATAATGAATCATGATCACGCATATCAGCACAAACCATAAACATTCCTAAATCTTGATTTTGTGGTGATTCTGGCATATCAATATTTATTAATACTTTATATGCTTGGCCCACCATTAAAAGTTGTTGTTTTTTTGTTAATGATACATGTGCCTGGGGAAATGAACATGGACCAGCTTGAGGTGGACAAGCTCTAAAAATACGTGTATTATTTAATATAAAATATATGAATAATTAAAATATTAAATTACTTAAATTGCATATGAACTGGTCGAGTATGGGCAATAGCTGGCATATAAGCATAATAGAATGCTACATACATAAAAACAGCACTCCATAATATAATTGCAACAGCAAAACTAATAATACCAATACGTAATATAATGTCACGAATTGTTGTTACTTTGTCTTTTGTTTTGGAACGATAATGATCATAAACACCATGTCCCATTTCAATTGTCGGTTGAAATAAATGTTTCCGTAAAATACCAAATGGATCAATAATTGTAAGAAATATTTGTATGATACCCATTTTGTTAGACTTATGTATGGATGTACTATTCTTTCTTGAACTGTCACACTTAGATTCACCAAACTTATTATTGTCTAATACTAAAAATTATAATTTGTATTTTTATTGTTTTATTTCCAAAAAATTAAAATTATATAATTTAACCAAAGGTCATGTTAAAATTTCTGATAAGTGAATTCTTATCATTAATTTATGTTGTATATTTACATGCTTACATTTAATATATTAAGTAATTAAAATGATGATAACAGTAGAAATTTATGTTCTGTTTACTTAAATACACAAATTTTAAGGTATTTTTTTTTTATTTCTTTATTGTTTTAATTGAATATGCCGGTTCAAATTTCATTATTTGTTCTGTGAAAATAGAAATAACAGGAAATAAATAATAAATTTATATTGTTATAGGCGGCAAAAAAATAACCTAAGCAAATTTTCTTTAAAAAAATATTTAAATTTAAATTTATATTTAATAGTTAAATTAATTCAGTTTACTAACCTTCTTTATCTACTTTTTTAATGGTTTAATTAAACTTATTTTTTACACATAGTTAATTCATAAAATTTGATTGCGATTGATAAAGTTATTAAATAAATATTGGACAGCTGTTCAGCTGTTCTCTCTATCTCTTAGGTTGTTTATTGTATTGTTAGGTTAGGTTGACATTGACATGTCAATATCCAAAATGAAAGCAATATAATTTTTTTCCAATTTCGAATTTATAATATTTACCATTTTAATGGAATTTAACATTATTGGTTTATGTCTTGTATTGTTAAACTATTTAGTGTTTTTAGTGACATCTGTGAGAAATTTTGTAATATTTTTTAGGATATGACGTCAGAATTTAATAAAATTATTAAAGTCAATGTGGAAATATAATTACTACCTTATTTACTATAAGTATGACATTTAGAATACAATTTTTGAGACCTTAAAGGATTTTTCTTGTTTTGAGGTCACATAAAAAATGAAAAAACCATTATAAAGAAAATGTATGTAAATTACGAAAACTACTTAAGTTCACGATAATTCACGAGAACTATTTAAAGTTTACTAATGACAACATTGAAGGAAATTTTATAAAATAGTTATTTGTCATTAAATACTTCTCTGAATACGTTTTTTAATGAACTATAACTAATTATAATAATTAACGTTTCATTGCAAGCGAAGGCAATGCGTAAACTTAAAGGAAATTTTTTGATGTTAACTGGTTTCTTATAGTTTTAGATATTAAATCAAGGAACGGAATTAGTGGCATAGTTGTTCACAGTAATATAAGTGAACGTACTTGTTTACAGTAACATATCGATGGCCCCGAATACAACTATAGTAAGTCAAAAACAGCGTTTTTCAGGAGAGCTAAAATACTTTCTGAAATCTTTAATACTGGAGCTAGGCTCTTGAAATAAAAAGCATAATTTGCCAAATTTAATTTCACATTGTTCCCCGAACAAAAAAAAAGAAAAAAAATTAATTATGGTGCTTAAAAAAATAATTTTGTACTTACAAAATTTCAAAATTGCAACACAACTATTGTAACTCAACTTGCCGTTTACTAAAATTACGCGATTATTATGTGTTATATTATTACAATAATTGTAATATCCAAAATTTAATGTAAGTAGACATACAATCATTGTATTTTTAGGGCCTATTATGATATGTTAAATTGCCATATTTGTTTTTTATTCGATAAACATTGTAAGTATAGTTACATAAATGTTTTTAAAATTTCAATAACTACTAGTATTATTGTAAGTCAAATTGCAATAGTTAATATTTTTGAATTTTTATTGTAACTGCACATATGATAGCTACTTCTAGTATGCTTAATGTTGTAACTATTCTTAACATATTTGTCTTCCCAACCAAATTATAGTAATTCAAAATACAATATTTGGATTCTAATTTTACAATATACCATAATAAAACAACGGGTTATAACTTAAAAACTATGTGGGATAATACTATAGAAACTTTATGTGTTTGTGCGTATGGCTTATGCGGGTCTGTAGTAGCAGGGAAAACTTTTATTGTAAGTCGACATATGGTAGTTGTATTCGGGGCCATCGATATACATGTAGTACAGGACGCAAACCTAACAAAAAAATTGCAAGTCAATAATATTTATGATTATAAAAATTCGGAAAGTTTTGGAATTCAGAATAATATTAAATAATAAAAAAACATTTTTTTAACATATTTTTTGTTTTTAATAAATATAAACAAATAATTCCAAATTCACAAAAAAGATATATATTTTCATTATTTTTTATTTTATCTATAAAATATAAATTAAATTTTTGATATGTTCAATTAATAAAAACCAAAAATTTACACATTTTCTTTATTTTGTATTGTAAAAATAATCATCTCGTGTTTTCATCCAACCAGCTTCATGTGGATTATCCTTTTAAAAATATATTAATTAATAAAATTAATTTTGAAAAATTAGAAAATTATTTAATTATTTTTTTTTACCGTATAATAACCATTTTGATATGAAAAATTTGTAGCTGGTGACCAAATTGAATTATTTCCGGTTCCTGCTGGTTGTAAAGATTCCTATATATATATACATAAAAATAATAATGAAAATATATATTTAAATTATTGTAAAAACTAAAAAATGTACTTACACAAAATGGAAAATTCGTTGTAGTTGTTGTTGGGCTATACAGAAGGAAAATTGATAAATTTTATTATAATTTATTTTAAAATTTAATTTTAGTTTTAATTTTCTTTTTTTAAATTATTTACCTATTTAATCGGTGATTTGGTGTTGTAATTTTTGTAATACCTTTAAGTTTTGTTAATGGTGAACGTTTTTCTATATTTTGATTATTTAGAATCGTTGATGCTGTAGATCGATTTGAATTTGAATTTAAATTTGTTTCAGGTAAATTATTATTATTATGATGCTGTTGTTGTTGTTGTTTTTGTATTTGACGACATTTTGCACGACGATTTTTAAACCATACCTAAAAAATTATATAAAATATTTATAACATTTGTAAAATTAAAATATTTATTCTGAAAATGACAAACTTATAAAGTCAACTGCGAAGAGTTTGTAAACATAAATTTTATATACGTTGAACCGCATCTGCGTTACTTACTTTGATACTAACTGGGGGCTATAAAACATATTATACTAATACAAAAGTTCGGTTTTGATTAATTAAAATAATAATTTAAAAATTGTCTCGTAGAAATTAATCAAATTTTTCTCCAAATAAGAATTATCAATAAAACAATTTTTACATATTTATATTCGAAACAGCAAAAAATTAATATCAAAAAAAGTTTATTTTTATAGTTGGTTGTGTGAAATTTTAATCTGACATTTCAATTTATTTAAACAAAAATAAAAATATAAATTTAATTATAATTTTTCTATCCAGGAAGGAAATTAAACCAAAATTTTTATTTTTACCCTTCTGATTTTAATTTTATAAAATATAAATTTCGCCATTTTTATTTTTCCTGATCTAGCAAACTATAAAACTCTATAAAAAAAATTATATTCCCACTATTTATAACGATATTTTCAAAATGGCACGCATAGTGTATAATATTCAAAAAAAAAAAAAAAGACAAAGTTAAAATAGGGTCGATTATGATTAGGTCTTTTCCCTTTCTCTACTGCTAGAATTACAATTTATATCAGAAATGTTGTTAAGACAGTGACGCATGTGCCGAGGGATGAAATTTTTATATTTCGTTTCCCCCTTGTTGTCCATTAATAATTCATTTTTATTATTATGAATGCGCGAATATATCAAACTAAAGTCACGTTTCGATTCGTGATCTGAATTGATGTGATTTTTAATTTAATTTTATTATTATTATTAGTTTTTTATACGTTTAGGAAAATTTATTATGTAGGAACACACTGTAAATGTTATTCATATAGCAAATATAAATATGGCATTTGAAGCGATTTTTTTTTTTGTATTTTTGATTTAGCAAAAAAAAAATAATAAATTTAATTTAGTATTGTCTGGTAATTATATAAATGGAAAGTTGTGACATTAAGTCGGAAAAATTCGATAGATTGTTAAATGTGTAATATAATAAAAACTAATTTTATTGAAATTTATTTTTAGTTTAGTTTCAGAGTTAAATTTATTTTTTCTCAAATTGTGGCATTTTGATTTAGATCACTCCCAATCATTTCATACTAGGTTTTCCATTTAGTTAACGCTTAATTATTCACTGGAAATAATACAAACTTATTGCGAAGGAACGATTAGTAAAATTGCTGTAACTTTATAACACAGAAACGTGTAATAAAGTTCGTAAAACTTTGAGTTATGTGCTCGTCGCGTATTTGCTATAGTTGAATCAACATATTGGTTGAATCACTCGCAATCAATTCATACTAGGCTCTGCATTTAGTCAAATAATGCAGACTTATTGCAAAAGTACCACTAGAAAAATTGCTGTAACTTAACAGAAACTTGTATAGTAAAGTTCGTCAAATTTGGGAGTAATCTTATGTAATCAGTTCGTTGCGTGTTTGTTAAAGTTGAATCTATATTTTGGGTCATTTTTCAGTGGATCACATGCAATCGTTTCATACCAGGTTCTCTGTTTAGTCAAGAACTAATTATTAACTAGGAATAATGCAAACTTATTGCAGCAGAACGATTAGAAGGTTCATTCCAAGAAACTTGTCCACGAAAAAAATCTAAATATGGTCCTCAAACTGCGTCTGCATACATGCTCTATAGTATTGAGTAAGTCTGTTTTCTAATAATTCTAAACCTTGTCCTAGTAAATTCTATTGACAGTATGTAGAAAGTATGCAAGGTTTTTTACTCATGAAAGCAGGGAAATATTTAGGTCAATTTAAATACATAATAAAATATTTACAAATTATGTATATAATTAAAATTAGGCTATAAGTTAGCTCATATAATATAACTATATAATCAGCGCCATTTTTAACAAAACAGCTGTAACTTATTTCTATCCAATTGCTACAAAGAATTTTTTTTTTTTGAAAACATTCTTCAAACTCACCTGTACTCTAGATTCTGGTAAATTAATTTTCATTGCTACTTCTTCTCTCATAAAAATATCAGGATATCTAGTTTTATTAAATAATGATTCTAAAATATCCAATTGTGCTCTTGTAAATGTTGTACGTTCTCGTCTTTGTTTCTTATGGTTACCTTTTAATAAAAACATCAAACAAAAAAATTAAGGATATTTAGCATAAAAAGAAATTAAAAAAAAGGACGAAAAAAAAATACCTACACGTTTTATCAATTTAAATTATATAAAAATTAACCGCATATAATAATTCTATTAATGGATCGATGAGCTTAGTATGGAAAATGTATTGAAATTTTAATAAAATGTCAAAATTGATGACTTTAAAACAATAATATTATTAATTTGTGCTGTGATCTCTTAAATGGATTTAAACAAATTATATATTCATGGACATTTCTATTAGCTGCACGTGTCCTTAATAATATTTCTACCCATCCAATAATAGAATAAAATTAGATTTAAGAGTTAAATATTTTTTATTTTCCATATACGGTATAACAAAAATAAACAAATAAATAAATTTATTATAATCGTATAATTTGCAAACACAGACGCATAACTGTTTAAAGAAAGGACTCGAAAGGACTCTAACAAAAAATGAACAACCCACCGAATGTACATTAAATGCATTGATGCCGAAATGATACGCAAATAAAAAAAAAAGCGTAAATGTATGTGATACAATTATCCACCCTGGGTAGATAAAAATGTATTGGTGGTGGGTTATGTTACCAAGTTTTGAAAGAAAAAGGGATAAAAGTTAATCTTAAATAAATAACCTAAAGGTATCAAAAAATTATCAAGGATTCACTAAGGATATTATTATTATTTTTTGTTTGGTGGTAGCAAAAATTCAAATTTGTTTACATTTCAATTTAAATGTTTACTCTTTTAATTTAGCAATTTCATTTGAGAAGTACCAGCGCCGTTGGGCTGTGGGTGTTGTTTTGTTAATGGTGAGAAACGTATAAATATTTTAATAAAATCTATTTTTACTTAACTATTATTTAAAAAGGGATATTTTTTATAGGTTTTGTTTTCATAAAATTTAAAGTGTACCTTTAGTTCATTTCAAAAATTTAACATATTTTTAAAATGCAGACTAATAACTGTTCGGAAAATCAATCCACTTATTGGAAAGAACTCCACACGGATGAATGGGAAGTGAAATACCCCTCCTCCAAAAAATGGGAATTAATCTCACTATGAATTTAATTATGGAATTATTATAAGATTGAAAATAGTGGAGTAAATTTCTATCTAAATAAAAGAATTATGTGGTAAATGAGAAATATAATATGGGAATTTAATTTGTTCACATGTGAATTTATATGAAATAACTCACAAAAATAATAGAAAATAGCTGATAATTATAATTTTTGAAAGTTGGTATTACTATAGATACTTCAAAATATGAAATTTTATCCGTTTTATTTAGAAATTTTTGGAAAACTTTGTATTTGCATATTGCATGCACCAAATTTGGTGTGGAAAAGGTGAGATTAATTTCCACTTTCGTTAGAAATAACTTCTCTTTGAATTTACAGAATTATTTTTCACTTAGTTTGGAGTGATTTCCTGTAAAATAATTTCCTGTGGAGCTATTACCCCCCTTACAATAATTATAGTATAAAAAGTTTATTTGAAATATTTGATTTAAAATACCTCCATGATAACCCATTGATGAATGTAATGAATCTACAGCCATTAAATATGGTGCTGCTTTTAAATAAGACATTCCTGTTAATCCAACAGATCCGGCTTGTTGTGGTGTAAAACCCATTGGTGTAAATCCCATTTCACTTTCAGTAGAACAACTGTAAAACAAGAAAATTAAAAGATGAAATTAAATTAAGAATTTTTCAATTTTACAATAGTTTTCAGCACTGATTCAAACTGAATCAATTAATTTTTTCATATGGGAGTTTCGTTATACGGCAGTGATTTTCAAATCGCCAATACTTTATTGTGTAATTTTAAATTGCCAAAAAAAAAAAATGAATTCTTAACGATCACTGTAAATTTTATTACATATTTTTTCCGCTTTTATAAGCAATTAATTCCAATTTTTGTTGTTGTTGTATTTGAAAACGTACAGAGTGGATTTTTGGCCTCTGTTCATTGTTGTGATCTAGTTCTGATGCCAAGCAGGATATTCATTTATGGAAACATTTTTTTATTATATTTTCCTTTTCCATTGTATACAAAATATAAAAAATGCGACCTTTATAAAAAAATGATCTTCTCTCTATTCAATTGTATTTTAATGTGTGTAGGTTCGATACGTTCGGTATATCAAAAATTAGGCTAGATCGAATTTTAATCCTATGGATATTATCTGTATATTATATAGAATTTTATAATATTTGCTTTTACTAGGGTATAAATGATATATATAGAAAATTTTTAAAGGTGGTGAGAAAATGAAAAGAATATTAATTGAAATTATAATTAACGAAACAATTTATTGTGAATAACGTTAAGAAACTGAAATTATCCAGTCTAGAAAGTTTATGAAATTAATTTGATTTTGTATCTGAAAAGAATATGTATTTTGCAAAATATATGAAAGACAAATACAATAATTATTAAAGTTATATTTTAGCTCAATTTTAAATAAGTATTAACAATACATATATTAAGGATAACGAAACTTTACTGCAAAAATATGCAGAATTTAATAAATTAATTAAATTTTTAAAAAATTGTAGCAAAAAATGTTGCGATTAGATTGAAGGGGTAATCTCTAATCAGTGTTCTTTAATACTTCTTTCAAATACTTTTAGTATGAGCATTTATTCTGAAAATAAAAACCATATTAAGTACCAATAATGCGGTGTCCACAGCATATAAAGTACCATTAAGTCCGTACGAAATAATTGAATTTGTAAAATTTTTAAAATTTATGCTAAGATCAAGATTCTTAATCCATTCTGATATAACTTGTAGCGCAACGAATTAAACCTTATATAGTGAAACAGTTGTAACATATAGAGAAAAATTCGCTTTTATATATAGAAATTTCTAGAAATTATGGTAAAACTTAGTAAAAACTTGGAAACGAAGGATTTTTAATCAAGTATTTTGGATGGAGAATTTTAAAAACCAGGAATTTGTATTTGTACTTCACCAGTAGGCTGGAGAACTTAGACTATGCTGACGATATTTCTCTGGTCGCTAACATTTATGGAGACATGCAATCAAAATTAAACCCATTTGGTGAAAAAGCTCTAGAAGTTGGCCTGAATACAAATACATATAAAGAAAACTAAATAACTACTACTTGTATTAGAGTAATCAGTATCAACACTACACCTCTAGAAGAAGTAACCTTTGGCAGTATAATATTAACTATGGGAGTTACTGATGATGACACAAAATAGACTAAAGCTAGCATGAATGGCGTTTGGGAAACTATGGACAATATGGAAATCAAACCACACCTAGTAAAAACGACCATAATTAGAATATTCAACTCCTGTGTTTTGCTGTGTTACTATACAAATGTCAAACATGGTTTGTGAAGAAAACGTCTATGGACGAAATACAAGTCTTTGGCAATAAATGCTTGAGGGTAATAAGTAAATTACTCTGGCCTAGGTGGATCATACACGCAAAACAATTAACACGTTATGCAGACCTCCAGAAAAATCATAACGAAGATCCTTGAATGGAAGCCATAACGGCAAGAAAGTGTGAGGGGAGTAAAAACAATGTGGAGATGAATCATAAATAAAAAGAGATTGAAGAAAATGAAAAAACATAGATAGAAATCAAAGCGTTAGCACTAAACATTAAACATAATATGGTAGCAAAGTAGTGTGGATGCTCCGTGCTCAACATATTCGTCTAGATAATCTCAATTAAATTAATTTAACTAAATAAATAGTTTACATAATTAACTTACTCATCTAACATTTGACAAACTCTCGCTATCTTAGTTCAATTAGCATATAATCAAATGTTATAATTGATTTAGTCCAGTTGAATATGAATATTTATTGTTAAAATTCAAACTCCCATGCGTACCGAACGAATATTAAACGATTTCCATATTAATGCCAATTAAAATCATTTTATTTATACATCATTAACATATTATTATTATATATACTTAAAAAAAATGATGATTAACCATTAAATTTTCAATGTTTCAGAACATTTATTTATTTACAAGGATAAATTTTACAATTTTTTTTTCTGTTTTGATTTATATAAATTTTATTCAAGGATCAATAGTTGCCATAACACCGATTAGGAGGTAAATTGGGGGTGAAAAAATCATAAAAAAGATTTTAAAAAAAATAATTATTTTATTTAATTTTTTTAAATTAAATTGTTACACAGATAAAAAGAGATAGTAAAATTGTTTACATTATTTATGTAAAAAAAAAAATCATCTCACCCCTTTTTTCAGAATTTACATGATAAAATCTAGATATTTATGTATAGATACTTTTTATGTATATATAGATAACTATATTTTTCTATTGAATTAAGGATTTTAATATATGCTCAATTATTTTAAGAGTATATAAAAAACCAGGTAATTTTTTTTTACATAAATATTTTCTGGTTGAATTTTAACATCATTAAAATAAATTTATATTTTCTTTGTTGTCTTTTGATCGTTTTTCTTTTTTGAATTTAATTAGTAAGATAATTTTATAGAAAAATATATTATAAAAAATCAAAATTTTGATAAGTTTTTTGATAAAAGTATGTCAAGAATTTATACAATCACGCCCTTAACTTTAGTATCTTTATATTTAGTTAAGATATTGGTCCCTTTTTTAACGTAAGGATTAAAGGATTATAGAAAAAATGTTATAATTTGTTTTGGAATGTGAGATTTTGAATTCAATTTTTTGAATTGTTTGTAAGACAAGAGTGTAAATGGAGTGACAAAAATTGTTCAGTATTAAAAAAACTAGATTAATTTTATTGTATTTTAATAGGAGTATAATTTCAGGATCCAATTGATTTTTCGTATTCCTATATGTTTGGTATTACAATAGAACTTGTGTAGACAAAGATCAATATTATTTTTTTCTGTACCTTTTATATTACAAATGTCAATCTGGCTAATTGTCACAAGGAGGAACAAAAAACAAACCTTTTTGACATTTAGTGTAAAATTTCATTTTTGTGACATATTTTTTTTTGTGTTATTGAAAGAAATAGTAATAAAAATACTTACCCATTGCCAATAGAATTTCCCCACATTATTATGTCCTTTTTTGTAAAATTTTTCGATGATTTTTTAGAATCTGGAAAGAAAGTTACTTATAGAATTATTTGAAAGATTTGTAATTTTATATTTTTGCTGGTTCTTATATAAATAGAAAAAGAGATAATTCGAAATTGTTGTTAGCCGAATGTTCCACTGTATTTCACTGTATGGACAAATGAATTTTGGTTCTAACTTACTAAAATATTATATTAAGTAATTATATAATTGAACAAAAGATTTGAAATATATAACAAATTTTAATGTAATTTTACAATTAACATTAAGTTTTTTACCAATTTTAATAGTAATTTCAAATAATTTCATAATTTAAAATTAATAGTATAGTATATTACTTAAAAATTACATAAGCTTTATTCAAGCAAGTAAAGTAACACAAGTTACACATGCGTTTAGGAGACACGCCAAATTTCTAACTTGACAAAACCACAATAAAAAGGTTCAACATTACCCAATTAAGAATTACAAATCAATAGGTTTGTAATTAAACATTATGTTGTAATATTACATAAAATTTACAAAAAAATTTAATCATTAAATGTTCATTTACTCATATTTTTTGGGTGTAATTCATTTATTCATATTTTTTAGCTGAAACTACACAAAACATGTGTAATTTTTTTAATTTTTCAGATTATTTATCACAAATTTATGTAAATTTTGGATATTTTAAATTTGTAATTTTACAATTATTCTTAAAACGTTGGATGTGATTCATAACATTAAAATTAGATTATGTTTATAAAAATTAGAATAACCTTCGATACTTGGTATATGCAAATACATAAACTTTTACTTAAGTATTCATATTTAACACTTAAATATCTGCGATAACTCCGATACTATCAACAAACAATCATTAATGGAAGCAGTTGGACTAGAGAAGTGTTTTATTGGAATTGTTCCGACAAAATGTATTTTTTTCTGGACGTTTTAGAGGTCGTAGGATCCAAAAATGTAATAAAAATAAGATTTTTGTACGCTTACGTCAAGATTAAAATCTTGAACATAGAAACGCTAGATGCTAAAACAGATTTTAATGCAATTAGGCGGGTTCATTACAACTTTTTCATCATGCCCGACAAAAATGGTATCGAAACTATTAGTGGGTTTATGCGTAAATTTGGTATACTGATTGAATTATATGATGGTGCACGTGATACTTATCTATATAAGGATCAGTAACTAGTGGGTCGATGATAAAATTTCTCTTTTATATTTCATAAATGTTCTAGCTAGAGCAATATTGTATCTAGTTCTCATCTTGAACATATTTGGGGTCACCAGCTTTTTTAAATTTCGAATTATATAAAATACATTCTTGACGTTTTAACAGCTGTTAAATTTTAAACAAATCAGTATTTTTTTTATACCCAGCGTCGGTCGGTATCATTAATTTCAAATCTATATTTAATCACTATTGAACCTAACTACGATTTATTTGCTCTTTTTATATTCTATCTAACACTACACATAGCTCTAGACTCTACAGATATACAATTTAATATTAACTAATGAAATTTAATTAATAACATTTTTTTTTAATTTTCCGAATTATTCAAATTTTGATGAATAAACACTGTAAGAATTTTGTGGTTAATTTGATCCACATTTTAATTATTCTTAATTAATAATATTAATTAATTTTACATTATTAATTTTTGTATTTTACAAATACAACGATTTTGTCACGAATATTAAAATGAAAACAAAATCTAAATTAATTTTTAGAGATAAATTTGAAAATTTCTATAAAAGGACAACAATCTGAAAATCATAACTTTAATAAAATTAAATTTATATATTTTTTTTAAATGTTGTCAGACAAAAATTTGCATTTTATTTCTGGATATAAATTTAAATATAAATTCTCCGACATAACAAACTTAAATACAAATATAAAAAAAACTAAATAAATAAATAAAAAATATATTTAAAAATGTGGAATTTCATAATTTTGTTATTTTTTCTTCACAGATTTTTTTTTTTATATAGCTGAGCTACAATCATAAATTACCCATCATTTATAATTTAATATGCAAATTTACATAATCTGTAAAATAAATTTAATAAATATATATACAAAAATATTTATATATATAGAAAAATTGTCTGGCTACCGAATTCCTCTATATCTTTTATAAATAAAAATCGAAATTTTCAAATTTTCATAATATATTTTTTATTATGCTTTGTACTTTCAAAACTACATAAATCACAAAAATTTACTAATTTTTATTTAATGATTTAATACAATTTGCAAATTGGATAATTTATAGATCTAAAATTTTGGTCTATCTTTTAGATCTCTACTTTCCGTGGAGTTCCCAGCAGCATATTATGACACCAATGAGGCAATACTTGAACATCTCAGTATTGGTTTGGTTTCTCTTATACGCCAAATTGGCCATTTTTACCTAATCTATGTGATCTATAGGTTTAAGGCATCCTCTTTCTATTTCTACTATTCGTTTTTAAATATTTACAACGATTATGGATTCATTTTAATATTGATTTGTCGTGCATCCCAATATAGCGATCGTACGAGAAATATTGGTTTGTCATTCTTGGTTTGTCGTACGTATATAACTAGTTACCGCAACTTCAATCATTAATTTTTTTTGAAAAATTATATTTTACGCGATTCCCTCAAATAGAATACATTACTCATGTCGATTGAATCAACAAAATTTACATTTTTTATTTACCAAAAACAAAATTCGGTTTATCCCATTCTGTACAATAATTATTAAATTAATTGGATCGGGAACATAAAGTAGACAGTTTAAGAAATCCAATAAATCATTTTAATTCTGATGCCAAAATTAGAATATTCTATGGTTCAAATTTGTTTGCTATGATTGTCTTTATTAAAATGCATTTTTCAGAGTTCGAACAAATGACGCATTCGAGAAACTAATACTGAACCGAACCTGGTGTTTAAGTGTAATGTACTGGATTGTAACTTTATACCGGAAAACCTACCAATAAAGGAACAGATTCTTTATTTAAAAAAATCGAATCTTTGATATATAAGAAACTATTAGAAATTCTTAAACTCTCCATTAATTTAGTCCACAGTATTTATTTTAGTAAACCGAATATTTCACTGTATCAGAACAGAACTTACAGTCCAGGACATTACAAACATACCACTATATATTTACTGGTATTGATATAGGATAAGGGATCCGATTGGTTACACCTAACCTAATATTTACAATATAGATTTTACAGAAATCGAAAATTTTTATGTATGAAATTTATTACATATTAAATTTTTTTCATAATCTCAAATTGTTATACAAATTAATTTACAAGATGTAATTTACCACATGTTAATTATATGTTTTATTTAACAAAAAAAAAAATGGAAATAAAATGAACAAAATTCTAATTACAAAAATCCCCTCACAATTTACGGAAATTCTTAATAACAGAAGTACCACACAATCTCTTCAGAATGTTTGATGACTTTTCAGTCAACTCTACATGTGGTATATTGGTATGTCAAGTATTTGTTTCTTTGGGGTACCAACAATTGATGACACTTGATTCACAAAAAAAACCATACTAATAAAAATCAATGTAAAGTGTTAAACACAAAAATACTCCAAATTTCATTATTGGGAAACTAATAATGAAATTTTTTTTTTTTAATAAATTTTAAAAGGACTCGTTATTTGTTCACACTACGAACGAATATGGAAAATTTCTCATTAGTTTAATGTTTCACAAGAAATAGGATAACTTTTTGATGGCATTAATATTATACATAACAGTCTATTAAATCTTACCTTAGGCTAATTTCGTAATATATTATTTATATTTAAATTATATTCACCTGCATAGTAAATTTATATATGATAATTAAATTGCTTTTTTTTTTATTATTTCAAATAAATATTTTTAATAAAAAATTGTTTCAAAAAATTATTTATTAACCATAGTTACTGATTATGAAATTTGCTGTAATCCCAAATGATTTTTTTTTTCAATTTTCATAAAATGTAATATTCAATAATACTTTTCAGTATGGGAAATTAATGTAATTCGTGTTAATATCAAAATGTATTAATATAATTGAAATTGTATTTTTGTCATTTCATTTTCAAACCGCACTTAACTTTATTGAATTAAATCATTGTTAAATGTTTGTTTGGATGGGGGGAATTTCTACATATATATTTAACAAGGATCAAAAGAACAAGAAAAATCCCTTTTTATGATTCCCTTCATTGTTAGCATAAAAATGTAAGTACAATTGTAATACATATCTAGAAGGTAGTATAAGCTTAGCTATAATTGGAAAGTTGCAATGAAATGTTCAGATTTGTGTTCTTGAGAATTATAGTGGCAGATTAAATACTTTTTTTTTGTACTTTGACTTGTTATGTATAAAAATATATTTGAATTTATAACAAATTTTGGTATTTTCAAATAAATTTGTTTTACAATTGAATTTGTTGGCCAAAATATTAATAAATTTTGTTTATTAAAGATATGTATTTATATAATTAAAATATTTATTGAAAAATTGATTAATTGATAAAAAAAATTATGGTTCTTGATCCCACCATTTACAAGTTTACCATAATTATTTTAGCATTGAAAACTTATTGGACGGTTATAGTTTATTACTTCGAATAATTGCTACCTTTTTCATGTTAATTCAATGTATTATAATTGTTTTCTTAAATGTTGTTTATAAAATATTTAGTTATAGACCTTTTTAACGTCAAAATCAAAGAAGCTTGTGTTTTAACTGTCAAACACTTCAAAGGATTATGGTCTATACAGGGTAGTAAAATTTGATGCCCAAGAATTTAATTTCGAATTCATTTTTTACGGTGTAATATTTATTTTCGTTATGTTCTAGATTTGGATGCAGAAATATTAGGTTTAATGATTTTTTTGAAAATATGGTGCCAAATTAAATTATTCACCATTTTAAATATGTATCAAATTGTGATAAATTTTTTAATAAAATTACAAACTTAACTTTGAAATGATTAAAAAAGACTAGAGAAGTTAAATATTTTTTATTATATTCAAGTAAATTTAATCTAAAACTCATTTCACATTTCGAACAATTCTGACAGAAGTATTACATTAAAATACATTAAATGAATATACAAAGTGAAGTTATGAGTGGTGCTGGAATCTGTGATGTGCTGGTAGCTGTTTCATATTAAAATACGCTACAACATAGCTTCCAGCATGGTTCATAGCGTCACTCTGTACGTGTAGTTAAAGTAAATCAATTTTGTGATTTTGTAAATTTGGAATACCGTATTACAAATTTTGTAAGAAATACAATTTGTGACAGTAGTAATTTGTGACATAAATATCTGAACTAAACCAGAAATTTCCATTCCAAAAATATTGTAATTGATATTTCTTAACATTCTTATAACTAATTAATTTCTATTAACATTCAAAATTCATTAAATTTTTCTAAAACTTTTAAATATTTATATAAATAAAAACTCCAAACTTTGAAGGCCATTTCAATAATATTAACTCATAAATTTCATATTTTATTAGTCAAGTTAAATTAATTAGCAATTTAATTTGATTGTATTCTTCACAAAAATCCGAAACTTTATATTGTCTTTAATTTTCAAATATTTCTATAGTTTAAAACTTTGAAATTTGTGAAATATTTGTGAAATTTGACTAAACTTTGTTAATTTTAATTAACAAACTACTTTCACTTGTAATTATTACAAAATTCACATAAAAAACAGCTTCATTTTAATGATTTTTACACTGAGGATGGTCAGTCAAGTATAGCATTACAATAATTAATTTCTTGAAAGGTCAATAAAATAACTTCTACTTACTTTTTATCAATTGTAAAACTGATCTGTTTTTTCTTGTCCCAAAATGATCAAAGTATAAAATTTAATCAACAAAAAACAAATTTGTATTCCATTTAATTTTTATTTACTCCAAAATTTTCCATTTTCTTTCAATAAAATTCTTTGAAATTTCTTGTTTTTCTTTTTGATAATATTTTCAATTTTTCCATTTTTCCTTTTTATAAACTGACAAAAAAAAATATCCTTTTTTTTTATTTTAATATCAATCACTTTTTACCTTTGCGGAAACTTTGAAAAACTTGTTTACAACTTTTTTACGGAAATTTTCTTTTTTAGTTAAAGAAATTTTCCATTATTTGTTGGCGGGGTTTTTTTTTTATTTTGTATTTGTATATTTTTATGTAATCAGAAAAAAAAATATTGTTAATAATAATTAAAAACACTCACATAGAAAACATAAAAATAAAAAAAAATTGTTTGTGTTAATTTGTTATTAACAGCATAATTTTAAAAAAATCTTCAAAATACATTTTTTTTTATGTATTATTTATGTATATTTCAGTTATACAGATTTTAATTGATAACATATACAAATATAAAAAGTGAATTTTTCACCTGTGTTCAATATACAATAATTTTATAATTTTGACATTTTCGCTATTAATTTACCGAAATAACCATCACTATTTTATTTAACACTTATTATCGGTGTCGTTCCGTTTAGAGTAACATCATAAAAAATATATTTAAAAAAAAAAACTCTAATTATTTAATTGTATGTAAATAATGATAAACTTTGATGAACACAAGAAAATTGTAAAAGATATTTAATGTTTTTTTTTTATGTAATTTTCATTTTTCTGTAATTTATGAAAATGTTGTCTGATTTTTTTTTTTGTTTTTATGATTCTAGAATTGTGAATAAACCGAAACAAAATGAAAATAAAATATTAGAAGAAAAACACAACTACTATTAAATTGTTTTCATTTATACATACATGTATAAATATGTAAATATATATATACATAAAGGATAAATATATATTTGTAAATTTTTATATATATATAAAAAATATTTTGGATGAAGAATTTTGTATTACATATTTTTATGTATTCACAACAAGGAGAAAAAAAAATATCTAAATAAATTTTCTATGTCTATATTATTTTCACGATATTTTTTATGATTATATGTATAGATAGAGATACAATTTTCAATTATTTAAACTATAGATTCATATTTTTTTCAAATATATACAAAATATTTTAGAAAAAAGGATATTTTGTAAGTCGAATTTAGATATTCTTCTGACACTTTTGTATGTTTTCATTTATTTTTATTATTATTATTATATATTTTTTTTCTATTAAGTAAAAATATTTTTTGTAGATATATTTTGAGTATCTTATAGATACATGTTTAATTTAATAGTTCATAAATAAAAAGGATATACATATACAAATATATATTAAAAAATATATATATATAAAAAAATCATCATTCAAACTTGTGGAGTTTGTTTAGAAATTGAAGTTTATTCGGTACTGCAAGAAAAGTGTAATATTTTAGGTTCTAGTCGTTCTTGGCCAATTGTTTTACTTCATAATTAACTCACTGTTTACATATCATAACTAATTAATTTTGTCCTGAAACTGACCATTTCAATATTTTCCATCAGTTTAAAAGGTTGATTATTTGATAAAATTCTAAGTTTTTGTGAGCATGCCAGGTCCAGTGTGAACAAATTTAGATGTCTTAATTGAAGATAGATTCTACATTAAACAGTAATGACCAAGACTTACCAAAGGTAAATTATGTATAGTTTAACTGTTAATATCGTATAGGTTCTTCTAAATGTGGTCAGTGTTTTGACTGCTTAGGACGCAGATAAATTTACGTCTGTTTTTTTTACAAAGGGGAGTAAAAGAATCAGAACAAGAAGAATTTTTCATTTAATTGAAGATTATTCGTTCAGAGTTAATCTTTTTTCTGCCTACACTGACTAAACTGACAATTTATTTTTATTAATTTTTCTTTTTGAAACTATAAGAAATTTGCTAAAAAATATGTTTTATATTTCGTATCTATGTAACATAGAGAATTATGTTTTTATGAAATTGTCTAGGAATATTAAAGAACATGAAAAACTGGAACTTTTTGTTTTCTATTTTTTTTTTTTATAAAAAAATGGTATTATTAGCTGTGAATACGAATATTTTTTATGTATGATTTTTTTTCATCATAATATTTATACAAAACTTTTATCAAATCAAATATTTTATACTGTCTTATATATACAAAAAAAATTATATATATAATCATAGTACATTTATATCTATAGTCCCCACCCGATATAACAAATATATACATATATGTATAAATATATCGAATACCTTATGTATCTATATACTATTATAAAATTTTCTACTCCATTTTGAATTTGCGCAATTCTTTTATATTGAAACATATATGTTTTAATATTTTATGTTTTATGTATATATGTACGAGTAAATGAAGAAAATGTTTTTCATTTATATATATATAAGGTAAATAAATACAAAATTTTGGGTTTGATAAAAAGAAAGAAAATCATGAAATATATTTTTATACAAAATTCTGATGGTTATCCTCTTGTTCCGGAGTATAACAAAAAGGATATAAAATTTAAAGATTCTGCGCTTTTCTAAAAAAAAGTTTGAAGCAACAAAATACATTTTTTTTTTGTTTTGATTTACATTAAAGGATATTATTTATATTGGAATAAAATAGTATATAATAATACAATATAATAATTGAAATAAATCAATTCAATAAAAATTAGCATTAATATTTTATTAGATGGATTTATTATTATAATGTAATTTGTAAAAAAATGATTTCTATTTTTTACAGAAGGATAATTTAATAATTTAATATTATGTTTATATCAAAAAGAATTGTTTAATATGGTAAATCAGTCTGCAACATCGAAGTTAATTTATTTCAGATATCATTTAAAAAGAAAATATTATCAGAAATATAAAACATTTAAGGTTAAGCTAACAGATTTAAAAGACAATTTTAATTGATATTCTTATGATTCATGTATAACAGAAATTTAACATTATTTAATAAGTTAAAAGTGTTGTCGTCATATCTCTTTTTACGTTGGATATATTTTGACAAATATTTCTAGAAATGAACCTTTATAAACTTATGAATCCTATCTAAACTAATTATTACATAAATCAGATTTATGTAATAACTTACTATCGAGAGTTACATTAATAAACTACCCTACACAATTTCTGTAACTTTTATACAGAAGTATAACAGTTATAACAGTTACAACAGTTACAAGTTACAACAGTTATAACAGTTACAGTTACTGTTATAACAATTACATAAACTGTTATACTACTATAATAATTGCAGAAAATAAAAGTGACATTGACAGTTGCAATATAAAAGTTTCTGGAACTGAATTACCACCTTACAATTCGAAATTTGAACTATATTTTAATTTTTTACTATTCTGTTTTTCGCATTCATAATTTACTATAAAAAAATGTCCCCTCATACTTTAATTTATTAAGCAAATTTGTTGTAGCAGTTTCTTTTTAATGAAATTCTTTAAAATTTCCTTTAATAGAATTGCTATAATTTTCTTGAAATTTTCTTTTATTAACATACTAATTATTATTATTATTTTCCCCCCACCCATTTGCCCATTCAGAATTTGACTTTTCTCAATTTTATTTATGCGAAAAATATTTTTTTTTTAAATATTCTTTTTCTCAAAAATATTTATAATTTTTTCCAAAGATACAAAAATTTTAGTTTTTTTTTTTTTTTATTATTATTTCTTGTTTGTTGTCAATAAACAGCAAAAATACTCTGTCCCCATAACCTAACATTAATAATTTATAATATCCAAATGTTTATTTACAGATAAAATACATACATACATATATACATAAAAAGTAAAATCAATGCTCCATTATGATTTTTTTTATTAAAGTATCTATAACGTACATAAATTTCATGTTTTTTTTTGCTTATAACTTCGAGACACAACAGCATTTATTTTTATAGTTCTTATTTATCTTTGATTTTCTTTTGGGGCTTTTATTCTATATAACTAAAAACCTATATATAAAAAGATAGATTTGTTATTGTTGGTTTTTATGTTTTTTATGTTTTTTGCTGGGCAGTGCGCAAGATCTTATATACTAGTCAGCTAGCAGTCAGCATCCAACAGAGTGTCATACTATATGAAATAAAACAAATTTCATTTATATCTATATATTTTTGGGATGTTGTTTTTTTATTTTGCTGTAGTAATTTTGTACCACCATCAGAGAAAGGCGTGACTTTTTTTTTGGGTTTACAATGATTCTCCTCTTTTTTATATCTAAGCATAATTGTATGTATATATAGATAGAAATGGTGGGGATTTATAATAACAAATATAAAATATGAAAAAAAAAATCAAAAATATATTATGTAAAAGAAAATTCTTTGTAGGGTAATTTTTGGAGGTCCAAATGGGCTTGCCTTTCTCTGGTTATTTGTTGTGATACAAAGCATACATAAAATATCTATACAATCTTTTGGATCTATGTATGTATAAAATTATGTATGTACATTATTTATATTATGTATATATAAGTAAATAATTAGATGAGAAAACAGCCTATTAAGCTTGATGTACCTTTAATATTCATTATGCATTTCTTACTATATATGGAATTAATGTAAAGATATACCAAAAATAAAAAATGTTTTTATGCCACCAAGAATTGCAAAGTCATATTTAGTTTGTTTGAATTTTTGTCGTAAAGATTTTTTTTTTTTTTAAAAAAAAAGAAATTTATCAAAATTATATTTAAGATTAAATTAATTTTTGGTAAAAGAACTAGGTGGCATTAAGTTCTAACCTATCGATTATAATCAGTGCCAATAAAACGGCAGATAGAATTATTCTTTCGTATTAGTGCTAAATTAACAGATGCCAAATTAATGATCAATTAATTATGGCAAAAGTAACTGGAAGTAAATAATAAATAATTAGAAGTTCATATTTGTAGCCAAAAGAAATTAGATCTAGAACTAAATTTATCAATGCAATCTGTTAAATGTTCGATAGTCTAGCCTTGTAATGGACGATAACAGGTGGATTAAAATTGTAACAGAATGGATTCTAAGGGATGGTTTGAGAAGAGAAAGTCGACAAACATTGAGTGGAGTAGTGGAGGCGATATAAAAAACAAACGGCAGTTTACAAAAAGTTGAAGGAACATGACTGTCAGATAGAGTGAAACAAGAATGTAATGAGCAGATAGATCATTATATGATGGAGTTGGGAAAGAGAAATTGGCGTATGTTACAGCAAATGATCGTGAGGCATCAAAATATATTTTACAGGAACATCATCTGTCCAAACACTAAGGAAATAGTAATTTAGTTTGACAATTATAAACGTCAAGATGTAAGCTAAATTGAAACATGACAGTGGAGTACGAAGAAGTGTGGCAGCGAATTGGCGTCGTCAATTAGTTGTTGCTTATTATTTCGAACATAATTCGCTTTATATAATAGTTGAATCAATACATTTTTTTTAAATGTTGATTTAATGTAATATTAAATAAATAAATTAGAATAATAATTATATGTAATTACAAATTCAGTTAAATTTTAATATATTTTAGTACATAATAACAAATTGTAGAATATATCTCATGCTAAATCTTAAACGAAAAAAAATATCTTAAACAAGTGAGTTTATTAGATATTTAATTATTTGTATTATTCGATAAAGCAAAATTAATTATATTTCCCAAATTGTAATTTTAATTATTAAATACGTAATTAAAATAGAATAATCTAAAATTTGGTTTAGTAAATGAATCAAATATCAAAACCAACGTTAGCTCTTGTGCCTCATTGTGTTCTTTATTACATGTAAAACATTGTTTCTATATATTTTTTCTTCTATTTCGTAGTAGCATTTTGGAATTTTTCTTAACTAAAGAAAAGTATTTTCTTTTACATAAAAAATGAGGTTAAAAATAAGAATATGTAATTAAAATCTTTTTTTTACAATTTCTACAGTTCATTTTTGATTTGCTTGTTTTAGCATCTCTTTAGCAATTCCTATTCATTTGTAAAGCTCATTGTTTTTTAGAGAGTCCTTTTTAGTCTACACTCTACACTATACAAACAATAACGTGAAAATTTCAAAAGTATGTACTTCACTCCACATTCACTAGAAATATACAGAACTTCAACAAACAATCCTTTCACAAAAATATGAATTATAAAATAAAAAAAAAATGTTTTTAATACCTTAAATTTATTTACTGGAATTTAATTCTAAAAATAAAAAAAAAAACATACCGAATTCACGAAAATCTTTTAAATTATCAAATAAATTTTGATAATTTGATATGAACAATTTTTTCGGGTTACCTAATCTACCCAGCTTATAAAAGACTTATGAAAATAAAATTTATATTCTAATTTGTCTCCAAAATAAAAAATGAAAATCTTAAATTACACGAAAAAAAAATCATTTTTTTTTTAAGTCTGATAAGTTTCTTAATTTCCTTAATATACTAAGAAGGAATTTAATCAATAATCGTTTATTATTTAATATTATAAATCGGTAAATTCTACATATTACGATAATAATTTCTAATATCGTAAATTTAGTATTAAGTAATTACAAAATCTTCACAAAATTTCCCAAGAAAATAAATTTTACTCCCAAACAATATCGATTTTCAAATCAAATTAGACCGCCAAAAAAAAAAAAATTATTAAGAATTTTCTAAGCGCAATCAAATCTGCGCCTCTATTAGAACTTCTTAATGAATCAATATTGTCTGATTAAAAAAAAACAGTGTTTCTTCACCAAAAAAGTAAAACCACAAAAACCTTAAAATATGAGAAGAAATATAATAAAGACGGATAATAAAAAAGGGGTTAAATAAATAAATAAACGTGAATTAAATGGGAGGTTAAAATATGAAATAAAAGGGCGATTAAAAAAAAAAAGTTATATTTAAACAAAATATCTAACACATGTCAATACAAACAAATTACTACAAAATTTAATTTTTACCTCTGCCATTATGGCCCACAACAAAATTATATACTTAACAAGTCATCAATATAATCAGGATTCATCATATTTTTGTTGTAACATAATAAAATTGATTTAAAAAAGGAATAAAAATATTTTATTTTCTTCCACCCTTATCAATGATGCGAAAAATTATCTCTTGGGATTTATATAAAAAAATAATAACATAAATTTCATCCTTGTCGTTCTATTAACATCAATTTTACATGTACTATATATGATAAATGTAACAAAATTTTAAGGATATTGTTTTTATATTACATATATATTTTACTTAAGAGATCAAATTACTGATTAAATGTTCACCTAATTTTCAATTAATTTTTTATATAAATTCGAATTGTAAGAATGAAAATTGAATATCCTTAAAAATTTGATTTAATTAGGGCTGGATTAATATGTTCTTAGAAATACCAGTCAGTGGTAGTCATAAATTGATATTATGACTACCATTAGTTTAAAGAAGGTTATTAAAAAATGAAAAAGTTTTTTTAAATGATGAAAGTCCAGTGGTTCCAAGAACTTTTCTATAAAGTCGAATTTTACTTTCAGCATATTTTTATTTTCTGGTAGTCTTCTTTGCAGAGGATACTTTAAAAAATGATGAAAGTTCCTATGATTCTTGTCCAAGAAGTCGAACTCTTAATTCAGCGCATATCTTTATTAGCTGGCGGTCTCAATATCATCATTATATAGGTTGTTAATTAACTCTGATATCCTTAAATGATGAAATAATATTATAATTATTAGAATGAATATTCAATCTCTTTAAATTTTAGATTTCATTAGGGATGTCCACAGAAATACCAGTTAGTGTTGGACTTAAATTGATATATTATTAGTTTATTTAGAAGTTTAATAATCAGATTCTAAAAATATCCTTAAATGTTGACTTTCAGCAAATCTTTATTGCCTGTCAGGTTGTTAATGCAAAATGTTCAACTGGTTTCATAAGTATTGTCCAAGAAGTTTAAATCTACTTTTGAACAAATCCTAAATTCCTGAACATTATCAATACAAAGATTCTAAATAAATTCAATGATCCTTAAATTATGAGATGTCCTTTTAAGAGCTATTGGCGAAGAAGTTAAAATAAACTTTCAGGCTGTGTCAAATTCTTCAGCTGGAATTTACATTATTTCAATTTCCTTTTTAAAAATCAATAATTTTGTAAAAATTAAAATGTAAAATTTGTGTGCTTTCAAAAAAGCTTTTATCCTTTTAGGATTTTTTTTTTAAATTGACATTATTTATCCATCAAGTCATATAAGAGTATAAGAAAATGATCCTGTATTTTGTAAACACTATGGACTTCTCGTTAAGTATACTAAAAACCACACAGGCAGGACATTTTCCATTTAAAATGATAATTACACCAATCTATTAGTAATGGTTCAAAATTACAAAAAAAAAATATTTATTATGAACCTGTATTGAATTACTCTTAAAATCATTTATAGTAAATTAAAAGAGGATTACATACGTAAAAGGGATTGATTGTAGTACGTATTTTAATGAAAACATAAAAATAATGATTTTCTTTACTGTCTCTACTCAGAATACTTTGTTAAGATCAAATTTTTTTTTGGAACAGTTTAGGTTTTCCCAAAGGATATATCTTTAAGCAGTCATGCGATTTATTTTACTTGATGGTTCCATGAACTATTCTGAAAATGTATTGATGATGATGAATTTTAGAAGTAGAGATTTCCAAAAACAAATATATAATATGAAATTAAAAAGAGGACTACAGTAAAAGGCAAGTAAAATAAATGAAATTGTTTTGTGATAAACCACAACAGAAGGTTAGATGTACAACTGTGTGTACTGTTGAATGTCCTTATACCAGTATATTAATTTTGAATATTCATTTATATATTAGAAAAATGAAAATAATAATTTTGTATTTCATTTATTTTAAGGGTATAGTTTTTCTCTAAGTACATATTGAAAAAGGGTGAGTTTGATGAGTTATTAAAAAAAATGTTGATGTCTTTAAGGAATTAAGGGTATCTCTCTATACAAGTAAATAAGGACATGCGGTTTTCAAGGACTAGAAATATAATATTTATAAATCCCGACGGATATCTCTGTGGGTGGTGTAACAATATTAAAAAAAAAATATGATTATTTATATTAAAAGTTACAATAATAAATTAAATATTTCATTTACCTAAAGGACGTGATTAACTAAATATCATAATTTTAATATATAATTTTGATATATGATGTTTTAATAAATTCTATTTCATCCTTTTTTTTAAAAAAAAAAAAAAACTGTGGAAAATTGAATATATTTTTTTTAAAAAAAAAATAATTTTCTTTTTTTTAAAAACAATTTTCTCTTGAGTAATTTTTCAATTTCATTGATTTTTTTTATTACTTGTCTTCTTGTCTGTTAATTTCTGTAATTTAACATCTGTTAAATTATCAAATGTTGTGACGGATAGAATGGCAAATAATTTTTTTTTTGTGATACAGATTTCAAAAATGAGATTGCAGATTCCAAAAATGTAATAAATAGTTTCCGTTTACGCGAATCGTTATGCAAGGCTTGTATGCAACAATTTTCTCATAGTAATTCTTAACTCGATTTAATTAAATTTGGAACACAACTTTCATTGCGGTATTTGGTACCCATTGATTTGGTAGCTGCAGTAGTGATCCATGTAGTGGATCCATGCACGTAATATGTTACCCTGGAACATCTTTAATGGCTACTTCGCAAAACTCCTCAAGTTTGTAGTAATTACGAAATTCTTCGACTTACTAGAAAACCCCTCAATACTTTGTCAGATAGTTATTTATTCATTGACCCATTCATAGACCATTCTATGTGAGGCTCTACCGCCACTACTACCTAAACTAAGCTTACCTAGAATATATATAGAGTAATTGTTTGAATGAATTATTCTGGTATTTGGTGGTGTCCGCAAATTCGATAGCATATCCAGCAGCTTCCTATTAAAATTCCCCCAAAATTAATGATAATATTTCTTAAAATTATATTTACAAATGACTGTTTTTTTGTACAAAAAACTGTTTTATATAACTACAAATTATCTAACCCCCTAGGTGAGCAGCTTTTTTTCATTATTGAGGATTTAACAAAATAAAAAAAATGCAATGAAAAATATTTTACTTTTACTTATATACAATATTTTACATAAATAATACATAAGAAAATTATGTAAAAGAAATAATCTTTTGTATAAAAGTTAATTTAATTTTGTCTGTTTCAATCATTTTAATTAAATTTCCATGGTGACGAAAATATAATTTCCTTCAGGACAGAATTTATTTAATATTTCAGTTATCGTCACAGGTAAAATTCACAAACATATTTTATATGTATACAATCAGTAATATTTATAAAGTAATTAGATTTTTAAAATCTAAGGATAATATTTTAAAAAAAAGAAAAAAATATTAACGTATTCTATTATTTTATAAATAATTAAATAAAATATTAAATTATTGAATATAAAATGTAATTATTTATAGATTTAAAGAGATCAATGTTTGAAATTCATAAAATATTCGTAATTATGTTTCCATCCTATGGTAACCAAAATGTTCCAAATCAATTATTGAAATATTGATGGAGCATAATAATTTATTTTGTTAAATTGGAGGAGAACGTATTTGACGTTGACATACATTCTAGTATTTAACTTAATACTTTCTATATATTGAAAGTTACCCTGATTAATTAGTTGTTCGAAATAGTTTTATTCGCTAAACTGAATAGCACCACTAACCAATTCGTTTTAAAAAAACAATTTTGTATTAAATTTTTTACCTTAATCTGGACTCTAACTAAGTTTATTGATAGTCTTAAGCTTTTTAGAAGATTCCATACACACTTACAAATCATCGTCATACTTTTTACAGAAATAGATGGGACTAGTCAGAAGTCTAAGTAATATTAGAAGTTGTTTTCATAAATAATGCTGTCATTATAGTACTAGAAAACTCCTTGAAGTTTGAAGTAATTACGAAATCCTTCGACTTACAAGGAAGCCCCTCAATACTTTGTCAGAGTTTTTTATTCATTATGGTATATGTGAGGCTCTACCGCCACTACTGTTATTAAGCATTGTCATTAAAATTGTAGTTTTTATTTTCATATTCTATTATTTAAAAATTCTGATTCTCATTAGTCAGTGTATAGCCAAATAACAAACTATAAGCTGAATAGGCATCAGTCAATTTAAGCTATATAACTATAAAATGTTAGATTTCGAATAGTTTTGTTTACCTTTCAAATTGGGATGAAATTTCTAGACCTTCTATAGATCTAAGCTCAATAGGAATCAGAAATTCGAACTTCTATATATGCATTGGCTACCAAAATCATGTAAAATCAATTGTAAACTTTTAGATTTCGAATAGTTTCGTTAAGCTTCCGAATTCATCTAAAGGTCATATATAGACTATCCAGATCCAAAGAATAACCATAAAAATTAAGCCTTGAAGCATCAAAATTAAAGTAATTCTTATAATTTCTTGTTGTTTTCCTTAAAACCTAATATGACTATACTAAATATATTTCAAACATGGATGACAATACAATCAATACCTTAGCAAACATATTCTTAGATTCAGTATATTCATCAAAATTTCAGAATTATTCAGAAAGTTTTCTTTACTAATTATCAAAAAAATTAATCATTTTTAAATTTCCTAAAATAATCAAGTCAAAGAAACGAAAATATCAAAAAATTATTAGAACTGGAACAGAAGCTTTTTTAATCTAATCTAAAATGGTAATAATAATAATAATAAAATAACAAAATTATAATAATTTTATTTATTTTTTTTCAAAACTGTTAAAGGTACAAACCTTAAAAAAATTTCTGCTAAATCATTTTGTATCAATGAATCAAAAAAAGATAAAATTATAATTTTTTTTTCCATAATTTTTATACACCTGATATTCATAATATTTTGGTGGTTACTACAATTATATCCAAAAAAAAATATATTTAACCATCAGACCAACAAACAACAAAAAATTTATAGTTCTCCAAATAAAAAAAAAACTCATTATTATCATTATTAAGAATCAATTCCCCATTGAGGAAATCATTTCGCGTAAGTCAGAGGTGCAACTCATAAAGACCTACCTGAGTTAAATTCATAATTTTTGGTTGTATGTTTAATTGAAAGTCAATTGAATTTCTTTGGTAAAATGACGTGATCAATGAGGAAACAGTATGTGCCAGATCACTAAAAAATTAATTAATCATAATTTTTTTTTATGGTTATGTTTGTAAATATAGGCCTGTCAAAATCAAAAATCATGAAATTATATTTTAATGTTTTTTTTTGTATGTACAATTTATTTGTAAGTATATTTGTACTTAGATATCCTGTTAATTTGTATATACACATTTTTTGTGAAATTTTTGTATATTATGATTTAAATTCAAACGTCAAGGGGAGAGCATTTTAAAGAGTACTAGAAAGCTGCTAAAGTTTGATGCAATTATACGATATCTCAAATTTGTTGTAATCATCCGGCATCATAATAGAAAGCATCTTAATACTTATTCAGAGTTGGTGATCCAAAAAGTGTTGCTAATATGGACCTTGTGTGGTGCATGTGACACTCTGCCGCTACTAACCTATATTAAACTTGTAGAGTAATTGCCTGAGTAAAATTTGAGCACACATATTTAAATTTAGGATATTAGTTAGTAACTCCAAAATTTTGATATAAATTCAAACCTCGAACAGAGAGCAATTTATAAATTTATCAAAAAATGGAGCTAATTTCACAAAACTCAGCAAACCGCTTTACTAATATCGTTTTAAAGATTCCACTTCACAATTTCACTGAAAATTTATCTCTAAAACAGTGCTCAAGTCAATCAATTCTTTAGATGTAGTTTTATTTCGGTACATTTACAGCACTAGATCTTATATAAATATCACCTGAACAAAATTTGTAAGTCGCAAAATTTGAACTATCAATTCCGTTGTAATGGAGCTTATATTCTTTGGCAATTGGACGGAGCTTTAAAAAAGTTATAGTTAAGTATATGCTAAACATTAATAATTATGGTTAGCCATTAGAATGATTTTAAGACTATCCATAAACTTGAATTTCTAAAGATTATAAGCTTCCCTACATGTCGTAATATCACTCATGATGGTGACACTTTTACATCGTAATATAATTCTTGACGAACGACGTGACACTGGAAAGCATTACTGCTGTGTGACAGCCATAATATGAGCTGCTCGAATCCAACCTTAATTAATTGACAATTTCAAATAACAGAATAACTTTTGTAAGAATGAAAATTTAATGAATGTTGTACAACTTTCTATATTACCCTACAATTTCTGCGATTTACTATTTTGACAATTTACAAAATTGACCAATATCCAAAAACGTATAATAATAATAATAATAAAAAGCCAAGAAATTTTTAGAATTCAATATTCCCACGATCAATTTCCACCTTCTACGGTAGGATCTTTACAGGTAACTATAGAAATATCAAAATAATATTATAAACGATATTAAAGGAAAGGACCAAATAAAGTCAATTGTTGATGTTATTTCCTTATTTTATAAATAGAGGACAATGTTTCCTTCCGCTACGGATCAATTCCTTAACAATATACAAATGAAATTGAAAACGAGAAGGGAAACTGTTTATTGAGGTTTAATAAAAAAGTGATAATTTATATATTATGATGAAAATGTTTCCCGAAACGAATTATAAAAATTTTTGATAATATTTTTTTGGGTACAAATAAAAATAATGTTTAGATAGAAGTTGAACTAATTAGAAAATATTTTTATGTTTTGTGATCAATTTGATAATTATAAGACTTTATTAAACAATGAAATAAATTCTTATAATATTCAGGATATTCGGACTTCGAGATATAAGGAATTAAACTGATCGAAATTTTAGTATGACATTTTTAAAGTATGCAACTACGTTTCTTAGCTAAAAAGATCAATATCCATAATTTGAATTCTGCGAATGGAGCCAGTAGGAATTAGTTAAATGATAATATGGTAAAGATGCAGTAATATCTACCATAAAAGCAGTCATGATAATAATTTCAGTGCTCACGAATACAATACTGATTCAAATATCGTTAACGTTTCCAACACAGTTTAAGTAGTCTCCTAAAGAACCTTAATAATTTGCCCTAACCGAATTAAATTACTGAGAATAATAACTGTGGTGCCGAAATACTATAGGTTCCCTAAAAAGGAGTGAACAAGGATAAGCAAAAGCTAGAATAATTTATATATACAATTTTCTGGCCAAATTATCATTTTTATATAACAAATTTGTATTTTTCTATTTTAAATTCATTATTATTAATTTGAATATTTGTTTATTATCTTATTATAATAATTAAAATTTGCTTCCGATTAATAGGAGAGCTTTCTGCTATATAATTAATTTGTATTTTATACCCGATGTCGATTAAATTCTTAAACAATTCCGATTAAATTCATTTATTTTGAAAAAATGATATTTAATTGATTCCAGAATTGCTTTACGTAAATCTTATTCTTAATTGTCGACAAGTGTCACTAGTAATCTAGAGATGATAAATTTCATTTTGCTAATTAAGTTTTAAAATCACAAACTTTTAAATTATGTTTTTAAGCAAACTTAAGACAAAATCTGCTCAAACTTGAGTGTGGCTGATATGGTTCTAATTAAAATATCCCATTTTGATATAAACCTTCTGCTCAGAAGCAAAAAATAATGATAGAGTCAAAATTTCACTGAGTAAATTTCAGAAAATGTATTACAAGAAATTCTTTTAAATTTATCCAAACATTTTTAGCTTTGACCATTGATTAAAAATATACTATGACCTAGGTTAGTTAAAGACAACTTTATGTTTTTCTAATTTGTAATCCAATTTTCTAAATTTTCGATATCTATTAAATATCACATTTGTTCTTTTGTTAAACTAGTTACTCTTCCAATATAATAAAACACAAAAAAGAAGCCACAATTTTTTTATTTAGTTCACCCCAAACAAAAAAAAATATCCAATATATCAAATAATAAAATTTAAATATAAATTGCAAAACAAAATAATTCACTTCAGCTCCTTTTTTTTGCGCTAACCTGATTCCGTGTTGTTACATACGTTTATACATATGTGACCATTGGGCTAAGAGGCCTTACAAAATTTAACACGATTCTAATTTCATAAAATAAAAAGAAATTTCCGTATTTGTTTCAATTACTGAAATATATTTAATATATGTATATATAAAAAGTTGATAAAAAATGTTATATCTATAATTTCATTGATTATATTGGACTGTTGGAGCGGTAGTGTGGATGTAGCTATTTAATATGTGATATGGAAAGAGGTATTTATGGTATTCTAACAATAATAACTCTATAACTTCTGTTGTTGACTAATATGGACCATTTTCGAAATTAAAATGTAAAAGATATGGCAGTGACAATGAATCAATTAACAAGACCAACCTCCTGGCAAATCAAAGTTTCCAATCTGAACTTAAATATATTAAAAAGACTAAACAAATCATGAATAAATCATCTGCTACAGACTGTTCACTATATTTGATTGAGAAAGAATTGTCAAGGTCTCGATGAGGAAGGAAATTTATTAAACTACTTCCTTGTTTCTAGTCTATCTGTTCCAATACGAAAGATTAAAGTATCTGGATTTTAATTTATTGTCACAAATGGAAACAGGTAGGATTGATTTGGAGCAACTGATTATAAATTAGTATTTGATTATGTGCAATACGAATAAAGAGCCTATCACGGATAACTTACAACGAGATTTTCAAGCCTCAATGCGTGTTGTGAAACTATAATCATTTTCCCTACTAACTAAAGTGCAAATGGTCTACGTTCTGTACGAATAAAGAGGCTATCACGTAGTTTACGACGAGATTTTTAAGCTTCAATTTATGTTGGAATTTGCATTGCCAGAGTCACTCTCCACACTTTTGAAGAATTGAAGTAAACCTAAAGCCTCTGACAGCTCTTTGCCTATTAGAACATTGTCAATAATAAATTTTATATTATGCTGTGCGTGGTAGTAATAATTATACAATTGTTATGGAATTTCCCGCCGCTTCTTTAGTCGGTATTGTTGGTAAAGAAAAACCAATGAAATTATAATTTCTAAATTAACGATTTATTGTCAAAAAAAATTCCGTTAAACAATTTATTTTGTCTTGATTCATTCTTAATGTTTAAATATAAAAAAAACCTTTTTTTTTATTAATTTTCTATCCTTTATATACTTCTATATAATATATAAAAAAATATTTATTATTTATGATACGATAAATAAAAAATAACCTAAAAACAAAAAATTGATTTTAATGTTTTTTATAAAATTTTCAAGTCAAAAAAATCGTAAATATATCGAAATCGTTACGTTCTCTTTTTTTTATTAATTTTCCATTTTATTCGATGCGTCCTGTTACAAATAATAAAGCCGTTCTAAGCCGGAAGTGTCGTGCATGCCTCGTCAAAAGAGATTCTGACTGGCTGGACCGTAGAACAATACCAACAACATCTATAATAAAAAATAAAAAAATATAAAAAAAAAAAAACCATTTTGATATCAAAGCGAAGAGAATGTCAATATTTCGATATGGAGGCATTCATTAGCCCTTTTAATTTGTTTAAAGGTTTTGCTTGTGTCTGTTACGTTTTGAAGGTAACAAAAATTATTAGAGTATAATAATAAAAAATAAAAAAAAAATTAGTAAATAGGATCAATAAAGCGACACCTTGGCTGGGAATTGGAAGTGTAATAAATTTATTGAATAATATTGCTATATGGTCAACAAAAATTGCTTCCGGGATTTACAGAAATTCTCAATTAATAAAAAAATTTATAAGGGGAAAAACTATTAAAATATAAAAAAAAACCATAAATTTTATTAAAGATGAAAAAAATAAATGGTTTATTTTTTCTTTTTGGGAATGATACGCAGCATTAGATTAATTTTTTTTAGTACTGTACACTATCATTTTTGGCAGCTATTATATCTAAAAAAAAAATTGAATCCTTATAATTTTCGTTACTAATTTTCATTACACATTTTCGTACAACATTATTTTTGTTGTTGTGTATAAATCAAGATTGAAATTCCTCCTGTAAAATAATTATATGTTAAAATTCATTAAATTGTTAGTTTTTAAGGACCAAAAATTTCTTCATCCTATCATATTTCAAATTAAATTCACATTGAAATACAAGAAATTTTTTTTTTATATATATAAGTCACGTGTCGTTCGTTATTGTACAAAATTTTCTATTGGGATCCAATGATGAAAGATTTTAATCTATCTTTTCATAAAAATATTAAAGGTAAAATTGAGAAATAAATTTTTTAATCTAAATATCCTGGCAAATATACAAAAACAAAAAACAAAAAAGAAGAAGGAATATGATAAACCAAACACGCGTCCTATTTTACTGATGGTTCATCTAAATTTCCCCCGACACGCACTGTTATACAGATTGCCTTTAAAAATTTGTATATATACAAAAAGAATACAGATTTTCGTCTAAATTTATTTAGCTAATTTCCTAAATTAAGTTGTCCTTTTGGGATAATAATTTCATCCTTCCGACGGCATTATATCAATAATAATATATAGAAAATATAAAATAAATAAAGTTTTATGTATAAGTACATAATAAAAATTCCAAACAAATTTTTATCGAATTTTTAACGTACCAGTTTTTAAGCAGTTTTATTTGATTTGAACTGAGGCATTATGTTTGGTTTGGTTGATGCGGTTTCAAAACCATCCGAAAAAACTATAATAAATACTAAAAATATTGTATATTATTTAAGGAGAACTAAAGAAGACCACTGAGGAGTGTGCAGACCTTATAAAGTTAATCTACACACTCAATCAGTTCATGCTGTGATGATGCTACTTTTGTTTGGGTTGAATATTTCGCTAAATAGCATTTGATTATGATAATGGTGATACCATCTTTAATGGATTTCGATTTAAAGGATTTTACTCTTGAAATTGGAAAAGTGATACTTAATGGGGTGAGAATTATATAGATTTTTTTTATTATTATTATTATTGCTGTGTTTTGGGGAGGTATTAATAGATAAAAGGACAAGATAATTGAAATTAGATTTTTTTGGACAAATGAATTAGTTTGTATTTATATAGATTAACATTTGAAACTTTATTAATAGTTAATTAGTTTAAAGTTGATATTGTTGAAGATTAGAGTTAGCCGTACCAGTATATAATAAATATAAGATTTTGGGTAAGCATACTTGTAAAGTTTCAATTTGAGTTTCAAAGAAATAAGTTGAAGTTCAACCAATCTACCAATCAAAAGAGGTGTAGGTAATACATAGTTCAAGAAGTCATAATTCCTTAATGCTCCATTTCATTTTCCATAGTTTCATTATCATCTTTTATCCTCCTTATGAGGTTTGAAGTCTACAAAAAAACGGGTCAGATATATAATTTTAAACAAAAATTGTGAAATTACTCCAAGCCATTACCACAAATATAGATTATTTATAATGAAATTTTGAAGGGAAACAAAAATACGCTTGAGGTACTCTTGTTATATAAGTCCTACATCTAATACAACTTATTTTATTTGAATTCTCTCCTGCTGAGCCCTGAACTTTATAAATACCAAAACTTCAATTATTTCTCTGGGCACATAATATGAAATGTTCAGTAACTAAGTTTTCTTATTACCAATATCAATTTTTGATGCAAATTTGTTAAATTATTTTAGAAATCTGGTTCACAAGTATCGTAGTGGTGGATATACTTAAGACATTGATTGGCCGCTTCTCACAAAAACAATCTTTCTCTTTGCAGCATTCAAATCAAAGACTATATAATATATTAGATGTTCATTGGTCAGTTTTTACAATTTTCTTCATTTTCAAATCAGGCTTTGGTAAAACCTTAAAAATATAAAACAATTTATTTTTAATTATACATTTTCTTTATTTTAGCAGTTTTTGTTTTTATTTTTTTTATTTATACAATTATTTTTATTTAATAATAAACTTTTTAATTTTAATTATTTTTTTTTTAAACTAAATAAATCTATTTTACAAACAATTATTTTAATTGTTTTTTTTTTTCTTTATTTTTTTTGTTTAAATTTTATTTATACAATAAAAAAAATTGTTTAATATTTTTTTTTATTATTTATTTATTTTATAATTTAATTAATAATGATTTAATTTAATTTAATTTTTTGTTTTTAAATATATATATTAATAATTATGATAATTTGACAAAATCCAAAAAAATAATGTTTTATTTAATATGAATTTTTTGAACTTTTAAGAATTAATTAAAAATTCTTAATAATGCACGATAAAAATATTAAATTAAATAATTAATAAACAAAATATTAAAAAAATCAAAATGACTTTTTTCTAGGAATTTAATTTTTAAAGAAAAATAAAATTGCATTTATAAATTTTGTATTTTAAATTATAATTATTTTTGGATATGGATTTTATATCTATAGTTTTATTCGAAATGTTTCGATTACAGAAGACTGAACAGATTTACAATTTTCATATATAAATTTGAAAGAATTTTACATAAAATAATGAAAATATTTATTGTTAAATTAAACTTTTTACTGATGGCATTTATTTTAACAGCATTTACTCGTAAAATAATAAAATGTTCGATTTTCAATAGAAAATTAAATTATTCTAAATTATTTTTTTTAGGAAAATGATGAATTTTTAAGCCAAAAACGAAAAAGTTTACTTAAAATTTGATATAATATTCTTTTTTTTAATTTAAAAATTATTTTACATTTACACATCTATAATTTATATTTAATATATATTTAAATTTTTATTTTTATTTTATATATAATTAAATGTTTAATCAAAATATTTATTTATAATATTTTTGTTTTATATAATTCTTTTTATAATTATTTCAACTTTTTTACTTAATTATAGTAATTTTTTTTTTTTGCTATTTACAAACTTTTAATTATTTTATAAGATATTATTTTAAATTATACAAAAACAAAATAATTGTAATTATGATATTTAATTTGGATGCAAATGTCAGTTTAAAATTTGACATTTACGTTCATTTATTATGCAGATTTACGATTCCCAAAGAATAATAAAGACGTTCTTAACGAAAACAATTCGTTTTAGTCTCCTAAATAAGAAATATGTCGAAATCTGAAAACATTTAATTGCTAATTACACAGATCAGTTTTAGTTTCCCAATGAGCAATTATATATCAAAATCTGATCTTTTACGAAAGTAGTCCTACAGTTTTACATTCCCCAAGAAACAATTAAATGTCAAAAACTAAACAGTTTTTCTGATGTAAGTTTTGTAAGATCAACTATGACAATTATGGATGATTTTCATTTAAGAAGCAATTCTGTTAAATTAGTAATGGTAAAACATAAAAATCTCATAATTTTACTATATATAATATCAAATTAAAATAATAATAATATATTTTTAATACTTTTATTGTATTTTTTGTTTAAATAATTAAATGTATCACTTAGTTTTTTCTTTTCGTTAATTGCAGGTCAATAAATTTTTAATTTCATTAAATTTTAAATTATAAATTATAGCCATTTTGTTGTGATAAGTTTCTTAAGATATGTTTTTGTATGTGTTAATTAAATTTTTTTATGATAAAAATATTTAGGCCTATTTTTTTTTTAATTATCAAAATATCATCATCATATATATCCTTGGCCTGTCAATTTTTTTAAAATATTTTTTTTTTTTTAAATTTTTTATTTGTGTTTGTAACCTGCACACATCAAAAAAATATATATATATATTTAATTTGTTGATTAATATATATTTATATTTTGTAATTTATATCATCCATTATTATTATTATTGTTATTATTATTATTATTAATTTTAAGGATATCCTACACCATATTTACATATTTATCCTGTGGTGACATATAATCTAAACCATTTTGTGAAAATGCTTGAGCTGACATTGTACCACTAAATGATGAACTTGGTGATAAACCAAAATTTGATGTACCATAACCAGTATGACTCATATTATAATTAACTTGATTTTGATTACTAAAATATTCCATTTGTGAATAATAACTTGGTGTTTGATAATTATTTGGATATTGATTATATTGATTGTGCCAAAAATTATATGAATCATGATTTGATACATATGCATGTGTTGAATGTGCTGCTTGGGCAGCTTGTTGTGCAGCATGCTGGGCAGCACTTTGTGGTGACATTGGTGTTATTGGTGGTGATGGTGTTGTTATACTTGAACTAGAATCCATTGGTGTTATATTACCACCAGGTTGTACAAGGCGAGGATTTGATATATATACACTACTACTATTACCACCAATACCACCACTACTATTACCACTATGATGATGTTGATGTGATGCTGCTGCAACCATATCATTATCTTTTAATGTATCATATGATGATCGTAAATTATCATTTGTTTGTTGATTATTTGTTGTATAACCACCAGACATATTATGTTCTTTTTTACAAACTACACTAACAGGACTAACAGATGTTGCTGGTGTTGGTAATATTGGTGATGAATTATGACCATTATTACCAATATTACCAAGTGGATTTGATGTTTGTTGATTTGGATGATTTGAACCACTTGCACCAGATCCAGAAGTTGTTGAATTATTATTATTATTATTATTCATATGATGGGATTGTGATATGGAATGTGAATGGGAATTTAAAAATGAATTATGATGTGATGATGATTTTGATATTGATGATGATGATGTTGATTTATTATGGCTAGATGATGATCCTGAATTTGTATTTGATGATTTCGATGATGAATTTAAATTTGATGTACCAGTTGAATTACTACTATTATTATTATTATTACTATTATTATTATTCGATGAATTACGGCTGTTTGATGATGAACTAGTTGAATTTGAACTTTTTGTTGAACCACTCAGATTATTTGATTGTTGTTGTTGTTGTAATTGTTGACGACATTTAGCACGACGATTTTTAAACCAAACCTGGAATTCAAGAGAAAAAAAAAGGATTAAATTTGTATATTGTTGATTTTTCAGTGTTACGGAAACAGGACAAGATCGAATATAAAAATTCCATCAGAAATAAGTTGTGTAAGGAAATGAAAATTATAACAAATAAAGTAATCGTATTTTGATCATTTAATTCTAATATTTTTCTCCTTGATTCTACCATCACATTCGAAATCAATCGGGAAACTAAAAAATTACCCGGTTAGCCAGTCTTTAATATAATTTTATATAAATCGGAATATTTTCCTGGTCCCAGCTAGCAAACGATGTACACAATACAAGAAATGAAATGAAAAACTAATTTTAGTTAAATGATCAATAATAAATTAAGTTGATCATATAAATAAAATGTTACTGATAAAAAATAGAAATTGTTGAGGGCGTAATTTGATTCTAACTAATTTGTACGCACAAACAAATCATCTGCCTAAGTGAGCATCAAATGACACACAATTGGTCGTTGTATAAATATCCTTTCTGGCGTATAGAAATATTCAATTGCACCGTAAAGAAAGGATCTATGTCTTCATAATACAAAAAATTGATTTAGACAATTTTCACCCCAAATATATTTTTTTTATTTGTAACCAAAAAGGATTTTTTTTTATTTTGTTATCCTTGTGACACTTTCAATTTTTGCGTTCCATTTGTGATATGATAGAAAATTGAATTCAAAAATTAATACATAAATAAATTATAGATTTAAAAAATACTTTAGGGTGAAATTGTTTCTTGTACGTTCTATTTTCCGTTAAGGACTTTATAATTGGGGGTTGGCGAATAACAATTTGGAGAATGTACAAATAAAATTTGTATAAAGTTTATTTTAGGTGATGAAAAAAAAAACTCCCCATACAGAAATGATAAGAATAATATTTTCTTACTTGGAAATACTTTTAACCACGATATAGACAACAACGCTACTTGTTATTATAAAAAAAAGGACGAATATTTGTGGAGAATAAATTATTCGTACTGCTTTTTTAGATGCTGGCTTGTTGTCACCCTTTTTTCCGATTACTATTTTTAGTATAAAAGCAATATGATCCTTGACAAAAGTCCTTTAAAAATAAAAGTGGTTGTGTTGCGTATTAACAGTGTTATTTTTTTTTTCTTGTGGTAGAGTGGGGTGCACTCAAGCATTTCATTAAATCTGAGACGAAAAAAAAAATACTTTAATTTTTTGAGGGGGAATGAACGACAAAATCAACTAGGCATATCGAATTTCATTACGATATTTTCATGTGGAATAAACGAGATTTGATTATAACAGATTTTTCAAATTTATAATAAAAAATTGAAAATTTGCTTTTAATGGTTTTTAAAAAGCCGATAATAGAGAAAACAAGGATTTTTCATTTAACTGAAGAAAATTGAGTTAAAAAAAAATTTTGTTCAAAAGAAAAATTATGTTAATAATTTAAATGTCCTTTGATTTTTGTCATTTGGAAAGACAAAAAAGAAAATTATTTGATGACACAAACAAACAAAAATTATTTTATTAATAAAAAAAATTATTTTAAAATTGAATTTTTGAATTTTTCAATGATCAAAAAGGATATTCTCTTTTGTGAGCATAAAAATTGTAAAATTTGCAAAATCAGGAAAATTGGAAAAATTATAATGTTAAATTATTAATTTAACTTTAATATAGAAAATTTCCTATAATTTTCTATAACCCTCGCAATTACAAAAATTAAGACATGAAATATTATAGAGATACAGTGCGTAGTTGACAAATATTGAGGGAAAAAAATATTATTTATTTATTTGAGAGTAGAGATCCTTTTTGATATTATAATAATGATTGAGAATATTATAATAGACTTTTATATGTATATCCTTTTAAAGGGGATTTCAAAAACGGACACAGTAGTCAGTAATAGTAGTGTTAATGGTGATGTACACCAAAATTATATATTTGCGAAAATTTATCACAAAAAACATCTGTGCTCACCGTTTTAAGTTTAACAACATTTTATTTATTTTAACTGTGATTGTTTGTTTGTGTTTATTTTTTTGTAATGTTGTTATTTTTTGAGGCAAAAAGGATATTATTATTTTATGGTGTTGATTTATGATGTGTTTTTTTTTTTTAATAAATATGTATTTTTTTTTCTGTCAGGACAGTAGAAATTAAATTGTTGTATAAATTTTGATTTTTAGTTAAGAATAATTTTAAAGTAAAATACTCTGGAATGATATTAAGGACAAGGACAAGAGATATCGAATTGCATATTAGAGTACTCGATATTGCGAATGTGCAGAGTTGAATTGATATTTTGGAATTGTATTTGTGATAGCATTCAGTATTTCAGCACACCTTCCTTCCATAAATTATGAGTAAGAACTGATTCAAATTGAGTTGACAGTTAAGAACACAGAAGTGTAACTCAAAGCAATTTTTTTGGCAATTTATTATATGTTTTTGTTCTATTAAAAAAATTAATATTTTCACTTTCAATCCACTGAATTTCCAGTTTCGTGGAATTCAAATGAAATTTAATTAAAATTCAACTAAACCCATGATTTCAAGTAATGCTAACTCAAGTTTACTCCTTCATAGTATGCTTCTACAGGTTGATTTTAGGATATGATTCATGTGCGATTAAGATACGGCATTACGATAGAGTAAGATATGGTAAGAAAATTACGATATGTATGAAAATTTGCCTCCGACGGGCAATATAACAAGCTTAAAAATATAAATGCTGCAGGTTAAGTTTAGAGTAAGGGATGGCAACAGACAGCCCTGATCACTGCAGTTCTATGACTTATTGTGATATCCCTCTAATATATAATTATATTTCATTGACTAAGCCTACTGCGGATAAAGCAGTACAGCTATTTTGTTACAACCTACATGTTTTAGAAGGAGCGATAATGTAGCTTTCGAGGTGTCAATACAACAACACCTCACATTTACATAGTTTCATCCCTCATATTTACAGAACCTATAAACTTGGCCCGATGATAATCCAATTGTATGTAAGTGCTTTTTAAAATTGCTGTCTCAGATTGCCAAGATCGATATTAAGAAATCCAATTATTGGATATCTTAATTCAGTTATCAAGAACCATTCCCGGAAAGCGAAGCGAAAGAGTTTTATCAATATCTATTTCGACTATCATTACAGATATTTTCTTTTTAATATTTTCTATTAAATCTCAATTTCCGATATACAAAAGTACTTCCCGAAAACTAAAAAACATTCCTAACCACCAAAAATATTTAAAGGGTTATTCATTTAATTACGTTATAATCTAAAATTTCCTTTTTCGTGATAACTTTTATAAAATCTATGACTTCTTCGCATATATGAAATCCGCTTTAATTTATTTAAATAACCCAAAAAATCTCATAGTTACACATCAATGTTGTACATAACATATTCACATTTCCTTATGGATAACAAAACCTTTAATATTTACATGATTTTAAAATGATTTTTGTTTGGCAAATCCGTAAAGTAAACTTTCATGTTCACTATTATTTTAAAACAAATATTAAAAGACCAACTTTTGTTCTCAAGAATGATTTTGCACAATGACATAAATTTTTCCCTAAAGGATCGTTCATTTGTCTAATCACTTTGTCAAGATGGCAAATAATGATCACTGATGATGATGATGATGATAAATTCATCTCGGGGTATATAATAAATAAATGTGACATATTTTGCCTTTCACAAATAAAATCCTGATATATCCTAAATATTCCTCTGAATATGAATGGCATATGCGTAATTATTGTTTACATAGGTGTGTACGATGACAAGGCATCATTATCATTCCATGCAAAATGAAACCAAAATCGATTAACGATAATAAACAGGGAAGAAAAATTTGTATATAAATTTTTTGAAAACTGAGATTTTCAAAATGTTTTTTTTTAGGGGTGTGATTTTGTGTGTTTCACCTTTTTTAAAATAAAAATAAGTTTCTTCAATTGAAATGTCTAATAAATAAATAAATATTAATGACAAGGGCTCGGATGTATAATAATTTTTTGGTGTTTATTTGTACGCAATGTTACACTTAATTGTAATTTTACTATATAAGGCCACAAAAAAGGACTCAAATTTACCAATTTCCAGAAACATTTTATAATAAACAAATATTAAAAAAACTTTATTATTGTTAAAGATTTGTGATTTTTGTTGTGATAATGAATTTAGCAAATACAGCCGCCGAAATTGCCTATAAAAACATTTTAACAATTATTTTTGACTTATAATGTTGTAATATATTTTAAAGAAAAATTGCTCATTTTTCAGGATATTTAAAATTGTTTTGATCACGTTTTTCAGACTTTGGTGCAATACTAGAAAATTACGTAAATTTGACGTCATTGAACCTTGTTTTTATTTAATTTTTACATATTTTTTTTGTACAATTCAATTTTGTAGGAAGCCATAAAAAAATACAGAATTGTATAATTTTACATTTTCTTCAGACTTGTATATATTATAGGGAAAATTGTTGTCGTTATAGAAAATGCAGTAAAAATGCATTTATAGGAAAATATTTATTATTTAATTTGTAGAACGTGTAAATAAATTTACCTTGGAAAAATGAAACCATAAAAAATTTTTTAAAGAAAAACAATTGAAAATAGTTTAAATTTCTAGCAATTTTTTACATTTATTTTGTATATTTTATTATATTATTGACTATTTTTTCAAAAATAAAAGTAACTAGAGACAAATTTTAATTTTATTTCTTGTATTTTTTTTTATGGTTGAAATGGTATGAATTTTGTAATACTAAAAGTATAATTTGAAATATTAGAATGTCTTGAATAATAGTCTTACAGGGGGAATTTTTAAAAGTTACAAGTAAAAATCAGTTAAAATTAACTACGATGATAAGTAATTTAATGAAAATTGATTAGGTAATGACTAGAAACAGAAAATATAGAGAATTTTCGGTTAGTTTTGGTTAGGATTGCAGAAATTTTATAAAATTAAAGAAGTTTTGATAAATTTATGATAGAAAATTGAATATATTTGATTTTTAGTATATGATTTATTGAACACATGAATTTATTGTACACTATACAAATTAATAATTCCAAATTAGTAAAACCTTCAGGCAATAATCAGCAAAGTACTAACAGATAATCTGAAGATTATTTTGGACAAAGACAAATAAGATATGAGTGAAATTCTGTTAGATAACCAAACAACTGATTTATAAAGATGAAGGAATATTCTAAGAACACATCGTGAGATTGGTAGTCCTTAGAATGGAATCATCAAGGAAAGAATAATCTTGGGTGGGCCAAAACACGGAGAAGATCAGAAATAAAGCGAAGTAATATGTGTTCCCCAAGGAAAAGGGCAAAAGAAAACCAAAAATAGAATTAATTAAAACAAAGATCAATAAATTAAAACTATAAAAGTTCTTGAAAATTTCAACTTTAATAACGTATATAAATTAATATTCGTATTAGAATTTATTAGAAATGTGTTATATATAAATTATCAACAATTCCAAAGGAACTAATTAAGTTTTAAGTTAATTAAAAGTTTCCGGACATTAATTTTGAGTTAGTTTCTAAAAAAATTACCAAAATAAATCCACAATTCCGAAGAAACTATTAATTTAATCTATTATCAATATAAAAACTTAACAAAACTTCAAAGGAAATCTAATAAATAAATCATTTTGCCTCAAAACATTTTCTTTTAATCATTTTACAGATACAATATTGTATCCATTAGCATAATTATTTTATTATAATTCAATATTTTCAAAAATTCTATATAATAAAATTCAATTTACTTAAAATTCCCATATAATAATTGATTTTATTTATTAAACCATCACATGATAATAAATGGTGTTAACCAACAAATATAAATGCACACCCCAAAATTAAAGGTTATATAATAATATGGAAGCCACAAAAAAAGGATGATATCAATAAAGTAGCAATAAACATCTTACTAAAAATAAGGGAAAAAAAACTATCATTATCATTACAAATATTTCATATAAGGAAAAAATTTGTTTCGGCCAAATATTTTGTTTTTCCATGTATAAAAACTAATAAACAGCAGTGAGCCATACAAATATTAACCCCAGGAACTAAATAGCCAAATAAAATGGTGTCATAAATTACACAGTAATTACCCAGCAGAAAAGAAAAACTATTAGTAATATAGTATATAAGTGACGTATAGAGGCGTAATAGCGTATCGAATATGTAAACGTGCCGAGGGAGGCCTGCAGCGAATAAAATTTTAACTATTCCCTTACTACTAATTTTTTAGGATTATATTTTTTTTTTTTTTGTAATAAATGATGCAAAAGAATGGAATTTTTTAAAAAGGAGGATTGTCAGTCATGGTACATTTAGAAGACGAAAAAAATATTTATTTTGGGGGTGTTTTTTCAGTGCTGTTATTATAGTGATTAGCTTATGTTTTAAGAGGATACATTTCTGAGGTCAATTTTGTGTTGTAAATGTCTGGAAAGTGTGAATTAGTAACAATTTTTCGGAGTCCATTTAAAGGGCATAATAATTCCATAGTAATTGTATATTTTTATTTGCGAAGCTATCTCCCGAAAAAAACAGGAATACTTTGATGCGGTCACAAGCTTATCAGCTAAATTTTGAGCCCGTAACTGATCATAATTTAGAAGGATATACATAATAAAGCAAAGAACCATTATAGGTATAAGAGAATTTTCAATTATGAAGCTGTTTACTTGGAAACATAGGACACTTTTGTCAACTTATGCCATTACAGACCGTGGGGAAAATGTTGAGCTTCTATTGAACCGATAGTACTTTAAATAGAGTTAAATAAAGGGAACGAAGTATATATAAGGTTAAGGGAGTATATTTGGATTAACGTAACTTGCACGTAAAAGTCTACTATAGTTTAGTAAGGGATTCATAAGACTAGAAGCTATCAATCAGATTTTGAGCCTATAACAACTGACCATACTTTAAAGAATTAATAAATCATTTATTCTTTATACATTATGAAAATTATCGAATAATTGAAATTTAATTAATTAATTATTATATTTTTACCTGTACTCTAGATTCTGGTAAATTGATTTTAAGTGCAACTTCTTCTCTCATAAATATATCTGGATATCTTGTTTTACCAAATAATGATTCCAAAACATCTAATTGAGCTCGAGTAAATGTTGTTCTTTCACGTCTCTGTTTTCTTGTATTTACACCTGGGAAATGATAAAATTAAAAAATCAAAATTAATAAAAATTTATATAATTTTAAATTTCGTTCTATGAACATGCAATTTTAAAATTTAAATATACTATCTAAAAAACTAAAAAAAAAATCAAATCTTAACTGAAACTAATGATGAATTCGTTTCTCAAAATTTGTTTTTCCTTTTTTTAATATATAGTTTTTAAATGTAGGGTTTTTTTCTGTAAGTTTGTATAAAATGAACAAAGTGCAGAACTCCGCGAGAAACGAATTCACCATAACCAGTTACAAAATTATTTATAGTAAAATATTGAATTTATTTAAAAATTTATATTTCACTCAATAAATTTCATTCAGTAAAAAATTTCTATATTTTTGATATATTTCAGTCTGTTATATTAAATCATCGGAGTCAGCCATTTTGAATTTTTGTATATATTATAAGCAAAAATCATATAAATAATAAATATTTTTTATATGATTTTATTTCTTTATATGATGATATATTTTTTATGTGATTTTACTGACGGCATTAATATTTTTTTACAACCTTAATCATAAATTCGAATCATAATTTTGTTTTTATTCGATTCTTTTTTTTATAATAAAATATAACTAAATTAAATTTATTATAAAAAAAATATTACAGAGACAGAATTTATATATGTATATACAAATATAAGAAATATTTAATTTTAATGTCTGGACAAAAAATTGAAACCCGTCGGATGAATAAATTCATTAGACTTTTATGACGTCATATAACCATAAATAGTAGAAGTTGTTAATTATGTGACAGGTAAAACATGTTTTTAATTTATTTAGTTTTATTTTCATTTTTTTATTTAAAATAATATTTTTTGACACTAAATATTATAGATAAGATTTTAAATATTATATAAATAGTGAATTTTAATAATATTTATATAGTTATTTCAAAGATTTAAATAAAAATATGAAGATACTTTTAAATAATAAATTTTATTCTTTGTTAATTTGGAAATGGCGCTAAAATATGGTCATCAAGAATATTTTTTTTTGACATATTTTTGACAAGATGACAAAATTTTACTAATGATGATTTATTTGAATAAAATTGTTGTTGAAAATATTATTAAGATATTTGTAAAATTAAAATTAGAAAGTTTAAACAAAATATGTTAATACGTCGTACGATAGAAAAGAAACAGACAATCTTCTAAAACTATTCCGAAAGGTCATATTCAGATCAACAACTGTGTTCACGGTGAACTGGCCAATCAGTGAACATGCGACCAGACTAGGCTGCATTTGCGTTGAACTGAATAAGAAAGAAACTATGGCCAGAAAGGATAAACTTTCTTTGTGGATATGAACTGGACTACCTTAGCGATCTAGCGGCTGGACGAGGTGGATTTAAAATTACAATTTTTGCTAAAGCAGGTGGTCGCGTGAGCGGTAGCAAAACGATGCTAACGCGCTTATCAAGCTTTAGAATAAAATGAGATGTATTAAAAGCGTACTGGTTTAGAATAAAATGATCTGTATTAAAAGCGTAGTAATTTTCGGAAATTACAGCAAATATAACTCTGGCTGGAGATAGTTTCATCGTCGTTATGCGGTAATAACATCGTCAAAGTAGAAATCAACTTTTACGTTGTACAGTAAAAGACTTCATAGAATTTCATATATTTTAACTTGTACAGTTCACAGAATTGACATCGATGAAACTAACTTCAGCATAAAATTTATTAAAATTTAATTTAACTTTTGACAACTGCTTTTCAGCGTGATATCACCTTTTAGGACAATTTGATTTTATGATTTTTAAATAATACTTTTTTGTGTCCAAACTGATTTTCGAGTGCCGCTATCCGATTACTACGACAAGCAGTCATTCTATCTCAATGTTGAAATAAATATAGATATTTTCTAAGCAATTTCGTATAATAATTTGTCAAAATCTTTTCGGGCTGATAATGAAAATATTAAATTTATGAAATTGATTTACAAGTTCCCAATCAGCCATATCTTAACCAACTTAATAAATCATATTTTAGGACTATATTAATTATAAATTGTAATTTAAAAATATCTCATTTTTAGAAATAATAGAATCCTACGATCTAATTCCCGCCTTCTAACTAAAAATAATTAACTATAAACTTAAAATTCTAAAAAATTTCCCACCATAAATTTTATAAATATACTATTTAAATTTAGGTAGAGTAAAGTTCTTTGTCCTTATTATTTTCTAACAAAATTGTATTCCAATAAATTAAAGGTCCTTTTTTTGATTAATAAGAAAATAATAATAATAATAATTAATCTTTTCCACCTCCACAGAGGGAATTCTGTAATTAATTTTTTGAATTCTTAATTAGCCAAAACAAAAAAAAACTACTATATAAAAAATACTATTTAATAAATTATACAATTTTAGTAGATCAAATCTGGAAATTGGTTAGTTGAGTTAAAAAGTTACAAATTATAAAGAAGAATTTTTATTTTGGGTATATAAAAAATGAACAATTAAAAATGAAAAGGATATCTTTTAAATGGGCTAAGTGGGAGTTACATAAATGTCATGCCAACAAAACAGCAAACAAAAAAAAAATCTTTATTTAGAGGCTTTTAATTTTCCAACATTGTTTTAAGATTTATAAAATTGAAAATGTATAACATAAAATAAATCTGTAAAGTTCTAAATGTCGACTTAGAAAATCTAGACTGAATAAAATATCGACTAATATATAAATTAATATCGAAAGTATTAACAAAAGAATTATTACTTTTTCTAATGATTTTGTAATAAACTTCGCTTTAAGACTTTGGAATTTTTCAGTATTTTCAGAAAAATTAGGCTGAAAAATTATTGTATTATACTTTTATCAATATTTTCTAAGTATTTATTTTGTTAGTTTACATTTTCTAAGTTAACATTTCAGTTAGAATTTTCATTCCTCATTTTCTCAATCAACATTTTTACTCAACATTTTGTCAGTTAACATTATATCAGTCATAACTGTCTAACTCCATGTTTTCTCAGTCGAAATCTTCTACAAAGACATTTTCTTAGTTCATACTTTCTCAGTCAACATTTTGTCAGTTAACATTATTTCTCAGCGGATATGGTTTCGAAATTTTCTACGTTTACATTGTCTCAGTCAATATTATATCAGTTAGAACTTTTTCAGTCAACATTTTATCAGTCGACATTTCTCAGTCGAAATTTTCTCCATCGACATTTTCTTAGTCTACACTTTCTCAGTCAACATTTTGTCAGGTAAAATTATTCAATCAGAAGTGGCTTCTGCTTTTCTCAGCAGAAATCTTCGTCAATATTATATCAGTCAGAACTTTTATCAGTCAAAATTTACACGGTCCACATTTTCTCAGTCTAAATTTTCCCACTTAACATTATCTCAGTCCGAATGTTCTCAGTTGATATTTTCACAGTCGACGTTATGTACCCTATTCAAAATAAATATATAAAATTTATTACCTAATATTCTATTCTATATTTATATACGTAAACGTAAATAATATATATAAGTATATAAAGAAAATTGTTAATTGGGGTTCAGGTTTTCTACGTATTTGACTATACGACGCCAATGAAGTTGTTTTATAGTCGTTATTATAACATTTTTTTTTTTTTTGTTATACATACACTTAAAAATTCGTACGTTCTATTATTATTATTATTATTTTTGACAGAAGGAAAGGAAGCCACCCCAATAAGCAGCTTATCTTTTCTTTTCAGGCTTTTCTATTTTCTCTAGAAATAATTTTTTTTTTTATATATATTTTTTTCATCGTAACGTATATACACATAAATTTTCAATGATATAAAAAGAAAAAATTGCTCTATCATCGAAGTACGTTTTTTTTCCTGGGACGTTGTTTATTCACAAATTGATAATATTTTTCTGTACGGTCGTAATAGAACATCAAAAATTTGTACAATTAAATTTATTTTGGAGCAAAAATTTTCAAATTAAATTTGTAATTTAAAATTTCTTATTAATTTTTCATATTTCTTTTTTTTTTTTCAAAATTTTCCACTTACTAAAGGATGTAACCATAGTTTTAAATAATATAAAAAAAAAATTATTAAGTATTTTTTATTTTTTTAATAACTGATGAAATATTATTTATTACTAATTTTTTTTCTGAGATAAAATTTAAGTTGTTATTTTAAATTTTAATGTATTAATAAATATTTTGTGAATAATATTTGGACCAATGTCAAAATAAATCGTGATTTCGTGTTTTATGAATATATTTTTTATATTATAAAGTAAAAGTCTTGTTTTTTTCGGTTTGTTGATTGAAATAAATAAATTAAGAAAAATTAAGAGCTAAATTTTCACACACGCAAATCAAAACTTTTCATCACATAATAATTTATTTATTACATTATTTTTTGGGAAACATTAATTTCAGTTGTTATCACAAAAATAATGAAAGAAAAATGTCGTGATTTTGATTTTTATATAAATTTAAATTTATAAGTAATTTAGTAATTAATAATTGTAAATTTATTGTAATTTTTGCATTTTGAATAATGTTTACACTTTAAAAGGACAATCCATGTCAAAAATTCGATCATTTCAATATCATTATAATTAATATAAGTCTTAAATAAAAAGTATATCAAATATAAAGTTTAAAATAAAGTTACTACAGGGTACAATTTGGCAAGGTTTTACCAGAGCGTACAATTTTGCAAGGTTTTATCAAAAATTATCTACATATAGAGAGTTAATCGTAATGGCGAACTGCAAAACTTAAAAGATAGTTGAGGATTTAAAATATTTAAAAAAAATGATTTAATGTTACACAGTAGTTGAGCTTCTATAAGTTACTCCTCAACTTTATTTTCTTTCGCAAACGTTTCACCTTTCACAGTTGGCCATACGATTCAACTATCTTTATGTATGTAGATAATTTTTGGTTTTACCAATAGCAAACAATGAAAAATTAGTTGCACGGATAGATTTAAAGAAACGATCCGTTTACTTTCAACTATAATTGCATGTATTTATAACTTTACCGAACTTTGTACAAATTTTCGACGTTTAACGAGATAAATACAATTAAATTATTGTTATACTTTTAATAATAAATAGTTAATTAATTGTAAGCCAGCCAAGCCAACAGAAAAATACAAAATACTGGCCACATTTTATTTAAGAAACACAAAGCGAGATTAAAAGTAAGTTACCATCTACCTAGGTACATGGTTGCCTTCAGCCACTCCCTACACACAACCAGTCCAGCCAACTACCGTCTCATGAGTAATATCAATTTCTGTTTGCTATATGGGACAACTCAACATTCATGTTTGATAAAATGATTCATTGATTCACAATAAAATTAGTAATATTAGAAATTTTAATAGCATTTGTTTGATTCAAGATTATTCAGGTAATTTCTATAAGCTAAACGCAACATTTTTATACAAGTTTTAAATAATAAAAGAATAAATTAAATTAGGTTTTTTTAGGTACTACAATCCTTAATTAACTCTATAAATGATACTAGAACAATAAAACTTCTTCGAATTACTAAAAGAGTGTAATAATAATAAAAAAAATATTCTTTAATTTTTCGAAAAATCTACCTTGTTTGGGCCAAAAATCATTGTAAAAGTAATAAAAATATATTTTTAGGACCTAGTAAAGTTTAACAGATAATTATAAAGTTAATTATAATATTAGGTATTAGGAGTTAAAAGAGGCGTTCAATTCTAATTACTATAATATTACAAAAATTTCTAAGAATTTAAATAAAATTATATAACCGCAATAAAAAATATTTTTAAGGTAATAATTAATTAAGTGTTAAAATTTAACAAAGTTTGAGCTAAAAATTATTTTTAATTTTCGGGATACATTTTTCTTATGAAATTTAATTTAATATTTAAGTATAATTCATTTTTCTAGCTTAATATGCCAATTTTTAATGAAAATAAAAATATTTTGGAGGACTACTTTGTATCAGAGTTTGAATATTGAACGATTGCAGATACGATTTTGTTTGTTTAAGGAGCATAAATAGAGGAAATAAATTTACGAAGAATTTGGTCTTTATGAATTTCCTAACATCTTCCTGATTTTGTTTTTAAGAATTAATTAAGTACAAGTAAAATATTACTTTTAGGACTAACTGAAACTCCAATCTATAAAGTAAAGTATAGCTGGTTAGAACAGAACAACAAAGAAGCGTTAAAAGATTATTAAAACAAACCATAATTGCAGTGATCCAGTGGATAAATGTTCTAGTCCATTGTCACCTTTTATTTCCAATATGTCCTGAATGAATAGCACATTTTATTAATATTTTTTACTACATTTTCTTCATAAATAAACGCATTTAATTCAATAAATGCATTAAATTATTAGATTCTCCGAATTATTTCGATTTATATTTAATAAATTATATTATATTACTAATTATATTAATTATAATTAATTATATTAATTCGTTAATAGATAAAATTTCAAATCCATTGAAACTGTATCTATAAATAATTACATTTATGTGGCAAAAGTCACGATTATTAATCTCAATACTAAATAATACCAAATGTTTAAATTTTCCCTCAAATTATTACATTGTATCAACCATTTTTCATTTCAAATATTTTTCTTCATATTTAAACATTTATTACAGAATAACCCATGAAATTAACACACACAGACTCATTCAAAAACTGTGCGTATAATATTTTTCATCCCTTAACATAAATTCTTACATCAGTACGGAATCTCTTGAAATATAATAAAAAAAAAAAACCCCGAATGAGATGCGAAAATGTGGTTGGTTGTATTAAGGATACGTTACGATTGTACATAAATTTCATCGGTTGGTATACATACACATAAAATATACAACAAATTTCAAAAAAAATTTACAAACATTTATCATTGCAATTCAACCAACCAAAAAAAAATTTGTTGAGGGGATGATTTTCGGGTTTGTAAATTGTTGTTGTATTTGGGATGGTTCTAAATATATGAAAGAAAATATAAAAATTTTGACTGTGCGTTTTTTGTACATAATTTTTCTTGTTTGATTGTACAATTCCGGGTTTCTGGAATGAATCTAAAAATCTGTGAAAACAAACATAAAATATCAAAGTTATGCAAACTGTTTTTATGGTTTTTGTATATTAAATGCTAGAGAATAATTATTGGGGTGGGTTTCAATATGTATACAACGACAACGGTTATGTTGGCTATTGTAAGGAAAAAAAATCCTTTTTTTATATATATTACCATATTTTTACGTTATAGGACCAAAATATATAAAATAAAAAAAACATAAAATTTCGCATTTATTTAGTAGGGGTTGTAAAAATAGTTGTTTTTTTTTGTTTTGATCCTTTTGTAATTCAAAAAAACCGATTACATGAGAGAAAAGAAAATATATATACAATAAATAACAACAACTAAAAAGGGTTTAAAAGAAGGTGCAGAATGGATTTTTTTATAATTTTTTTTTGTCACTTTAGGTATATAATAATTTTTGTCGGAAAATTGACAGATGTGAAATTTTCTCTTTTCTTCTATACTACAATATTAAATTTGTCGCCCAAACTATAAAAAAAAATATAAAAAATTTTGAATTTTACTCTTTAATATCAGACAATATACTTTAAAAATCTGATGTCTACTGGCTAAAAAAAAAAATACAAATCTGTGATGTCTACTGGCTTGGCTATAAAGAAAATATATTTACAATGAGACAAGCAAATAATGGCGCAATCTCTGAAACTGTCAAAATTGTATATAATATGAGATATTTTTATTCAACAAAAAAAATATTTATTAAAAAATAAATATACAGAAACAAAATAGCCTGTAAGTGAAACTTAACTTAATGAATTTAATGAAGGACAAAGATAAACTAATGTACTTATGTAATAAATTTTTTTATCTTATTTTAAATTTTTTCGGTTTTTGTTGTTGTATATACTTTCTGACATGAGACAACCAATTTTTATTATTTCGTTCGCTACTTTAACATTGTGACATTGTCGCGCATGATCAACTTTCTTAATTTTTGTTGATATTATTTTGTATTTTGTTATTTTGTTTCTTTTTATCCATTAATATATTTATAATTACATGGAAATTTTTTTGTTATTAATGTTTTGCTAAGGAACAAAATGAAAATTTATTTTAGAAAAATTGTTAAGTTTCAAAATAATAATTGTCTGGCGATTAATGTCTGGTGCAAATTGATCGCTCAAGAAAATGTCAAATTTTTTAAGATTTGATATAAATAAATAATGAGTATATAGAAATGAAAATGTTAACTCTATTAAATTAACACTTAAAATACAGGTAAAATGCAAACTAAAATCTCCGCTACCATAATTTCTTTCAGACTTTATAATTTAATAAAATTTAATTCTGCACATTTCCTTTCTTCAAAGGCACTACAGCTCAAATCAATCCTTCCTCAAAGATGTTTTTTTTTTTTAAGATTTTATTGCAATTTGGACCTACTAATTTCTTAAATGGATTCCGAACCATAAGTTTCTTTATAGTGGAAACAAATTTAATTGTAACAAACTAATGGCTTTTAATAAGTGAGACATTTGCTGTCAGCAATTGGATCAACTGTTAGCATTTTACCCAATCTTAAAATCACATTTAAATATTTAAAATTTTATTACTGGTACTGGTATTCATTTAAAGCTGAGTCGACTTAGAGCAACACCCGATTCCTCGGTCTAGAGTTGAATCCGTGACATAATGCATCACACACAACACCACCATCTCCAATACAATTAGTTTGTCATAATTAAAATTGAGGGCAAGCATTCTAACTAAGATCCATAACGATTAACATTATCATACTTTTTGTATATGATTGATAATAATGCGGAAGTTCAGGATTCCGGATCGTAGAATGCTTGCCCCACGTATAAATTATAGTTGCTTTTGCTTAACTGCAATATGATATCAGCATGGAAAGCACAATTCTTTCGAAAGAATGAAATTAAAGATGTTTATGACAATATTGATAAGAAAAGTTTCCCCGGAACAATTAAGAAATTATTATTCAAAGTTCTCATTTCAAAATTAACTTTTAACAAACCCATACTTTTCCAATTGTATATAAATTCTATATTGACCTCGTCCAAAAGATGATTTCTTTAAGAAACAATTTTTATTTTTATTTTTTGTTTTTTTCATTTTATTTCCATTACTCATTATGTCAAAAATATTGATAATGACATGAGACCTCTTATAGTCATCGGTCACCACATTTATATGAATTGACATTTATGATGGTGTCTGTGTGTAATATTATTTGTCGATAACTGTCATTTTAATGTTCTTAATTGAGTTATTATTATTATTTATATATTTTTTAAGGTTATATACACATTTTTTTATGAGGAACGGTGAGGTAAAAATATTTTTTTGGTTATAGAGAGAAACCTTTAATATTATTCCCATAATTTAAAATCAATAATATTAATAATAATTTTTAGACAATTATTTTTTGTACAATATATAAAACCACACCATAAAAACGCTAAGGTGTGTACAAATAGAAAAAAATTAAATTATTTAATCTGATATAATAAATATATTTATTTAATTTATATTTCTACTTATTTTTTTTATAACTTATCAAATCTATATAATTGTGAATATAATTTAATTTAAAATAAATAATTAAATACGTAAAAAAAATTTGAATATTTACCCCACATACCTTGGGAAAACCCAACAGCTTCTAAACCGTGTGGTAACCCAAATGGTCCTAATGATGGCATTGGCATACCAGGTGGTAATGGACCATGTGGTACACCATGATGTGGATGTGGGCCACCATAGCTGTGCGGATGGGGTCCCAAGTCTCCAGATTTTAAAAAACCAGCAGCCATTAAGGCTTCCGTTGAATGTAACGCCACTGTGAATGGATATATTTTATCACTGTTCTCGATCTGTAAAAAAAATAATAATAAACAAAATAATTAATATAATTAATTATTAATTTAAAAATAAAATATAATTTTGTTTTGACAAAAATATGTTAGCAATTTTCTAATGATGGGTGGTCGTTACAATGTTTTTGTCCGATCCCTTATTGGTAATTCATTTTGTACAGCCTTTTCAGTACATGAAAAATTATTTTTTAAATGAAGATTTTATTCTTTTTATAATACTTTCGGTGAAACACTAATAAATTATTGACAGATGCGTTTTTAATTTGTTCTTTTGTTAAATAAAAATTGAACCAAAAAAACCACATTTTTTTTGGAAAAATCATTGAATCGTGAAAATGGTTTTCAAAATGTTTATAAGGTTCTTCACAATCTATCTATATTAAAATATAATTTCTCTATGCACTTCATTTTTAAAATAAAATGGTTTTCAATTTATGAAAAGATATATTGAATTGAAATAATAACATAAAAGTTAATAGTTAAGTATTTTTGGTTGTTGTTGTTATAATATGAAAAGGATCAACAATTTTTTTTTTTTGAGGTAATGTTGAAAGATTTGAAATGCCTCCATTTTTCTTTTCTATTCATTTTCGGGGCATTATAAATTGTTTAAAGTAAGTACAAATTTATTATTTTTACGTTGACAAATTCGTTCTTTTATAATAATTTGTGGACCATCACAAAAGGATGTAAATAAATATAGAAATTACATTAAAATTAAGCTGCTCTGTACTTGGTGTGATGGGTGATAATATATATAGATTTAGAAATTTTAGGATTTCGGTCCTTTGATATTGGATTAATATATACGTAAAAAAAAATTTTAGTATATAAGGAAAAAAATTATATTCCAACAAAAAAGATGATATTTTTGAGCAAGTATTTTAGACTATTTTCTATTTATATTCAAGAATAAGAATTTTACCAGGATTTTGTACCTACCAAAAATAGACTATACAAAAAAAATTAAATTTTCCAGTTTTTAAAGGTAATTTTCAAAACAAAATATAAATTAGGTCTTGCGGATGGCCACAAATTTATTAAATCCTTATTGTGAAAGGCAAACAAAATTCACAGAATTTTAATTTACAGCCAAAAATACAGAAAAAAGATTATCCTAAAGGTTTAATGACAAAACCAACAACAACAACAAATACCAACAGGTCAGTCAGTACTGACGGTTAAATATAGAAGATTTAAGTACAACGTTATTATTGCTTTTGTTTTTAGATTTTTCAGGACTTTGAATAATATTTTTGTCTGCTATTTTAGTATTTTTTTTCAAATACTATATAAAAAAAAAAATTATGGTGATCCTTGGAAAAATTTAATGAATTAGAATGAACGTGCCGGCAACAATGTAAAAATATAAATTCTAGTTATACTTAATCATTTGTTACAAAAAAAGGACACAAAATATATAAAACTATTGAAAATAAGGACAATAAATATTTATTTTTTAGTTTTGAAAAGATTTTTGTTGTATATATATATTTATATATATTAAGAATGTGGAATTTTGTAAAACATTTTCATGTCCTTATTTAATTTAAATCGGAAATCAGTTTTATGAAAATCATATTTTTTTGATCTTATTGATCAATTATTTAAGTCACGTTCCAGAAAGAATTATGTTGTTGATCACCCACCCAATGTGTTTGTATAATCAATGTAATTCACATAAAACACTGTTGCCAAATTTCATTCATAATTTATGATTTCATGAAAAGGTGAAAATGATTTGTATATTTTTTAAAAATAAGTAATAAATATAAGTTAATTTAGTTTCATAAAGTTAAATCTATGTAGTCATTAATAATAGCATGTGAAAATCCAAATAATTGTTACAAGGAAAAGGAACATTAAAAACGATGAATTCCAGAAAATTTAATATAAATAAATTATTGGGCCATTTACATGAACTAGTCATATTGGGATTTAAGCTGTAATTAAATTACTTACGCGTACTCCCAGCTAAAATTATGCAATAACGTATACCTAATATACAACTTAACTCCTTTAAATTCCTGCAAATGGTCCATTAAAGAAATAATGAATGAGACCAATTTTATGAATTCAAGACTGTCCGCGACTATTAACTTTCCAATGATTGGTGTTGTCAGTTGAATAATCAGGATTTAATGAAGTTTGATATGATTTTAACATATTCTCTGATCAAATTAATGTGAATCTAAAAGCATTATCAAAAGGCTCTAACGGATATAAGAAAATTGAACAGGTCAAAACTCTTTAGATTACCCAATAATGAAAATCATATTTATTACATATGTTTTAAAGACTAAGCCAATAAGGAAGTTAATAAATAATTATGATAAATCGAAATCAAATTAATTAATCATATCAATTTTATGGTTTTTAACTGCTTTTTCAATAAAAACGTTTTTTTCGCAATCGACTACTAATTGATTTATCAAAATTACTTGTTCGTTGCATAATTTAATAATAAATATTAAAATGTTCAATTTGTTATGCTAAATTAATGCTAATTTAATATGCTTGCTACTATATAAAATAATTTAATATTGTTATTTTGACTGCAGTAATTTTTCAACAAGTTATTTAAAAATTTAGAAATATTTATTATCGAAAATCGAAAAATGCAAAAAAAAAAACTATCAAATGCAAAATTCAAAGAAATTTTTTAATGCTATAAAAAACTAAACTAATATTATTTTAAATGACATTATGTTTTTTGAACTTGATACCTTCATTTCTTAAATTCCATATTATAAAACAAAAACCGACGGTTAACAGTTACTAGCATATCCAATTTTTTTTTTTTTATATTTCATAAATATATATCAGTAAATTAAAAACATTTCTCATAAAAAACATGAATATTATTTCTATTTCCTCCATTAATTCATATTTTTTTATGTAAAATACCCAAAAATTATGTATAAATTAATAACACAATTTGGCCTTTAAATATATTATATACAATAAAAATCACTATCAAAACTACATTAAAAAAAATTAATGGAATAAAAGCTTATAAACTAGGGGTAGCATAAAATTCAGAGCTTGTAATAACAGCGTTTTGTAAAAACATTTCAGGAATGTGTACAAAATTTCAGATTTCGCAGGAATATCAAGAATATATTTTATATAATTCTGAAATTTTGATATGGTACCATGGAACTTACTAACTCTACAATGTTTTGGGCATCAACTTGATCAGTTGTGCTCAATTCCGGCCCGCAGGCCACATACTACGTCTAAGCATTTTTAGCCGTCCATTGGAAATTATCATCAAATTATATTTTACATAAAATTAAAGTTTCCTTATATGTAATTTGTACATTAAAAAAAATTGATATGCTCTAAGTTCTAAGTAATGATCACCTTTATGATCTATTGAAAATAGCTTTCACTGAAATACTTTCAGATTATCAAAAAACTATGCTCCGAGCAGCAAATGTACCATTTACATTAATGAAAAAATGATTTTATACTTTTTGACCTGCAGACCCTCAAATATTTCATGAAATTACCCCTGGCTTTAAATGATTGGACACTGCTGAACCAGATTTTGTGAAAGAAAGCTGTGTTCTCAATTTCATTCGAATTTGATAATAATTATTCTATTTATGTCCATTTTTGGAATCTCCAACCTCCCAATAATTTTAATTTTTACAATATTTCATTCGATCACAACACTAATCAATACCTTCCAATAGCTCCCAATAAAATATTATAAAACTACTCAAAACTCATCAGCATTTTTATTAGCCCAGCAATCATGCTGACTTTGGAGATATATCCGTGCTTGCGGGAGAAATATTTAATGAAACAAACAAATCTGAAAACATATCGTCAGTGTTTTTCTGATGATACCAGTTATTATTTTGTTAATAACTTCTTTTTTTTTATGTTGATATCTCAACAAAAAAAAAAAAACATAAAATTTGGTTTTTGTGAGAAAAACCAGAATGGAAATTTTCATGTAAATTATAAAAAAATTTTAAATTTGAATAATGATTATAATAAAGCAATAATATGCGTAGCATTTTAAGACTAGTAGGAGCTATTTTTAAAGTTGTAAATAGCTAATTTGATCGTTAAAATAAAACAACGAAAAAAAAATATTCATAAATGTAAAAATGAAATAATAAATAAATAAATTTATTAATGTTAATTAATGAAAATTTGTAATAAATAAAAAAAACAAAGAAGATGAGTAAAAATTATAATAAAATATTTTAATCAAAATATTTGAAGTGAACGATTTTGATAAGCATCTAATTAATTTGTAGCAAAACTTACTATAGAAAATTTTGACAAATTATATTAATCACAAAATAATTTTTTCAGCACATTTAAACTTCACATTTATCAGTTCAAGATAGGTGTAAGTGGCGAGTCCTATCAAATATGACGGCGACACTAATTAGCTAAGATAGTGATTAGAACCGCCTTGTATATTATTCAGAAAACTTAACATATCTGTAGTAAGTAGATCGCTAAGATTGTTGAGTTCAAGTTTTAGTCAAAATGGGGATTCAATTAAGTGTATAGCTTACTTAATCTTATGAAAAAACAAGGATACTTTCAAAAGTTTACATAGCCATTCCATGATGTGTATAAAGTTAGAAATGAAATACTTTAATAATATTAACACTGTAAAGTGTAAACATAAATTAAAAACCATGTTTAGATTTTAACAATCATTGAAAAATTCATTGACAAACCAAATAAGTTTAAGCGATAATTTTAGTCAATCTTGAGCTTACGCTCGTACTGTGAAATGATTGGTATTAGAAGATAATTTAAAACACAATCTAAATTGTAAAAACTGCACTCAATCTCATATTGTAAGCTTTGTTAAACTGTAATTCCTCAACTAAAATCTTGGTAGACTATGAAATATTTAATATTCAAATTGAAACAGTGTCAATATAGGTTCATAAATGGTCCGTCCGCCAGATAATAATATACTTCAATTTTCAAAACTTTAACATATAGTAAATATTTAGGAGTTTGACTCTAGCTATTTATCTGTTTAATTTTAGGCCCTAATGACCTTAAAAAAATGTTCTCTTGTTAATCTTATTTTCGTTATGGATTTGAAATATTTTTAAATTTTAATATTTATTTTTACAAACCGGACCCCAAAAATATTTTATTCAAATTTACTCAATAATCAATAAGGGAAATTTTATTTAGAGTTTTGATTGAAATATATATTTATAATTCAAGGTTACCTAATTATGCAAAATATTAAATATATATTTTGATTATTAATTTGTTTTGAATTTAAATTATATCAAATTTTACAAAAAAATAATAAAAAAATTCCAACAAAAATACAAGCAATAATAAGAATATTAAATAGCGTAAAATTTTTGTATAAAACTTGACTTTGTAATCAGCGTTAATGTTATTGCTCTTAACAAAAAAAAAATGGCACGAGCCTTTACCATCATAAGAATCTGATTCCTTGGGATTGTTGGCATTCAATATAAATACATAAAAACTATGTGTGTAGTCACGTCAAGTATGTTTTTACAGTATAAATAACAATTTCTGGTTCAATTTCAAGAGGATCGGGTACTTGAAAAAATTTATTTAAAAAAATATAAACAGAAATTCATTTTTGCACAAATTTCATAAATTCCATAATGTAAAAAAAACCATTATACAAATTTACTTTTCCTATACATAAAATAATTGACATTTCTGACAACCGTATTTTAAAAAGGACTCTTCTTACTGTCCATCCTCTAATATCAACATTTTTTTTTGTTGAACCTTTCTGATATTTTTATTCCTGTCTCTCTAACTCTTAAGTTTATGGTTGCACTTGTATAACAATATCTAAAATTATTATTTAGTTTCTAGTATTTTCTGAGATCCCATCAGAAAACCGTAGATAATTACTGTGCTGGTCAAAAAAGACGATATGGAAAAATATACCAACAATAAAAACATCATCCAAAAAAAAAAAACAAAAAAAATAATTTATCTTACAAAATAAATAATTTTGTTTGTTTGCTGCACGATCCGTTCCGGCGCGGTTTTTTCTCTTTAAAAAAAAAGGGATTCCATCAAGCTAACAATTTCTTGTTGTGGACAAGTCGTATGTTGCCCTGCAGGTACCAAAAAAACAAAAAAACAGAATTTCCTACAATTTTTTTTTTTTTGTTATTTACGTTATAGAAAATGCGGCGCGCGTGCAACTTGATACTTTTCTACACCACTTTTTTTTTCAAAACCGAAACGTTTTAAAATATAAGTATTAATGTACAAAAACAACAAAAAAAATCTTGATTTTCTTGATCCTAAAATTAGTAAGTATAGTAGCCACCATTAGTTAGAGAAGAAGTAATAAATAATTTGAAAAAGAAAAAGGTATTTTTATTGTTGTTGGTTGCTAAACCTCCTCCACTTGTTTTGAATTATTTTTTTTTTTTTTTTTGATTGACTTGTGATTTAAAAATCCACTTTGTATTTATTGATCTGATTAAAATTTACTTGTTCCAAAAAAAAAAAAAAACTTGATATAAATTGTAATTATTTGGTTTAATCAAATTGAATTTTCTCACCCCAAAAAAGGAGTGTACTTGGGGAAAAAAATGGTATTTTAATGATTATTGAGTCTAAAATGATTTTAGGTTTATGAACCTTTCTTTATCGCGCTACCTTTGAAATGTATGTAACTAGAGAAATATAATAATGTGTCAACTAATAGATTGCAAGTTATCTCACAGGTAAAAAAAGTATAATTTTTCGTTTTATCGTTTGAATTAACAGAAAGTAATTTGAGAGATTTTGAATATTTAGAAATAGTTTAAATCACCACAAAAAATAAAAAATATAACAGGTAAAAAATTAATAGAAATTATTTTACGATGAGTTATGGAATTATAATTAAAATTGTAAGTGTTGTGATCGAATGAAAGTTTTGGTATAATTGCAAAAATCATAAGCGAAAAACATGAACTCATTCAAACTATTAAAAGAAGAAAAACATCATATTTCGTCCATTTGATGAGAAACCCCAAATATGAAATATTAAAAATTATCACACAAGGACGAGTACGAAGGATGAAAAGCTGCTGGAAGATCTCGAATGTTCTGGATGATGAATATCAAAACTTGGACAAGTATAAATTCTTTTATTGATCTAATAAGATTACATGAAGATCGGAACTTGTTCAAAGAAGTGATTAATAATTTGTACAGCAGAATTTAAAATGATTAAAATATGTTAATATCCAGGAAGTCGCGTACATCTTAACATTGGATTGTATCAGAAGAGATAATCGATTACTAATCAATTACTAATATTTAATCGAGATAATCGATTACTAATATTTAGATGTCGGTATATTCAATGAGTTCTTACGAATTTCCGAATTATAAAAAATAAATATTTTTGATGTTTTTAGATCTAAAATTGTGTTCCTGACATTTTTGTTTTAATAAACTCCGAGTTTTGTCCTTCTCCTAGGTTGGCACATCTTTTTCTTTAGACGGATATTTAAATTTTTTTGAAAATTTATAGAAAAGATGAATCATAAAAATTGTATTTTTTTATGCTTTTTTTTAATGAAATTTATAGTGGATTTTTTCAATAAAACGCCAAAACGAAAACACCCAAGAGAGGTGAACCCTTTTCAAAAAATTTTTTTTAACCTGATCGAACAAAAAAAAATTGTCATAAATATCCAAATTTTTTATTTTTTATATATTTTTAGTATTAGTAGTAAACTATTAAAAAAAAGCGGCAAAATAACTTTTATAATTTAGCGAGTGTGAAACTAATTTGTTGTCGTTTTACGGCGGCGGCAGCATAAGGTCCCTCTGTCAAATTTAATGTTATTTTTTTGGGCTCATTTTTTTTATTTTGTAAGTTTTGATCCGCAAATTTTGCAAATATATATGAAAAGAATTAATAATCTCAGCATGAGATAAGAATTTCATTTTCATTTATATATAACCGATATTTTAATGTCCACTACTATACCAAACGTGACATCAACAAAGAATCATTGATTTGTTGTTTTTGTTGGGCCTTTATAATCGTTCAAAAAAAAAAAAATTATCAAAATTCCTTAAAATATGAAAAAAAAACAAAATTCTTTTAGAAGGTGGAAATATAAAAAAGGATAATATCCGCATAAAAATTCATATTATATTAGGTAATCTTCAGTAGCTAATGATCAGGATTTACAAAATAATATTTTATGTTATGAAAAATCTTCTCAACAACAAAATTTTATATTTTCATTTGGATTTGGTTAAAGATTTGGGATTCCAAATATTGTTTTTTGTTATAGGAGAAAATTGTATATTTAAGGAATTCTGAAAGATTCGAAACAAAAATTCGGAACTATTGCAGTTGCAGTGTTGTAGAGGGAGTTTAGACGGTTTCAATTTATCCACCTTTTTCATGCCGATCAAAAAATGACATTCCAAGTGTTTAAATCATATATTTCTGAAGAAAATTATTAATTATTATTTAAATTAACATAAATCTAATCAAGCTATTTAATAAACTTAGACTCAAACCCTCAAACCATAGGATTTAAAGAGAGGAGTTTTAGTAAATTTGTAATGGACACAAGAACAATCGTAAAAAAAAATTTTTTTTATGTTATCAAAGTTTATTTGTTATGTTTCCTCTTAAGTTAATTATAATTTGGCCTTAAGTAATCAACTGAAACTAATAAATTTTAATTTTAATTTAATACTTTGATGAATTTACAAATGTCATAAACTTTATTACTTCACCTCAAATCATAATAATTAATGTTGTATCTGATTATAACAATGTAATTAATCCTGGTTAAAATATTTACACTCTTCAATTTTCAATAAAAATCTCCAATTTTTATGTATTTTTTTTGCATAAACATTATTATAATAAAAAAAATGATATCATACCTCTGAACCTGATGCCTAAAACACATTTTTTATTATTATTTTATTTTGTAATAATTCTTTATAATAAAATATAAAAAAACCTCTTAATTATTAAACTAATCAAGAAAAACTGCACACTCCTAATATATAAATACGAAAATATTACCACAAAAATTTGTCGAATGGTGAAATAAATACAACGGAACGGAAATACCAAAAAGATACCTAAACATATTTTCTAAAATTTAATCACCAAGAATTTCTGTTGGACTTGGGTGTAAAATTGTAGCGCAAAAAAAAAAAGGAATCATAATTTATTTTTGGAATCACAACAACATAAAAAATCATTTTGGAACTTTACAATAATTATTTATTTCTGATTCTATGTGTATACCCAATAACGACAACCATAAAAATTTTAACTCATAAAGATTCATTATCTCATATCATAATCATAATTTTGTTGTTCTTGTTATGTGGAATTTTTTTTTTTTTTTGTAAATTTTACCACAATCTTTTTGGTATGAATGATGATAAAGTTATGGTTTGGATCACAAGGTGTACAACAAGTTTTCATAAAAAATATATATAATTTTTTAAAGAAATTCAAAACAGTAGCTTGGTGTGATCGAATTTAAAATATTTATGTTTATAGCTTTCAATTCTTAATTTTTCTGGATCTAATAATAAAATCAAAAAAAAAAATTGTATTTTTATAGTTTCGTTTTTTTGAAAAATCGTAAAATTCTAGCTTATATTTGTAACAATAAAAAAAAAATACTAATTTATGAGCTAATAAGCTTTAAAAAGATATGATTTAAAAGAAGTTGAACTTTATAAAACAGAAAATTGCAAAAAAATGAAGAACTGCTGTGTCCAACACAACCCACAAAAAAAAAAGGATTCAATCAATTTTATGTTATTCATTTATTTATAAAACATATTTAATGACTGTATATTTTATGTTGCTCATTTTTAATGAAAATCATAATAATAAAATAATTTTCATAAATATTTTTATATATTTACAAAAAAAAAAAATTAAATGGATTTTTTTTTTCATATATTTATCATAAACCAGTTTTACATATAATTTCAACAAGAAAATAAAATCCAAGAAGAAAAAAAATTGATAACAAAATTTTTTAAATATAAATAATTTTGAACAGAAAATCAATTTTTTTAAATGGTAGTGGATACCTTCTTAAAACTCAATGGATACAATTTTAAATAATGTTTAAATTGAAATTGTGATAATAAAACTATTAAAAATTATTTATAAAAAAATAATATAAATAAATAAATTAAAATAAATTTCATTACGAATATAAAAAAAAACAAAAAAAAAATATTATTTTGATAACGAAAATATAAATGAATTTTGAATAGTGTGACAAGTTGGAGACCAGTCAAATTTTATTTATCCATAGTTCCAATTCTAAAGAATAATATTCTACGGTTTATCAGTTTTGAAATTAAAAATGACAGTGTAATCAGAAAAATGACAACAAAAATTTGTCATACACTAGCGACTTAGGCTACATTAGTAGAATATGAAAGATGGACATTAAATATTAACGAAATTAATCTCGAGAGATGGTAGAACGAAAAGTTGTTATATATGCATAGTTAAAAGTATGGAAACACTTTCATGTAAATTGTATAAGCTTTGGTTAGGTTAGGTTTAGAATGAGGATGGGCTGCATACAGTACTATTGCGATATCCCATTTAATTATCGTCACTAATCAAGCCTGTACTGTTGATAATTTAACTGCTTTAGTGACAGTCGTCACGTTTTTGAAGGAGCCACAACCTAAACGCCGTTTCGTCTTCATTTTGGCAGAAACTAAGCACCTCGTGCGCTAATAAACAAATTGTGTGTCGGTCCTTATTTAAGCAATGACCTGTAAGGAAGCAAGATTTTCTTCTTACTCATTTCAAGAATCTCTGTTCCTTGTTTTCTTGATGGTCCTGGAATGAATAGCTTCGAATGTGTTAACCCTTCACGCATATTCCAGTATAATTCATCAGTAATTGTAATTGTAAGACCACTAGTGGATTAAAAATTGTGTACGACATTGGGAGAGGCTTATATGCTGCACTAAGGAATTCACTTTTAACCTTTAATATACAAAGTTGTTTACAAAAATTGATTGGAACGCTAATTGTTCTGATATTTCCCAGTAATTGACATTTTACTTCCATATTTTTCAATTTCCATAATTTCTTTCTATTTTCATTCTATCATTAACTAAATAAGATATTAAAAGTGAAATATGAATTATAAGTTACACCTATCAAATTGGTTATGAATCTATTTAAATTTAACTTAATAAAACTGTCACAAACCCTCAATAATTGAGGTCCTATATGCTCCTCCCAAGTGGAATAAACAATTTCTTCAACAATTTTTTGGTACAAGAAAAAATATTCTTAAAAAGTATATTTTTCTTCATCTATACATTATGCAAATATGATTAATGAATCACAATTAATTTACACTCATTATGAACCACCGCATAATTAATTTAAATTATATTTTGTAACAATTTGTAATACAATATAATTTTTCAAATCAAAGAACTCTAAATGTTCTTAATCCTTTTTTTTTATTTTTTGTTATATCAATCACTCTCACACTTCATGTGGAGATCACATATCAAAATCAGATCGAAATAAGAAGCTCTCACCCGCAGTGTAAAAAGTGATTCACAAAATATGATGAACTTTTTAACCATCAAAAATTTTAGTTTTGAAGATTTATAACCATATAAAAACAAACATATTTTTGATCTACCAAAAGTAGAACTTATTTTCAGAAAGCGTTGATTATGATTCGGTAATTGCTCAGGAGGAGAGTTATATATGATTTTAAATATACAAATAATGAACCATCAAAATTATTTGAACCAAAAAAAAATATATAAACAAATTAATTATGCATGACGCGTGCGTGCTGGCAGACCAAATCAAAAATTTAAATTTATAGTTTATAGTAACAAAATTGATGTTAATTAATTAGGGATCCCCCATTTATAAAAAAAAAAAATTGTATATAACATTTTTTTTTTGACACGTTTATCATAATTTTTATTATATTTCGAGTGATTTTGTTGTTGTTGTTGTTTACCTGTTATTTGATATCCTTAATTATGTCTGTGTTTTTAAATTGGTAATCGTATATTTATTTAAACTTTGGATTTACACAACTTTAAGTCAGATTAAGAACAGAAAATTACATGTTTTTTAATGAAAATAACTGAGATGATCATCAGTTTGTAAAATTAGAGGACATACTTTGTATTTTATGTATAAATATATCTAAATTATAATATAATTTTAAATTTAAATTTGGTTTGGTTTTATTTTTCTGGTATATTCGTTATCAAAATTTGAAATCAAAATTCGATTACCGTCGCATTAACAAAATTTCTTTTATCACCAGGTACAAAATTAGTTTTTTATGTTAATTTTGCAAATTGATTTCTCGTTAATATTATATTTTTTGGTTGTTGGAATTGAATAACATTAATAATTTCTGAAAATACAAATTTTTTGTATTTCTTTTATATTTATCAAAAATTTGTAAAGTTTTTATTTCTTCTGTCTGCGCGGATATTTATAAATTCAAAGTGTTATTTTTTCCAAAAAAAAATTGTGTTAACTTGGTTCAACGTGTTCCCTCAAGTTTTTTAGAGTATACTGCGTTACGAGGTTACGACTGGAGTGGACATTTATATAATTCAATGGCGGCACAACAAAACTACAATGTGAGAATTTGATTCCCATTTTATGATGACATTTCTATTTCGAGGTTATATACAAAATTAATGTTTATATGAGTTGTTCCGATGCAACACTGTTTTTAATTGAATCAATCTAATTAGGTGTTTTGACATAGTGTTGCCCAAGCATACAGTTTTCTACTAGATGCTCTAGCTAAGTATAATCTAAAGTTGTCGGATTCGAGAACTCAGTTTACCACCAAAGAACTGTCCAATAAACATTTGCACCACCGAAGAACTGTCCAATGAACATTTTAGGCTTCTTTAAGTCTATTAAGTTGTGGTAAGGAAAGGGAACTAACTATAAACGAACAATAGATGGATAAAGTTTTAGTACTCTCTTGCCTAAAAAAAAATTAACTCTACATATTTCAAATTGCAAATGCTTACAAAAACGGGATGAAACCAAGCTGACAAGGAAATTGTTAGTAGCTAGATGTTATAGCAGGGCATGAAAAAATAAAAGTTGTGGTGACTGGGTTCCTATAATTCACAATGAATCTTTATGATTTATATGGACGACAAAAAATCTTGTGCTAATGCTTTAGCAACTAATTGCATCAGATATCTCAAAACTATGAATCGCATTCCTTATCCAATATTACCAGAGTTTGTAGTTTACAGCGTGCCGTTCCTGCTTGAAAATATACTAAATATAAAGAATGACAATATTTCAGATTTTTGCTCTCCGTTTCTTTATAAAAACTTAAAAAAATTATAAAAATTTCTTCATTTTCCTACCCAGAAACACTGTTTCCTTATCTTTTTAGGATGATGCATCAATTTACCACATTTTCAAAATAATATAATAAAAAGGTACGACATTTTTTAATATAAACTGTTTCTTTTTTTTTTATTATTATTGTTATTGTCTTGTATTCAAAATTGACACCTTTTTTTTACCTATTTTCTGTGTTCTTGTGGAATTTCTGGTATTTTTCCAAACTCATATTTCATATTATAATATTAGAAACTATGCCACAGCATAGAATTTATGTTGTTATTTTTTTTTTTTTTGGGTTTGGAATAATATCTAATAAATAAATTGATGGTCAAAAATGTTTAGTGTATCAGATTTTCGATAAATAAATACATTAAAAATGCCCTATTCTTCAAAAAAAATAAAAATTCTATATTTCATTCAAATTTATGTTTTGATCCGAATTCCGATTTTTATGAAAAATGAAAATGTTTTTATTTTTTTGTTTGGTTATTTTCTTGAATGAAAAACGAAAATATTTGTATGTTTTTCTGAGATTGTTTTACATAAATTGTTTTGATATAATACGAATAAATATTAAAATAGAAACTGGAGAAGATGATATTCAAAATATCTTAAATGATCAATTGGTTTTACAAGTGAGACATATGTTTTGTTGTGATGGATTTTCGGTTGTAATTTTGTATGGAAAAATACACTATCAAAACAAAAAAAAAAAAACTAAATATATTATGATAATCAATTCTGTAACATTATTAACAAAAAAAAAAAATTATGTTTGATTAATTAATATCATTTTAAAACTAGTTGTTAAAATTTCGTTAAATTGAATTCGTTAGTTTTTTTTTGTATATTATATTTTTATACCGTAGTTTAAAAATTAATAATTGAAAATTTATGTTAATTGAGTTGTTGTTAAGTTAAATACTATTTAGTATAAAAGACTTATAGACTTTGACAAATTATGGGAGCTTCTCTTAATGAATATGTCAGAAATTAATAATATTAATTTGAAGTTAGTTAAAAACTTAATTAGTTATAAAGAAATATATTATATTTCATTAAAATTGACTAGTTTATGTTTTAAATAAAATGAATTAATTATGAAAATATTAAATTTAATATAAAATTGAACTGGTTCAGATTGAATAGAATAATTAATTGCAAATGGAATTGAATTGAAGGAAGAAAAGCGTGCGTTCACTTAGCTGCATGTTCAGCTTTATTGTTCGACATTATTAATCGCCGCATATACAACGAAATGCAGGTTCACCGTAGTAAGAAAAGAACTGTCATCTGTCACACATATTTAGGAAGTAAACAAACACTAAACTCAGTAAGTCGTTCACGCCAAACAACTAGAAATTCCGAAATAATGTCCGTAGCATTAACAAGTTGCCTGTTGTTATTACTTCATTTAACGGATTAGTCCTCGATAAAAAACTTTAATGCTGATAGCCCTGTTTGTACTTAAGCGTATAGATTCCGAAACTATAAAATGTAATCGCATAAAATTGTTATAAATGAAGTTTATATCCGGATATTTTCATATCAACATTATTGTCTGCATAAACCTTCTTGCAGACAATAATGTTGAATCATTAACATTCTGAATTAAAGCACTTAAACTATACTCTCTTCTGTACTGAACGAGTCCAATAGTTCTTGATAACTTCAAAATGTATCCATTAAATGCAATTATTTCAATTGATTGTTTATTAATAGACGACATTTCTTAATATTAATAATTATTATCCAAATGATAGTTTATATTGTAAATAATTGAAAAGCTGTTAATTAATAAACTCTTTATTGATTCAATAATAGCAACTTTAAGACAATTCAGAAAATCAAATATATCAATTAAATTTTTTTGTAAACAATGAAGTAAGTACGAGGTACGAACACATAATTGTTCGCATTATACAAATCTGACAGGTTAATATACACTAATAATGACAGATTATATGAAAACTTACCAAGTTATTTAATATTTTTTAAAAATTAGATCCTTTTTTTAAAAATGTGTTTTTTATATAATTCAATTTTTTAGTTTATTTATTTAAATTCTTTTCCAAATTATTATTTCAAACTTTATTTGTCAATTATTTATTTCAGTTTCTTCAATTAAATTATAAAACGAAGAAAGTCCTTCACAAATACATTTATAATAATTTAAATGATTTTTTCAATATTTTATTATTTTCACTTTTTAATTATAAATATTTTAATTTTACTAAATAATTTCAATTTTTCCTGTTGTTATTGCTGTTTTATATATTTCTTAAATACACTGTTAATTAAAAATTTGCACTTTTTTAAACTTTATTTTTATTAAATAATATTTTTATATTTATTTAAAAAACTAAAAATTATTGTAAAAACTTAAAAAAAATATTTTATTTTTATTTATTTTATTTTTTTTTATATTATATTTGTACAATCAAAACACAAAATCCAACCGCATTTTAATTAATTAATTAAATAATTATTTATTATTAATAATTATTTTTTATATTATTTATTTTTTATCAATACATCAATAATTTTTGGTTTATTTTTTATTTATTTATTTTTTTTAAAAATAATAAATAATTCCGTAATTAATTATGCTTTTTCTTGTATTTATTAATATATACAAACATAATCTGTATGTATTTATTTATTATTCATTTACATAAATATATATGAAAAATAAAAAATTTTTATTTAATTTTTTTTTTTTTATTTTTTACTTTGTTGGAACCAAAAACAAAATAAAAAAAAAACAAAACAATTTTTTTTTTTTTTTGCTTGCGATTATCGTTATAATAATAATAATAATTCTCAACCGAACGAACGCTACTTTCAAACTAACTAACTTAAAACACACTGTCACTGTGTATACCCTCGTCCATCCAATCCAGTTTTGTGTTAAACGAAAACAACAATAACTACAATACAGCAAAACCTGAAATTACCAACTTCTTGGACCCCCTTATTCATTTTATATACATATAGTAACTTGTTGTTGGCCCGCCAGCCTTTTAATATAAACACAAACAAACATATTGTCAGAAAAATACCCTCATAACCTAAAATTTAATGTTATACAAAGACAAATATATATGAAATATATATTTTTTTTTCAATTTAATTATATAGTGTTGTCTCATATTTATTCATCTGTATATACATTTAAAAGTTTTATTATATACAGATATGAACCACCTGAATCATAACTACCTGAAATATATTCTGATCAATTGAAAATTTTCTTAATATTATATTCATCTCTTTCTATCTGTTAGTATTGAAATGTAAGAAGAGTACAGAATGATAAAAAATATTTATATACAATATAAAAAAAAATGTGTAGTGCGCAGATGTAATTGTTAATTTTGTGGGATGGGCATAACAAATTGGGTTTTTTTTTATTTGGTTTGTTGAGTTAATTCTGGTACAGAACCAGATATATAAAAAAAAAAAAACAATTTTTTGATTGAGCCACTCCCAAACCTTGCGTATATAATATAATCAATAAATTGGGGTCTGTTATTTTTTTATATATATATTATTTTTTTATGATTATATATTTTGATTCCTTCCCCCTTTTTATGTTGGGTTTGATATAATAAAAAAAAAAAATTGATTTTTTTTTTTTGGTTGCTAGAGTTTTAATAATGGGACACCGAAAATAGGGATGAGCTTTTCTTTCTGCATATAAAATATGGATTTGTGTATAATATATTTTTGGGTGTACGATGCCATGGTGTGTGCAGGGTGTTTGACTTTTTGAGTCTATCTTAATTTTATTTTTTGTTGTTTCGTTTTTACAGCATCGTGAAACATTTTTTTTTATATTTAAATTTATACTTAAAGTTTTTTTTTAGAGTTCTCTTTTTTAATAATTTTGATGATGATTTTTTTTATATTTTTTTTTTTTTGAATTTGGTGTAATCAAAAAAACATTGCGTCCATATTTTTTTTTTTTTGTTATTCTTTTTTTTTAAAAAAAGTTCTCTTTTAGTTGCCATTTTTTATTTTATTGTTTGTTATATGACGAAAATTTTAATATAAAGTTTTATAGTTTTTTATTTTTTTTTTATTATTAGAGATTTTTAATTTACCAGATTTTAAATGATTATTTAAAAAATATATAATAAAATTTGTACCTAATCATAAAGTATAAAAATACTTGTTGGTTTTTAGTTAGTCTATATATTAAATAATAAAAAAGTTTTTACAATTTATGAAATTAAAGTAAATTGGTTTTTATTTTTTTAAATTAGTCAGTTTCATAAATATTTATTTATGTAATCAAAAATGATAAAAATAAAATATTTTTATTATAAAAATTGTATATATAAGTTATAAAAATTTTACAATTATTTATTTATTTTACATTATAGATTTTATTACAGATTAAATTATAGACACGATTATGCTTTGTAAATGTTGGTTTTTGAAAGTTTTGAAGGAGAATTCAAAACCAACAAAATATGGTATTTTTAAGGAAACATTTAACATTTAAGTTTTAAGGGAGAAATTATATTTCAAAAATGATTATTGTAAATTTTATGGAAATTATGTATACAATAAAATTTCAACTACTAAGATAGGTATTTAAATATGAAGAAAATAATAAGAATCATGTTCTATGATTCTATCCGACTACTAGAGAAAGGATATTGAAATGATTTTAACTCTTTTCGGAATGAAACAGCTGTAAAACGACAGCCTTACATGGAATGCCAGTGTTAGTAGAGTCATATACTTACATATATAAAAATTGTGGTTATAACTATGGCAGTTTGAATCTATTCACCGCGATTTATTCTCAATATCTAAATCATCCTTTTTGATTGACAAATATGTAAAATATGTACTAAAACTGCAAAGGTTCTCTTCAATAGTTTGGAGCAATCTCTTCAATAGTTAGAAGAAAAGTAATGGTTCGGTCTTCATTTCCACGATCTTTACTATATACTTAGAACTTTTTATAGTATAATTTTTCAAATTACTACAAAAATTTTAATTTTTAAACCATACAAATTCAATCCACAAGAAATCCAAAGTAAAAAATTTCCCTTATTTTGTAATTAATTTACTCACACAAAAGCGTAATCCTTTTCCTTCAAATTTTGAATTTTAACAATACTAAATTGAAAATAATTTTATAATATTTGAATGAAAATGGAAATAATATTAGTAAATAAAAGCATAATTTTAATCCATTAAAAATTATTTTAATTTTTAACTATATATTTCTACCAGATATTAAGTAATTTGAATATTCAATCTTTGGTTATATAAATTTAGTTTATTTTCTAATGTTTTTATCCCCGGCAATTCTAAATTGTTAGATTTTCTTCGGTAAAACCTTAGAAATTATATAAAATTGTGACATCAAAGTTAAATCAATAATTTGAAATTTGAAAATATTTTCAATAATTTTATTATATTATTGCGGTTAAAAAGATTAATTATTACCAGAAAAAAGGATATAATCTAATATTTTAGTGTTTAAATATTCATATAATAATAATTAGTTTCAAATTTTACATATATCCTTAATAGGAGGTAACACAATTATATCTTATAATACATAAATCAAGGATATGGTAATATAAATATCATAAATGTTAATATTATTTTCTATCATATTTTTAATCTATACTAGAAATTTTACATTTTCGATTAAGTAATTTAATCTTAATTTTACTATTTATGATTCATGAAATTATATGGCATATAAAAATATAAATATATTCTAAGAAATTAAATATTTAAATTATACAAAAAAAAAATAAAAGAAATATAGAAAAAGCCATTTAATTTTTAAATCTCATTCATATATAATTAAAGTAAAGTTCTTAAAAATTTCATTAAATATTTTTATTTTTAATAGTTAACACATGGAAAAATTAAGGTAGGTTTATGACGATCGCTATTTATATTAAACACTCTTGATTTAACCCAAAATACCAAATTTTACCATAATTATTCGATATTTTATTTTTACCTATTATTTTGAAAAACTCTATTTTTACTAAAAATGAAATAAATATAAAAATATCGATTATTGGTTCTTCACACCCCGTAGATTATTAAAAATTTAGGTGGTCACATAAAAATGGTTTTATTTTATTTTTTTATTATTTTGCTTGTGGTACTACAAGCATAAAAGTAAGAATTTTTTCTATTTCTATGCAAAAATGATGATTATGATTATTGTTATAAATCGTATGTATATATACATAGAAATATTCAAGGACTTAGAGTGTTTTAAATCTAACAAAAAAAAATGATAATAGATTATTAAAAGTAACCAACAAAAATCTGTATAGAGAGAACATAAAATTAAAACTTCTTCAATATAACAAAATATATTCGGTCAATTAATCGAATGTAAAATAACCGAATGCACAATTGACCGAACACATTCAAAGAATTTGGTCTTTATATTAGGATGAAATGAATTAGCTTCAGATAAAACTAACTTTGATTGCATATCTAAATGTATATGCGTCAAATTTACGGAGGAAGGACAGTGTTGAAATGAACGTATGCTAAACATTCATGGAAACTAGAAACTAGATCCTAAATCCGGGTTAGGATAGAGTTATTTAGAGGAACTCTTTTTTCCTAATGACGGGCAATTAACCGGAGGTAATAACCGAATGCACAATTCCACGAATGTAAATTTTCCGAATTCAAAGACTTTGTAGCCTAGATAACATTGCTAAGATAAAAGAATTAGCTTCATCCAAAACAGCTTTAACTTTAAACCTGAATATATAAATCTCCGGAAGAATGACGGTATTGAAAGGTGTCTATATAAACCTAAATGTATGCTAACATTTAGAAACTGGAACAATCCGGTTCAGGACATAGTTCTTTTAAGGAAATATCTTTCCTTATGGTCTTAAGCTGTTGTAATGTAAATATGAATTTACAGAAATAATCAACTTTTTATATACGACAGAAACTAATTCGTTGATGGTAATCAGAACTAATTCATTTAACTAATTCTTTCCGACAATTATGGCTTCAATCGGTTATGCATACGATTAATTATTTTCGGTCAAATATTCACAAACACAAATACCGACAGAAATACAAAAAGGATTACAAAAATGATCTTATTGTTTTAAGTTAAAAATTCATGTTTCTTAAACAATACAATTTTTTTTTTTTGTATAAAAACGAAAAGGATATAAAAATTTTCCTTAATTTTCTTTTCTATATAATATTTTTATATGATGGCCTGGTCTCAATATCGAGAAAAGGAATGTCCTTAATCTATATGGATTTTGTAAAATCTCTAATTGCGGTTATATCTATATATAGAGAGAGAGACTACGTAGGATATATTTAAAATACGTATAAAGAACAAAAGAATATTTGAAATTAGTTCGGTAGCAAAAACCACAGGATATGCAGATTAAAAAAAAAATTGTACTGAAAAACAATAACAAAAAAAAATGAATTTTCCATTTTAGGATATTATATATATTAAAAATCTTTATGATGTTATTGTTCAAGAGTAATAAAGCTATCATCATTACTTATTCTCTATCTCTCAGTACTATAGTGTCATAGAAAGATATATGAAATTTTTTGTAATAGTATTTTTCTTATGTGGTAAGCCATAAAAGGTCCTTGTGCACCTTTGTAACTTTTTTTTTTTTGGTTATAAAGAAATTTTGTTTTATTGCGGGTGTAAAAAGTTTTATGGCTGCATCCTAATTTTGACTTTTTTTTATATTTTTGTTGGAACTCAGGTAAATATATTTAAATATTTTAATAGTTTTATATAAAAAAAAAATATTTTTTATTATTTTATTTTCTTGTAGAGTGGAAACTTTTATTGAAAAGAATTATTAAATTATATAGTAGTTAAGCCAGAGAAGTATAATATAATAAATTTAATTTTAAGTATAATTTATGAATTTTGTAGGACCGAAAATGTAATTATCGATGTTTTACCTTGCTATAGTACATTTATAACACCGTTGTAGATAATTGATTTTTCACTATAAATCACAAATGAAGGTTATAAAAATTTTAGTAATAAATATTTTATTAATGTTAATATTTTGTGTTTTTATAGATTGCAGATATTTTGGATCCATTACAGCTCTAGGATATGCAGCTCTTATTGCGAATGCAATTATAGGTTTCGTAGGGCACTTTCGTCAATGTAGTCAGTTATCTAATAACCCAGTGTTTTATCGTTTATTTTCTGAATGATCAATATCAGTTTGACTCATTTTTTACCCCCAATTAGCATCAGTTAGATTAGATTAGATTAAGGTCTGGGTAGGTACCACTATGCAAATCACCGTGACTATTATTGGCCTATTGTGAAATACCCCTAATTTAGAACTCTCCCCCAAGACTAATACTTTCGAAGAAGTGTATATTATGATGCTTGTGAGTGAGTTCGACGACAGTTCCATGGGTTCCAGGAAGCCGTGTCCAAGGTGATTAAGTCAGTTAGATTGGTCAATAAATTTCATATATCATAATTTAGTCTACTGAGTTTTGAGCTACATTATTCCATCTGCTTTCATCATCGTTCAGAAAATGACATTCCAATTTCGATATTTTTTTAAATAAAACAAAAGGATAGTATTTTACTTGTCCCGATCATAACATTTTTGGTAAGGATCATATTTACCAAGTTGTACGGTTGATAATAGATCATTTAGTTCTCCTATTTTCCAGTTTGTTCTAGGTCAAGGTCATAATAAATATGTGTTTAATACAAAAGTACATTGCCTGGGATAATTAGTTTTGACATAGTTCATTTTATTATTAATCAAACTTATTCAGAATGAAAATGGCCAATTCCCAAATATTTACAACATGTAATTACAATATACAATTAATGATTTATATAGTAATAGTTGCAGTAAAAGGCTAAGTATCGTTAGAATATCAATCGAATGAACTCTCATATTAAATGAATATTTAATTTTAAAAATTTCTAGTTTTCTGGATTAATCTGTTTGGCAATTTTTATCAAAAACTTTCTTTTAATTAATATTTACAAAAATGATTTATTCACATTTTAATGGTTCTTAATTCTTCTTTCCTATATAGAACACCGAAAAGGATATTATAAACCTCCTCTATTACATGTGATATAAAGTTCATTTCCGTCAATATACCTAAAAAACAATTTACCTTACAATTTCAAAATATTTTTCAAATAAAAGATTTTTATTTAAACAATTTTTTATTTTCATTTAATGTTTTTTTGTTACAATTTTGTTCTCATCGTGTAATCAGGTGCATCGAATTGATTCCTTTTTATAAATTATGTATGGAAACCATTCGCCAGTCACAACAATTACAATTCGAAAACCGAATTCTATAAGCAAACAAAACAACATAAAAAAAAAGATATTCTTTTTATTTTATAAATACATAAAAGTTTTTTTCATACTTTTGTATATGTTCAAAAGGATGAAAAAAAAATTAAATGAAAAGCGGGAATATTTTATAACAATTGTAGAAGTTTCCGTTTTTATCCTTCAAAAAATGATGTAATAAATTATATTAATATGTCTTCAATCAAAAAAAAAATTTTTTTAATAAAAGAATTCACTTTCAATTGCAATTCGGAAAGAAATAAGTAAAACTATACAGAAATTAATTGAGTGTGGTACGAAGGATTCCTTCACGAGTTCAGAAAATATAATCCTTAATATATCAGATTGTAAAGGAACATTTTAGGGAATTTAGTGAGGAGGAAACAATATTTTGATATCACTTGCTTGATGGTTCGAATATGGAGGGTAATCCTTAAACACCTCATACTAAAACCGCACTTATAGGCTAGTTTAAAGCTCTCGTCGATATGTTAAATTAGTGTCAAAGTATCATCAAAAGACAGACAAATCAAGCCTCCGTAATCAGGTTGGTGAGACTCCGTAATCAGATCTTATCTGCTCAATTTTCTAATAACAGATCAGAAAATAGCATTATAAGTTTCGTAGTGTAATATGCTGAATCTGAAGAACAATGACAATAATAGAAGATATTTCAAATATTACTTTTATTCTTCACATCCTATGCAAAACTACAAATCGAAACTGATGACAGTTCCAAGTTCCAACCGTTCAGAATATTTTTCTTATTCTAAGAAATATTTAATGTTGACTTTCTGAACCTCTTACATTCGAAAGTATGTAAAATGTTTAACTATTATACAAATTTCGTTAGGAGTTGTTATTATGAACTATACCGTCATTGCTTCAGATAATGACATATATAGTTATCAGTCTCGATTTTCCTACTGAATATGCGATTCAACTCATTTTCAATTTAATTTTTAGTAGTGGGTGATCCCAGACCTCACAATTTTAGAATCAGTCAAAAATGTTGGGAAATTACAATGTTAACTAAAAGAAATTGGGAGAGTAAATCAATTTTCAACATTACACAAAATTCTTTAAACAGGATGGAAAATCAAATTTTACAGAAGCTACCTTTATTATTTTACCTGTTCAATCTTATATCCTTCAAGGCATTCATGCAGGAAGCACGTAATAATTTACTCAAACATTTAATCAAAGAGGTGATTTTAAATTGGCTACCTGATGAAATTACCAAAACTAATATTTATATAAAAAAAAATTAATAAAAAGGATCTAAAAAGATTGCACAAAAAGGAAATTTTGGTTCTATTATTTCTTTTTATATATTTATGCGAATAAAAATTAAATATTATATAAAAAATATAAAAACTTTAAAAATAAAAACTTTATCTTGACGTAGTGTCAAGATAAAATTTAATTAAAATGAAAATTTAATTCCTCTAGTTTTTTTAAAAAAAAAAATATATAATTTTAAGTTTCCTTTAACTTGCGATCATTGAATTTTAAATGCGGTCCCTACAATGGTGGTGGTCTTTTTGGCGGGCAAACATATAATCCTTTTGAGATTGCTTCATTTCACTCTGATGGCGGGAATATTTTCTAATAATATTTTTGCTAAGCCTCTGATTCAAGAGTATTTTTTTCTGTTTTTTTTTTTAAAGACATGTTGGGAATATTTTGAAAAGTTTTGATGTAAAACCTTTTTATATTTTTGATATGTGATGTTTTTATTTTGTATTTACCAATGAATTTATCGATTTTATTTATTTTTTTTAAATAAAAAATTATTTATAATAATGTAGAAATATAGAATATATTTATCGATTAAAGCCTTTCAATCGCCCCACAAGGATTAATTGTAATTTGAAGCGCCACCAACACACCAAACTATAAAGGAAAATTTTAAATTGGTTTTGTTGTTTTTGTAGAAAAATTTATTTATTAAAATTTTATTGTCGGTATTTATTTATTTATTTAATATTATTATTATTTAATATTGTTTATTTGAATAATAATATAGTAGAACAACACATGTCTAATACTTTTTAAGATGTTATTTAATCTTAAGCTTATAAAAGACTAAAATTTAAAATAAATTTATATATTTTTTTTAAAATGTGATAAGAATTAATTGTTTATGGAGAGAATTTGAGGGGTTTGCAATGTAAACTGAAGTAAAAAATGGATATGACATGGACCACAACATTCTCCTGTCAGGTATCGAGGGTTTTTTGACTAAAGTAAATAAGAAAAATTCGATGTTGCTGTTGTCTCTCAAGAGAAACAATTTTTAGGATCAAAATCGGTGAATCTTGACGAAATCTTTTCGGGAAGATGGCCAAGAAGCTGGGTCTGAGAACGATAGACCTCAATCGAGGATGTCAGATCTAAAGACTAAAACTGATTGGGAATTTTAGAAATTTAATAGCTTGGAAGAAATATCGAGAATTTCCATAATGGATTCGTAAGGGAAACACGCTTTCTTATACTAACTAACTAAAATAAACTGAAGTAATTAATTGTAAAATTTATATTTTAATTATATTTTATACACAAATTATTTAACTTAATTTCAAAATTTATTTACTCATAAATTTTCTAATTAACGTTCATATTTTTTGCCGTAATTATTAATTTATTCACTGCCAGGTGCAAACTTCGATAAAGTAGCTATAGCAAAGAAATTCAGTAAAATATTAAGATAATAGAAATTCTTACTCATCAAGGCCCCAGATTAATTGGATATCATTTGATAATTACAATGAAAAAATAGTAGACTTCCATTTGTCTGTACGACCTCTTTTGCGATCAACTTATTTAATTGTCTGTATGATTACTAATCAACTCATCTCACAAAATTGTCCAAATGAATTTTGTAAGATAAATTGAATTAGTAATCATAAAATTTATATTGCAAAAATTGGTAAATTAAATTATGATCTCAAAGTAATGAAAAAAAACCTCTGTGCAAATTAATTATTCATTGTATCAGTGCCATAATTACCTAGATAAGAAATGAGCAAATGCTCTCGCTGCATTCAGTAAAATTTACTAATATCGTAATTCGTTGAAATTCAGATTCTGGGGTCTTAATATTGTAAATGTCTTAACATTGATAAATTTTAAAACATAAATATCTGCAATATCCAATAGTAAAATTTAGCAGTGCAGTTGTTAATTATGGTACTAAATAAACTAAACATTTTGATTAAAAAAACAATAATTAACATATATAAAATCAAAATTACATATTTCAAATATTTAAAAATAAAATTATTCGCAACATGATTAATGCATCCTGTTACATCCGACACAAAGATCCACACTGGGACCTTAAAATAAATCAAGTTTCAAAATACAGTCAGATTTAGATCAGACCAGTTTTAAGTATTCTAAAACAATAAATGGTAAGTAACATCATCAAATTTTTCAGCAAATATCCTTAATTAAGGATTCCTTCTATTGATTTCGAGCAGAGTTAAGAATTTTTTTTTTTAAAAAAAGGTAAAGGTCCTGGGAGGTTGTAGGTTAAGGAATTCTATTTTATAATAATTTATAAAATATGTCAATCTCCGACGATTAAGCTATATTTATGGCACATTTGGAAATTTTAGGATTATAAATTTCAAAATAACAAATAAATCTTGACTTAAACTTGATTATTTTAAAAGAAAATCATAAATTTATGATTTAAAAAAAAATCATAAATTACTTTCAGAACATTTGTAATTACACTAGTAATCTAAATTACTTCTAATTAGGTACAAAATTTACCCAAAACATAATTAAATGCAAATACATAAAATACATAATAAAAGTCTAAACATTTTCTCATTTAAATATAACAAACATAAATTAGCAGCATAAATTATTTAGTCGTCGTTATTTTTTTTTTCATTCCTATTTTTGTTTACAACTATGATTATAAATTAGCTACTAGAAAAATAGGAATTTCATGGTAAATTTTAAGAATGAATTTTAAACAATTAATTTTTCTTATTCATTTATTATTTAGTGTGACTAAATAGTATAAAGTAGTACCACAAACAAACCAAAGAATCTGTAAGATATAAAAATTTTCACAAAAATTAAAGAATGATTTTTACCAAAAAAAAAAAAATTATATTATTTTTTCTATTCAAACCAAAAATACAAAAAAAAAAAAAGACAAATTTTCCTCTGAGCTTATAAAAGTATCTTCGTTTCTAATGAAGGTCGAAAAAAAAACATAATTTTTTTTTTTGTTGATCACACAACATTAAAAAAAAAAATACCAACTAAAAATATTTTTCATCTATCGCGAGCATAAAATTTATATTATGTTGTATTGTATATAAAAAGTCTTTTTTTTTTACATAAATATACAAAATAGAAGATGGGGCAATAAAGGTTCATAAGAACCGAAACATAAAATCATAAAATTCTGACAATGTGATTAACCTACCTGGGATTAGGCTACCGGGTATGCTCATAACGCTTAATTACAATAAAAAAAAAAGAGTGGAAATAAATAAATAAAAAACTTTGAATAAATATGAATTTTTTTTTTATATAGCTATACATAGCTACATATACAATTTTCAAATTAAAACCAGAACGTATTCAGCAAGGGCTCAATTTTGATATTCGTTGTTGGACATCTTTTGTTAAGTCCGATAAAAAATTCCATCTGAAAAAAAAAATAACAAAAATAACAAAAATTATTAATAAATAAATGAAAACAAATTCCAAGCTTCTTTATTAAATTGATTACATTATATAATTTTCGATATACATATATACAAGTTTATATATAAATTTTGGTAAATAAGTGAATTATAAGAAGAAGAAAAAAAACTTTTGGGTGAAGAAAAATTCCAGAAGCACATAAAAATAATTTTTTGGATTTTTTTTTTTTATCATTTTTTGGGGTATAGAGCCAGGCCACAAAAAAAATTTTGGAAGAATTATTTATGAGTATATAAATTATGATCATTTGTTGTGCTGGGCTTTTTCCAATTTTTCTTGTGTGTCGTATTTTAAACTAAATAAATATATCGAAGAGGAATTTTTTTTCGGTTTTTTTTTTTTTGGTTTTGTCATAATCACCAGTAGCTTTTTCGTAATAATATTTTCGATACATAAAATCTGATATTTGGGGCTTATTTAGGGTCATAATTAGTACAAAAAAAAAATATGAAAATGGAAGAAGAAATTGCAGAGAAAAATATAAAGGATACAGAATTTAGGATACTATATAAGAAATATAAATATATTTCATAATTTGTTAGAAAATAAGGATTTGATAAAAAATACTAAATAAATGACATTCGGTAAGTTCAAAGGCTGATTATATAGTGAATAAACTCACATTTTTTTTTTTTAAATAATTGAATGAAGTGATTCATATCATTGATCCCTGTGTACAGTAAATTATAGTTCTTCCATAGGACGAAATTTATTGAAATACAATAATATATTTTTCAGTTTTTTAAAATAAATGTTGTACTTTACTTGGTCAATTTTAGTTTCGCTACTAGAATAGAATATTGTCCTGAATCATACTCAGGATTGGCTGCGTGAGTATATATTTTCCATATAATTTTGTTTTGGAGTAAGAGTAGATTTTGGAGTAAATTTTAAACTAGATTTTAAAAAAATATAAATAAATGACATCCGGTGAGCAAAGGTAAAACACTATTGATGATTATGTAGTGCATAATCTCAGAGTGAATTAAATTATAGGATCCAATATAGAGTAATAATCAGAGTTATTTTTTTAAAGAGAACGACAATCATAATTAAATTACCAAAGCTTTAAATTGTCCTTGCCATCTGCACATGAAGTATCAATTAAATTCAGTAGCAGATCTTGCAGTGAATTTTAGACTTCTAAACTAGATGTTCAGTTTTTCTGTTTTAGTTTATTAAAGCAAGGAAATAAAAACTGTGAATATAAAAAAAACTACTGATGAAGTGCTGAAGAAGTATTTTTTTGGACCTAACAAAAGCTTCGTAAGAAACTTCCGAGAAATGCTTGAAGTTCTTTAAGCAGAACAAAGTTAGGATGTGCTGGTTACCTGATCATAGCAACATAGAACAGCCGAGTACTTTGTTGAGGACTACAAATCTGTCCTCATTCCGAAAAAACGTGTAAAAAACAAAATCGATGAGGTGACAAAGCATAAAATAAATATGAAGTGGGTCACTACAGACTCTTGTCTATAGCCAAAGGTAAATGAGAAAAATCTGAGGTTGCTGTTATATCTCAACATAAATAATATAAGTATCATTATCGATATTTTGACGGGGTGCTATTTTTTGGGAAAGATTGTCAAAAAAGTGGGTCTAACAACGTTGGACCTATGTTGTTGATATCAGCACATAGCGGTAGTAGCGCGTATAACATATATCGTATGTTATACGCGATTGCCCAATGACTCAGAGAGCTTGGGAATTATAAATTTGATAATTTGGTGGAGCGGGTAACACCTACTTTCTAACTATGTATGTACTATTGCCTTATCGGCGATTTCACACTGTTTTTAAGTAGATATATAAGTAAAGTTTTTATAATTATATAAATATTACTACAAATAATCTAATAAAAATATATTAATAAAAATATTGTTAATATTCTGCTAATTTCTAAATAAGAAACAATTTATGGTGTTCTGAATATTGATGAGATTAAAATTATTTCTACATAACTTCAAACATTTTAAAATACTTTAAATCTTAATTATTCTATTTTCTTCCATTTTTCTAATTAAATCAGACCTCCTTGTTATATCGAATAAATAATCTCTACAGGATATAAATTAAATCCAACTCGTTCAACATCGACAACTAAAAAACTAAAAAGAAAATTCTTTTCAATTGAAATTCCTACAATTTCTTTGCGACATCATAAAGAAAGTGAAATCATTTATTTTCTATTATGATGTAATAAGAATTTTTTTATTTTTTTTTTTAAATTTCTATTAACTATCTAGTAAAAAAAATATAAATTACAAGATATTTATTCTTAAAATCCTGAAAATCAAGCCCTTTTTGATTATATCCTTGCCCATTTTAAATTCTCGTATATTTTTTTTTTGTATAAATCTCATCATAAACCCATCAAAAATTGCGTAGACCGAAAAATGTCAACACCTTTTGGGTTTTTTAGATTCAAATTACTATAAATAAAACTTTCTTTAGAAAATTTCAAAACCTAAAATAGACGCACAAAATTGATCTTGCTGATTTTGGTTCGATTGCAAAAAATAAATAAATAAAAATAAATTAGGATATTTATTTTTTTTGACCTAACAAAAGGTTTTGCTGTTTTTGTTTGATTTGGTATCAGTCAGTAAAGATGCCAAATAATATGATAAAGGATAAATCTGCAATCGACCTAACTATTTTCCAGGTATCAAATTTACTTTTCCTGAATCTATTGTAATTTATTGAAAAAAAAGGTATTATATTAACGTGTTGATTAGGTAACTAAACTTTTTCCTAGTAATAAGAGATGGAATTATAATGTGACCAAGATTTTTTTTTTGTAATGATAACATAAATATTGTGAAAATATTTTGAGCACTTTGAAAATTTCATCAATGTCCAGAGATTAGGATATAAATATGTCAAAATTAGATTTAAATAATATTAAAATTAGCCTAATTTTGGCTTTGAGACAGACATTTAGCAAGTCGACATTTCTGTACTCCCCCAAATACATGTTAATAGAAGAAAAGTAACTAAAAGAAGAATTGTTGAGTTATGGCCTACAATAGGCCACTGTTAAGTAAATAATGAACTGTGATAAAAATTTACATACAGATATTGATTGAAGTACTAACGAAATATTGTTTACTACATAAATAGAAGACTGAGTTTCATTGGGTTTAATCTTTATCTTCAGTACAGAGAACATAAAACATTATTCTCTGAAACTGTTCCAGTATTAGCAGCACCAGACTTATAATACTTGACAAGTATTAAGTTTGATAGCATGTAGAGGTGTCACGGAAGAATATGTAATAGAGAAATAAGTTTTCTTCATTTTGTAATGGGTATCGATAAGTTATTGGTGTTATCAGTTACAAATGAAACCCCTGTAACAAATGACACCCTTTTTCGTTAACGAAAAATGAAATATGATCTATAAAATTAACTATGATATTTTTTTAGAACTGACTTTGGAATAACTTTAAAATTTTGATAATTCCAACAACATTTTTTACTCTGGTGAGCTAAATTTACAAAATTCTTTATTATTGAAATAAATAAATGACTTTCCATTCTATCTAAATGTTTGTTCATATATAATTTTATTAGATTAATTCTAACAAGACTAAAAAATAAAATAAAATTAAACTATAGAAGAAGTGAAAGAGCTAACAATAAAAACAGTTATATGGTGTGTGACAAAGACCAGGTGGCGAATTAACTTCAAAATATGCTGACGAGCAAGAAGGATTTGCATAAATTTTATAAATATATAACAATATTTTTATATAATAAATATCTATGAAAATAAAAAAACTCTTCACAAAAATATTGTTTGATTAGTTTTCGAGTTTTTCTGTTTTGTATCTTTTATCGTACTCTTTTTTTTTAAATTCTGGGTTGTTGAATTCGAGTAGAACCAAAAATGAATTAAATATAGTATAAAAAATATTCAATGAAATTAAATATTTGGGAAGGTTATTCTAATGTAAATGGTGAAATTTAATTTTAATGGAAAATCATTTAGTCATATAAAATCAAAATTTAAGAGGAATAAATTTCAAAGTTTCAAATAATGAGTCCATACTAGAAAAATGATGGGTACTAGGACCTTGTAGTTAAGTTAAATGTCATATTTCAGCGTAATTTATAATTATTTTAACTTTTATTATAAATTATAGCTAAATCAAAACTGGAATATCTTAAAAAAATGTGTTATTTTATTTATATTCCTATTACCGGCACAAATCCAAAATAGTATAATCCGGTGTCATTTACAAAATTAGTATAAAGTTTTGTTTTGGAACTAAATATCAAAAACAAAACTGACATCATTTCACAAATAGTTAATTATTTTTCAAATTCGCTATAATACTTGAATATTAAAACTTATATTCGTCGATAATATGTGAATTATTAAATTTAAAGTTTTAAATTCTTAAAGTTTTAACTTAAAATATAAAATGTATAATGTATTTGTTTTGAGAAATCGTTTAATAATTGGGTCAACCAAAATTAAAGTAAAATCATTAAATATATTTTAAAAGTCTGTTTTGGTAAATTGTTCATAATAGGGCCAGAAACTATTTAACCTCAAACAGACTACCGAGAACTCCAACTAGCACTGTATCACCGTTTTGTTACCAAACTCTCGTGAATGCTAGTATGGATGAGAGTATTTCAGATTAATCGAGAATAATGTTAAGGTTGGCCGTTTACTGACTAGATCATTTAATTCGATAAGATGGTAAGTTACCAAGAGAGTAATTCCTGGCCCTGACTACTAATTACTTGCAAATTTCGTGCTAAATTGACCCTTTTTCATTGGGATTCATACAGCTACAATACGATTACCTGTACGAGATTTGTAACCGTGCAGCTTACTGCTATACAGCTGCCACGTTTTTGTTGTTATTACTCACGTGGTAAATTTCTTTGGTATACCATCAGCTAAGGATAGGATGTGTAATTAGCTACATCATATTCCTTTTAAATATAGTCTCATCTATAAATTTTCTAAGTTTGTTGATTGTTTTAGTTTAATAATTTGCATTTAATCTCAGAATAACCCTTGATAATTTCTTTTTATGGTACATTGCTTTTAAATATGCTGAAAATTTAAATATATTTGTAATAATTCATATAATTAAATATATAACATTACATATAAATATGCCCACAATAAAATCTATATATTTTCAAAAATAATTTATATACATATATAAACATAAACATATAAATATGGAGAGATTATCAAAGATGTAATTTCATTCAATAAATTTATATATTTTTTTTTATGTTTTGCTTGTATCTATACATAAATATTATAAAATATTTGTAGCTTTATATTGATTGACAGTTAATTTTTTCACATCATTGCAATCGCGTAAAAAAAAAACAGAAAAGATTTAAAAAAAAAAAATAAATGAAGACAAAACCAAAGGAGACTTTAGACTTGGAAACCCGTCTCAGACATTTGGACGACTTTGACATGTTAAAGAATTTCTTCTTTGACAGGTAAAAAGGTAATGTGCAAAGACATCAGTAGATAAAATATACAACAACAAAAAAAACGGATGAAAACTAAATAAAAGTGGGAGTATTAATATATAGGGCAATATGGAAACAAAACAAATATATAAAAAAAACTAAAACTATTTTTAATGCGTGTGTGACAACTTTATCAAAAAATCAACCTGTCAATTATATAAAAATTTCTATTATAATTTTCTGAGTTACAATTTTTTTTTTGTTTTTATTATATTAAATTCCAACAGTTAAAGTGTGAGTCATCTTCAACAATCTTGTTCTTTTTATTAGAAATTTAAAAAGATCCTATTTACACCTGTGACCTGTGTCCCTCTGTATTCATCTGTGTGAATAACTTCATTAAAAACTTTCATTCCTTTTTTTATAAAGATTATAGAAATTAAAATAGAAATTTTCTTCAATTAGAGATCAAATATTTGTTGTATGTATTTGAAAAGGATATTTCAAGAATTAAGATAATTTAGTTATTTTCAATGGCACGAAAATCTTAAAGAAACCTGTCTAGATTTAGAAAAACCGCACTACGAATGTGCACAGGTCTCTGTCCGGTTAGGTATCATTTAAACAAGATCGGAAAATCTGAAAATATTGACCGTCGGTTCTGTTCGGATTAAGAAGAAACTGCTCAACATATCTTCCATAACTTCCGAGTTAAAATAAAACACATTAGTAAGAGATATCTGAGTTCTAACGAAATCAGCAGTCTGGTCCTCAGGAAAACTCTAGTCTTCTACAGAAGTCTGTATCAACACTGACCAAACACAATAGATCTGTTTAGGTCACAATGTATGGAGGAGAAGATTCGTACATCTGCGCCTTAACGATCCAATATGAATCTAATCTAATATAATATCTGCCTGCCAGATAGGCTTAAAGGGTGAGATAATTTAAAAAAGGATGTTAGATAAAAAATGGGTCTGTTCTAACTTTACATACCCTCGAAATATCATCAAAATGACAAAAGACCAAATACAAAATCTCAAAAACAAAATTTGTACAAAATTTTTATATATCTTATAGATATGAAGCAGAATTGTTTCAAGACTTAAATTTAAAATGACAGTTAAGGTCGAACTTTATGACTAATTAGAAGTTAGAACTAATTAACTAAAAAGAACAGAAGTAATTGTAAAATAAATATATTAAAATGTTGGTATAATCATTAATATTAAGACTCTTCTTATTGATTATTGATTAATAGTATTTTTTATTATTTATTACAATAATGACCAACATAAATTAACTAAGTGTTTTGTTAATTTTTTTTTTTAATTTTATATGTAAATGTAAAATGAATAAAGATTAAGACAACATTTTAAATTAATTAGTTATATTATTTTAAATATAATTAATGTGATATAAATGAATCAACACTGATTCATTTATATCACATTCATATCGTCATCAAGCGATTGTTTAGCTTTCGTAGATATCAAAGTACTTTATATATCAACACCTCACAAATACAGAACATAAATTTCCTCTGCTGTTAATAGAATCTACACTACTGGTCTGATAACGATCCAAATATGATAAGGTGATTTTTAAAATTACGTTTTCCTTTAATACATTCATTCTACCATTGTTGTAGATTTCTTCCTGTCTAAATTTTAAATAAATGGGAACTAAATATAGGAACTAAATTCATATTCAATTTTATTTTTTCCCATCATATTTTAGTAGATTTAAAGCTTATCTCTATATTAGCAATATAATAAATCAATCTTTGCATATAATTAAATGATTCGTTTACTATTTTGAATAAATGTTAAACTACTACTGTAATACTTATTTGTATCTATTAAATTACCTCTTTTTTTTTTTAATAAAATATATTAATTTTTCTATCTATTTAGTAATATATTATGAAATATGCTATAAAATTTATATATATCTTTGTATTCATTCTCTTATACTATACATAAATATTAAAATTTAAATGATTTTTAAAGTAAAAAAAAAAATTATATAGAAATATTTAAATTTATCGAAATAAAAAAAATCGTTAAACATATTTATACAATTCCGTCATAGTAGGTATACTTATATACTAACCAGTAAAATATACTATAATACTAAAAAAAAAACTGATCGCGGTTAGCTATAAAGGAATTTTAAATTAATATTTTATGTCAAAAAAATTAGTTTCGACGCGAGGAGACAACGATTTAACATCTCGTATGATCACCTCATAACAACAATAATCAAAAAAGAAAAAAAAAATTAACAAATCTGCATATACCTCCAGCTGCTGGTTATATAGTAGAGGATATTATTATATGTTGGGCTGCTGTTTAAATTTCCAATAACCGAACAAATTACCATAAATTTGTTCGAAATGCAATCAAAGAAAAAAAAAATATTTTTATATATATAAAAAAAAATAATTAATAAAACACGAAAAAAAAAATATCGAATTAAACTGGGAATACAAGACTATAAAAAAAAATAGCTCAGGGGTAACAAACAAATAATCATCAATGGATAAGATTGGAGACATTAAAAAAAAGGAACATATAATTTTGCAAATAAACAAAGATTTTAGTAGCTACCACATTTTAAACTTGAACTATAACATAAAAAAAAAAATTTTGACTTTTCAATTTAAACTAATTATGTCAATACTAAAGGACTAAAGCATTGTTTATACTGCTTAAGTTAGGATAACTCGACTACGCGCAGAAACTGATAATAGGTTAATGAATCGATGGAACATTATTTGTATGCGTATCCGGTTTACCACACATCGAAGAATTTTCATTTTGTCAAGCTGCCATTCTGGCATTACAGTCATACCAGATCAAATCCAAACTGGTCTGGGATTGTCTTGTCGTTCTTGACGAACTAGCCAACAAAAACATTGTCCTTAGAGTGGGTTCCTGGTCACTCTAATATACAGGGAAATGAAATAGCTGATCTTTTGGCCAGACAGGGTTCTAACAATTGTTTTATGCAATCCATCCCTTTTTGTAGTATCCCACTTAGTTCTGCTAAATCAGTTATAAATAACTGGATATTCAAAGAAAGAGATAGGATATGGCATGCAACTCCAAATTGCAGACAAGCCAAGAAATTCCTACTCTCTATTTCTAATAAAAGGGCACTTGACTTACTTAAAGTATCAAAGAATCAAGTACGCCTACTAACCAATTTGCTCTCGGGACACTGTCGTCTCAACTATCTCCTCAACAAAATTGATAGGTCACAGTCATCCCGATGCAGATTATGTAACGAAGACGAAGATGACTATATAGATTATGTGAATGTGGAAATCACTATAGAATCCGACTATTCAGTCAAGGATATCGCATCAAGCCCCCTAATAAATCTTCAATAAACTAGTTTTTTTATTGATTTATCAATAAACTAGCCATTGTAAGGAAGTTATATAATTCTCCAGGCCGAGGTGGTTTTCATGGGTATTATCTTCCTAGCCCTTCACAAAATCTAATCTAATCTAATGAGTTAATGAGTGTCCGTGTTATTTCCTGAATAGGTTCATATCTTTGTAGTTAAACATTTGTTAACTTAGTCCAAATCCTCCCTACACTGAGCATTTCAATCAAGTGATGTTAACTTTATTGAAAAATCTAACCGACTCACGCAGAAAATGAGAGGGTTTGATTGAGTTAGTAAGGCACCTCTGTGGTATCAGACAAGGGAACCTGGTGAATTATTAAAAATGTAATGAATTGTTAAACCTAGTGACGATTGAATTTCATGATATGTGAAACATATGTCAATTTTTATTACAAATTTGAGATGTTAAACAAAATATCTTTTTTAATCTCGGTGTGGGTGGTCGAATAATTACCCAGTAAATAACATAATCAAATCTGACTTTAAAATAGATTAGACGACAGCTTACATTTGCAATAAACCATTTTTGATCAAACTATAAAATTTAAATTGCTCATCGTTAAATTAGAATTTATTTAAATGTTTATTTGATTTTTCAAATATTAGCTAATTTTCTGCATAATTAAAATAATAATTCAAATGTAAATTCTATTTCTAATAAAATATATTTAAAAAAAGAAAAAGAAAATTGATTAGCTTATATTAACCATTAAAATATTTTGTGAACATTAAAAAAAAAAACAGATTCCATAAAAAAAAAACAATATATTCACCGAAAAGCAAAACACCATCCAATATTAAAGAAAACTTTTTTGTTGACCATTCAACATTCCCGCCTCTCTTATAAAATTTGACTGTAATCCATAAATTATAGTTCGGAATGTGTTTTGGAATCGCTTCTGTGCAACCAGCAAGCAGAAGGTATCATCAGTAAGCAGCAACAGCAGCCGAGAAAATATCATCTTCCGTATACAATAATAAATAAATAATAATAATAATAAAAAAAAATTAAGTTTTTTTTCTTAGTGTCTGATCTTTTTCTCCGGTTCCAGTGGAAATCTCGTTTAGCACAACAAGACGAAGTACAACAACAAAAGACACACTATATAACAAACGGAGTCGTTAAAGTTCCTTTCCTTTTTTTTCATTTTCTTGTTGCTGTTCGCATTTACCAACAAAATGCTCCCAACACGATGCCTCACTTCTACTAATATTTCAAAATTTATGGAAAAAAAAAAGAAATTGACTGACTCCATTCCGAATTGTTAAAAAATCGGTGTGTGGTTTTTCTTCCAGAATTTTTGAATTGTTTTTTTTTTTTTTCATATATGTTCTGGGCTCAGCGGGTGTGCACCGTCACCTCGTCTACAAGAAAAATGTCCAACAAAAATTATATTAAAAAATTTGAAGAAAAAAAAAATTTTTATTTTAACTCAATAAAAAATATATTAATGATTTTTTTTTTTTATGAAATTGTTGTTATTTAAGATTTTCAATTCTTTTTTTTATATTAATTTTTGGTTGTTATAAATAATATTTTCATATTTTTCTTTGGTCATCATTTTAATATATACAAATAAATAATTTTTTTTATTTTCACGACATTTGCATTAATATTAAAAGTAGAATTTAAACAAAGCTAAAATATTCCAGAAAAAAAAAATTAATATCATAAAATTTTGGTTTCTTTGTTTTGAATGAAGAAACTTTATGTAAAATAATAAAAATGCTCTAAAAAGATAATTAACTAGTCGAAGCTTTTTAAATGTATAGTGGCTCTACAATAAAATTGTCAGAATTAAATGAAATGATATAGTTTCCATTACCAGTGGAATGGTAATATATGCCTATCAATTCGTTGGATGAATTGATAGGCATATATTATAGAATAGATGATGAATGAGAACAAACTAACCAACGTTTAAAGTTCATTTTCGATCCGACATTGCAATAAAAACTTAATAGTAATAAAACTAACCTTCAATCTTTTGGCCCAATTATATAATCAAATGAAGAATTGTTATAAAGATCAGGACAAGAACATATAGAAAAAATCGATATGGAAGTGGAATGGTCACATGATTAGTAAAGGCGACAAGTTAATTAGTGTATATAATAAAAAGTCGAAAACTGAAATATCTAGGACACATAATGCGAAACTCAATTAATTAAAGAAGAAGAAGTCGTCTAAGAACAGAAAACTCGGTGCTAGGTAATCTTGTAGAATGGTTGGAATTACCTATAACAACAATATTTGAATTTCCCAAGAAAAGACAAAAAAGGAAATTAAATGTTGTCCAAAACCTATGGACCAGAAAGGAAAACTAAGAAGAAGAATTAACTATTAAGAACATAGGCGCGCTCACATGCCAGTTAGCTTTTTGACATAATTTAACTGTAAGAGAAGGCATAGTTTCAAGAGTGTAGAGAAGGCGATTTGTAGGAATGAAACACCAGGAAACAGGAGCAGATTTATGAAAAAAGAACAGAAAAATACAAAATTTACATCTTTAAGTTCTTTTGAAAAAGAAAGATAGTAAAATTTTAGAGCAGGACAAACAGGTCAACAGCTAAGCAACATTCGCAATAAAGATAATTAAAATTACGAAATTCTGTTCACCTGAAATTCACCCAGAGAAAAGTCCACCAAAATTGTTATTTTCATCGAAATCAATAGTCACGCAGTCACGTTGATATTTCTAAGCTATACATTAAAGTCAGACCATATTGTGCTGTAAGTTCTTGCAATGATATCATACAGGATAAGAATTAAGTTGTATATCACAACTGTCTATATATTTATAAATTATCAGACTTAGTGAAAATATGTGTAGGTGTTAAATATGGTAATAAAAAACGTTAATATATTAAATATAATTTATTTAAATTAATAAAAAATTGTTTGATTTATATAACAAACGGAAATATAAATAAAATTATTAATTTAAAATAAAAATTGAATATTTAGTGAAATTCAATAATAATATTTCATTGATTCTGATCAATAAAGCATTTCTATATTAAAAATAAAAAAAGTATAAATGTATGACTGGTATAGTCAACAAATCCTTGTAATTCACACTAGTACTAAGCTAAACTCAGTTCATTGTACTATACTTCAAATATGTTTTTAATTTCACTGTATTTTAAAACCAATGGACAGAACGCGTCCTATTTACTTATGCGAACACACCTGATAATTTCGATTTGGTTCTCAGCTCGAAAAGCATACTTCAAGTAGTTAGACTCATGTATTAAAGAATTTAATACATGAGAAAAAACTAATTACATAAAAATGATAAATAATTGTTGCATTAGCATTTGCATGACTGTAACTTACATTCGATTATTGGTGTTAAAATATCGTATTATAATTGAATGATCTTCTAAAATTATTATTATCCTGTAATTGTAATGAATGCTTTTGATACATAGACTAAGATTTTACCTTAGCCTATATATCTTCAAAACTCTCTTGTTAATTCCGTATGCTTACACTAACCTTAACGTTTATATCTTATAGAATAGCAATGCAAAATTATGAAGATGGGAACAATCTTAAGTTCATTTTCCATCAGGCGTTACAATAAAAATTTAATATTAATAAAATAATTTACAATCGTCTGACCAAATTACAGTACAGGCCACGAGAAAATAGATAGCTTGAACAGGAGACGGAAGTAGAAAATGGTCACGAGATTCGTAAAGGTGACAATTCCATTACAGGTCATGCAATGCAAGAGGAAAAAGTGTTGGTCTTTCTAAGCAAAGTTGGTGAAAATCAAAAGTATTGAAACGTATTTCCAGATATTGACAATGAACCATTGCCCCCGGAGGGGATTTAGCAGTTAAGTAAAGTAAATAATTAGTAAACTATATTCATACCAGTAAATTTATCTATTTTGCAAAATTTTCCTTTATATTTACTAATTTTAATTAAAATTTATTGAACCGAATATTCAGAATAAATGATTGGTAACAAAAAAAAAATATGAATATAATTTAAATTTTCTGAATCAATTTCTTCAGTCAATTAAACATTAATAACCGGACATTAATCCATTTTTGATATATAGAATTTTATTTAGAATGGAAAATGTATCTTTCGTCTTTACCTATTTATTACATATATTATACATATATAAATTTTGTTTTTTTGTATGTAAGTTTTGGATCTGAGGTTCTTTTTTTTTATTTTAATGATCAAGATACTGTCAGATATATTTAATGGACATCCGGAAATTTCTGTCGATCTTATTTGAAAATTTTGTATTATTTTTTTTTAGGTTACAAGTTACAATAAAAAATAAAATTGATATTTATCTGAAAGGATTTTTATTTAGTAAATATATATTTAAAAGTATTTTTAATTATTGACCCATTTATTTATTTGATGTTCATTATTTCAAAGAATTAATTTCGTAATTTTTGTTGTTCATATTTTAAAAATAAACATTTATCACTTGACTTTGATATAAGTGCTTTGAAAGCAATTAAATAACAATAACAACTTATGTTACACTGCCAAGGACATTTTTTTGAAAACAAATTATTAATATCCTTTAAACAAAAAAATCTTATTTACAAGGACAAATTTAAATATTAAGTTGAATTTTATTTAAATTATGGATGAAAATAGAAAATTATACAGAAAATTTAATAGATTGAAGTGTGGCATTTTTGATCAATTACTTTTTAATAAACTTATGAAAGGAAAATTATTTTTTTTAACATCCCGAAATCCTTCAATGAAGATTTGAGTTGCAAAATTTTTATTTACGCATTAAAGTTGAGGAGGATTGAACGATTATTGATGATGGCTTTGAGAGAAGATAATAAATAATTACTGAGGAAATTATTGAAAATTACGATATAAAATATTTAAGCTAATTATGTATTAACGGCTATAGTCGAGATTCTTGATACGCGGTTGGAAGGAATTACGATTTGAGACAAATCGAAAGTGTTTCTTTTAGAAATTCTTTAACTGAATATATAGATCACTCATTGTCATAGGGCAATTTAATTAAATTGCGGTTGTAATCGGTTGGAAGCATTAATTTAATATCATTTTTTTAACGGAAGCAGACTAACACAGCTTGGAAATTATAAATTTGATAGCTTTTGGATGAAATATTGGGAATTCCTCTATTGGAATTTCTAAGAATCGTGACATGCTCCTTCTAACTAACTAACTAACTCTATATCTAGAAAAAGTAGTACTGGAAAAAATATGTCTTAAACCTTACCGAACACCAAAATATTATAAAATTCTGCTAAATAATCTTCAGTGATTCCAAAAACTATGGTCAACCCACGTTATTTAAGATTTAATTAATCGATTTTATTTCCTTAATCCTTTAAAAAACCCAATTTTCCTAAACGATATAATTTCGAAAAATAGTTTTTTTTGCGTAAATTCCATTAAAATTTTATGACTTTCAAGCCTACACAAACAAGCCTTGCCCCCAATTTTCTTCGAAATCCTTTTTTTGATTATATATTAGATAAAACTATATAAAAATAAACAATTCCTTAATACAATTTCTATTCTATTACATTATTATGCAATTTACTAAATAATTCCATTCTATATTTACTAAACCTCTTAACTGTTGACACAATCCTTGTAAGTTTCCTGCATATATAAATAAAAAAAATAATTATTGTGTCATATTTCATTCCATTTAATTATATAGTATCCATGGTTTATGGTTACCAAAGTACCTCTACTATTACTTAAGTATATTCAATTATATATTAAATATGAATAGAGATTCACCTTAAATTTTTATCAAAATGAATTAAATCTAACATAAAAAAAAAATATTTATAAATATTTTTTTTTTATTTTTTGCCATTTAATCCTGGCGTAAATCCATTTTAGTAATAAATTGTGGTATATTGTCCTTTACAACGAAATAATTTCAAAACAAAAGAAGCAAATTTCTACACCATCAAAATACACAGTAAGAAGGAAAGTTAATCCTTCGGTGAAGAGTTTGGTTGGTTGGCATAGACGCCCATAGGTACGGGCAAGGTGGGCACATGCTTCCCATAAGCTTTACTCAATTAATTAATTTGAATAATAAAAATAAAGAGATGCCACTCCTTAAAAAAACAATAATAAAACGTTTAATTTAAAAAAACAAACGTGAGCCATACTTTTTAGAAGACTAATGAACCAATTTATAATATTAACATAATTTTTCTCTAGTTTAATTCTGCAGAAATCGCTAAAAATGGAAAATACAGCATTAATTGCTATATTTTATCTTACATATATTCTTAGACTGATACTTTCATCTACGTCTTGAACTACAGTAGACAGATATGTAGTACTCTCCGCAGGGTTAAAACTATGTTACCATCAACTATGGTAGATAATTGTCTAATTAGACGAAATGCATATGAACAATATTCTTTAAACGTTCTTAAGCCTTTTGCGTTAGAGAAGAGGAGGTTCCAATTATTTTTTTCGGAATAACTTGTGGTTGTTAACAGGACACTTTTGTCTATATCATCAATTTAGAATTTTCATTTTGACCTCCCGGTGGAAAAATTCTATGCGGGCGCCTATGGTTGGTTGGTGTTAATTTTTTTTGGAAACGTGCACACCCAAAATAAAAAGTGATCCATAAAAAAAAAACAAAGACCAAATAATTAAACTACAAAAAAAAAATTATTTGTTCATGAATTGTTATTTTTTATTTTCCTAAGTTTTCCATAAGTTTTTCATTTTAGATTTGTTTTTTTTTTTAGGTTGATATCTCGTGATAATCTTTTTAATTTTTTTTTTTATTTTGTCTATTTATTACACTCCCCATTATTTTATAGAGTTTGAAAAGCGCGAAAATTATAATAACAAAAAACGTAAATAAATTTTAAGACTATACAGAAAAGTTTGAGGCGTGCGCGTATTTCATTTTTATGTTTGTTTTAATCCACAAACCCATAATTAAAGCTAAGGTGTCTCATAAATTATGTGGCCCATCATCATCACTTATGTTCATTTTTTATTTATTTTTTTATTTTTTGAATTATATATACATACAAAATAAAAAACATATCTAGAATAAATAATAAAACTAAAATTATGATAAGTATTTAAAATAGAGAGATAATAAATATTATCACTTTTAATGTAATTAAGGTGAAATAATCACATAAAAAAAAACTTGATTATGATGAAAAGATTTATAATAAATTATTTTAGTTTTTGTATAAAATATATACAATTTTAATATTGATTTAATATCATAATTTATTAAATTTTATAGTAAAACGATAATATAAAACATAAAAATCTTCACTAGTGGGAGCTGGTTATGAAAAATATCAAATATTTATTAATGAATTGTGATATATTAGTGGATAAGTGACACAGTGCGATTGTTTGTCTTCATCTAAATCTGTTCTGGGACACACACAAAACTGTTATGAGCTACTCCGAATTTTAAAAAAGGGAATTTCTTAAAAATGCACAAAGCTACATTTAGATTATTCACTAGAGTTGCTACGGGACACCCAATTTATAAAATTGACCACTACCTAAACATGCAGAGGATGTGAGGATAAAGAAGAATTAGTAAAGAACCTACTTGCTCAACCTCGACTGATAAAACAAGTTCTAGAATTTGGAAAAAAAAATTCTTGGATAACTTGATGAAAACAGGCGGGATAAATTCGACTAAAATATTTAAATTCATTAGAAAAATAGGGAAAAAGGATGATTCGATACGCTACAATGAGAAAAAAGGTGGTCGACTGGACCGTTTAGCAGGCCTTTTAATAAGGCTTCAATGCGTGAAGAAAAGAAGCCCTTTAACACCTAAAGCAACCAATGTAAATTTAGAATTTGAATCACCATTTTTAATTTACTGCAGCCATTTTTTTGGTGCCAAGATTAAATATCCAGTTTTCGATTTGAGTTAGTGTTAGAACAACTGGCGTGTTTTCGATTCGGATGCATATATATCGAATCCAGAAATCCTAATTGATTAAGTACTCACCAAATAATGTTCTAAATATTCTTTATTGGTAATATGAATTTTACTATTAATGATATTAAATGTTTATTATTTATTTCAATTTAACTAGCACAATTTGTATATTTGCTTTATCGCAATCAAATTAAGAGTATGTCAAAGATAATTGGTCAGGAAACTGCTCAAAATCAATAAAATTACAAATCAAGAAATAAAATCCGCAAAACACAGGTTGAAGAATACTAAATTAGAGTAACATTGCCGAGCCATCGTAGTTTTCGATGTTAACTTTTAGATAAGAAAGTCTACTCTATATACTAAAGCTATTCAAGTCTTCTACTAATTCACAAAAACAAAAATATTTTAAAATATATTTTTCAAATATTTTCAAAAATATCCTTACCTTTAACTACCTACAAATATCCTTTTTTCTATGTAAACAAAGAGAAAGTAGGATCTATATCGCTTTTAATTTATTAGAAATTAGCAAAAATGTAAAAATATTTTAATCCTTTCTTAATTCCTTTTTCTATATTCACTACAATTGAATATCATAGAAAATGGCATTGTTCGTAGTCGTGTGGCAAGGATTTTTTTTATTATTATTATTATTATACTATCTATCTAGTTTTCACCACCATTTTTATACATTTTTGACAATTATTATTATGATTATTGTTAGAAATTCTTTCAATTCGTTATTTCGAGAAAAAACAGTTTGAAACATTAAATTTTTGTCGAATTTATTTATTATACAGATACTTTTAAAGTGAAACTCAGCATAAAGATTTATAGAAAAAATAAAAAAATTTGTATATGAATTCGAAGAAGAAGTGTTTATTATATATTTAAGGAAATTTTATATATTTTTTTTATAGGGTTGCGGTTAATCCGCTTAAATATTAAAAATTAAATGATCTGTTATTATCCTTGTTTGTAAACTTGTTAGAAAATTTATCTATAGTAGTATAGATTTGTTGAAAAAGGGATATTATTATAGGGCTATAGGGGTTATTGAAAGTTTATATGTTAAACAATTATTTATTTTGCAATTGATATTAATGTTTCAAATTGGTAAAATTAAAAGCGTAACTAAATATGAATTTAATTAGTTTTAAATGATATTTAATTAAATCAATTTAGTAAGTTTAGTGATGAAACTTGGATAATTTCAATCATGTATGTATCGATCCCAATGAAAAAGAAGTAATTGAGCATTTCATTTGAAAGTACCCGATGCTATGCAGGGCCTGGCATTTCTCTTTTGGCAACTACAACTACAGCCATAGCGATCTAAACGATCTAGTCAGTAAACATCCAACGGAAAGCCTATAACGGCACGAGATGCATCTAAAATAAAGTAATTCATGCCAACAGAATCAATGGTACTAAGGCGCTACTCGGAATCCTGGACAGTCTGTATATATCTTATTAATTATTAATTAATTCTTATTAAATTTTAACCTATTTTCGTAACGAATCTATATGGATTTACATTATTGGTGATGTTCGACACCTCCTTTAATTCCAAGTGTTCTAATTCTTCTGAACAGACGTAGTACCAATGCCTTTACATCTTTTCATGTTTTACATATGTGACAATGTTCAGTGTCCTTGCAACTTTAATGTTTTTTTTTCAGATATCCAACTTATTGACACAGCCTCTTTCCTTAACAAAGCTAAGCTTTTACATAATAATTAGGATGCAGGCAAATTTCACTAAATTATTAAGTGTTTTTCTAATTGACTTTGACAGTGACAGATTATGTGTCTTATGTATCTTTTTATATTCCAATGTCCTGGTAACCTTTCATGTCCCTGTAACCTCAACAAATATCAAATTTATTTCTCCGCCTGTTTACTGAAAATTTGAAATTGCGTAAGCTTATTTTTCTGCAAACTGAATTCTGAATTTTTATAGTTTCTTTTTTTATCGAAATTGGCCAGGATATAACTTTTAACATCAGGGTATAACCAGCATTTATGATTAATCATCTAAGATGTGGAGACGGATAGATAGTTGAGGTTTAATAGAGCAGTAGATTTGAGAGTAAATAACTATATTTTAGTTGCTGTTTATATAAAAAGCTATAAATTACATTTATTTCACAGATAATATTTCAGGTGTTTTTTTATATAAATCGCTACTGGATACTGAAAATGTTTTTTTCCCATCGAAATTATTTTAAAAACATTCAATTCTCTACATAGATCAATTTCAAAGGGTCATCCATTATTTAACAACATAAAGAAAATTTTCATTATTATGATCCTGTGTGAAATTGATATATTTTTTATTTTTATTATTTCAAAAAAAAATTTCACTATAAATTATCTTTCTTTTTATCGAAACGTAAACATTGAAATATATTTTCCCTAAAATTATCCCTTCAATTTTATTTTGGTGGCTCCAGTTTGTCTCCTACAGTATTTCATTCATAAATGAACTATCCAACAATATTCACGGTATTCAAACAACAAAATAAATGATGTACGACTTGCCCAATGATCAAACCATTAGATATAGAATAACGTGAATTGTTAAAATACATTAACATAAATTTTGGAAAATAAATATTTTTTTATATATTGAATTCCGTCTTGACCTTTTATAAAAAAATTTAACAATTGAATACCATCTCTTAGAACCTTATTACAAAACGTGATGTTAAATTTATGTCTTTATGACTCCCTTGAGGTGTATAACCACAATGATAATATTTATGTGTCGGTGTTCATTCAGGTGCATTTAGTTCATTGTCCCAAAATATTATTATAAATTTTTTTTTTTTTTTTGTTGTCTAGGATCGTAGCTTATTACAATTTTTAGTAAGTGATGAAAAAAAATATTGCCCAAAATAGCTAGAAACTATTGCTTCTATTATAAATGGAATTATTTCAATTTTATAGATTTTTTTTTTTTTGTAGTTTTGTTTTCAATTAAAATTCCATCTGCTAAGGATTTAAATGAAAATTTATTTGGGACATTAATTTAGGTGGAAAATTTGATTAATTTATGTTTTTGAATTAATATTCGTTTTAATTGTTAAGCGAGTAATTTATTAACCTGCAAATTGGGAAATTTTAATGGTGTATTTATAAAGGATCTTTTCAAATTTAGTTGTTAGCCATAGAAAATTAACTTAATTTGATAATTGTTGATGGAATTGTGATAAATTTATTAAATGATAATTAGATCAATATTTATGAACTAAAAATAAGTTTTGAACCAATCTAATTAATATGAATAAGGAAAGAAGTAGTTTTTTTTCCAACAATTGTAAAATATGAATTCACTATTTCTGCTTTAATGAATTGTGAACACAAAGTACTTGGAATACGTCCTTGTGGAACCTAAATGAAATGTGTCCTTATGGAATAGAAGGATGCAAATATTGTTAATATAATTATTTATATCTTTATTAAAATCTTTATATAATATTCGTTTAGCGAGCGACAATTAAACCAAAATTTCCAAACCGTTCAGATTATACAAGAAATAGTGAATAAAATAGTGGTATAGCACTTAGCGAACTGGTATGAATAAATATGCGAAACGTTAATGTTGAATTTCCTAATAGATTAAGCTGGAATCAGAGATGATCTAGCCTTAAAAGCTTATAAGTGCTTTTTTATATCCAAGCAGACGATCAGTTCAATATCCGATTCCGTATTTTGTTTATATTCCAATCATATTAATATACTAGTACTATAATACTGGACTTATAATCTCTCTTTCTTATAGAAAGCTTTCATTATTTTGTCGTTAATCAACATCAAACTTTAGATTATACTATCATAAAAACGGTGGTGGCAGTGATTCTGTGTTATACTGTAATACATTTGGTCCCGTGTTCATCTCAAGACAGAGTAATATCTGTCACTCTGAGTTAATTCAGCTTACCCAGTACCCAGTAATAAAATTTGTAAATGTAATTTTTGTTTGAAGAATTTGAAACATGTTAACAGTTTGAGACAATTTTCTGACAACACAATTAATAGCCATTAGGTTCTTGTAATTAGGAAAAATTTCTTCTCTAAACTTATAGTTCGGAATCAATATAAAATTATTCGGTCAAAATTGCAAAAAATATGTCATAAAACCTATATCATTTTTGCCCTATGCTCTTCAGTGCTTAGTTTAGATAATTTGATTTTTTAATCAATGTTAATTGATTAAAAAAGTGCTAATCCCTTTTCTAATTAATCGTCACTTCCAAGGCCTACACTTTCAATAAAGCAATACAGATGCTTAGGTGACATGGACCACGATTATGAGCGTGTAATTATGTAATTACCGAGAAGTCGTAAGCATTTTCTCGCTAGCGTTTCGCATTCGCACAGTATCTTCTGCCGTCTAATATTCGCCTACGCAGATTCTGCACACTTGGTCTTCTGATACTGCAAGTCTCTCTAAATGTTTCTTTACTCTCTAGTGTCCTGTAAGGAAGCCTACCAGTGTCCTGACTTTCTCCCTTCTCATTCTAAGCATATCCGCAGCTTATTTTTTGATGGTCCTGTCCTGGAATAATCATAAACTGCATGCATTTAACCTATAATTGATATTAATGATCCCAAAACATTTTTATTTATATAAAATGTTTACCCAACAAAACAAAAAAGCCAAAATCGAAAATTAATTTTCAAGTTACTTAAAAATTTTACTTTCGGCTTTCAACACAATAAATTTTTGTATATAGATTTCAATTGAATTTTACAAAATTTCATCTTTTATATTTCTTAATTTAAGCGGCTAATTCGAATTTTGTTGTTCTAAAGATTTTCTATTTTTATTCAATTTCATGATTTGATTTGGATTTCATTTAACAATAAAATCGAAGGAAAAAAAATTGTATTCCTTATTCTGACATCCTTATTTAAACTATTTCTTTCCAGTTTCTATCCAACAACAAAAAAAATGGTTAGCATAAGTAAAATGTAAAAAAAAATTGAATTGTTTATAATCGAAAATTTCCGTTTCATTGCATCGAAAATAAAATATCAAAAATAAATTTATTTGTACACATTTTCATTATTATATAAATACCAAAATGGAAGTAAATTTTTGTGAAAATATCATAAAAATTGAAAAGGATGAAAAGATATGAAGAAAAAAAAATTACATCTTTCTCAAAAACCACCAAGAAAATAAATTGAAATGGAAATTTATCCCCAGACAAAGAAAATATGGACTTTTTTTTTTGGTTTACCCTTCCTGCTTTTTAATAAACCTTTTTTAGATTTACTTTTTCTTATTGGTTACAAATTCGATGAGTTCATTTTTTTTTTTTTTTTTTTTGCAGGTACTTGAATGTAAACTAAACTAGCCAGCAAATATTTCGTATATCTGATAAATTAGGTGGAATTAGAGTTTCTTGAGCACAAAACTAAAATGAAAATTCACAAAAAGAGCAGACATTTTAATATTTATCTCCATTTTTTTTTTTTTTTTGATTTTTATATAATATTTGTTTTTTTTAAACTTGCGATTATTTTTCTGACTTTTTCATACTTTCTTCAGTCAAAACATTTTCGGATCATTTGCTCTGAAGTTTCCCAAGCGCAACAAAGGAAGGAACAAATAAATAAAGAGAAATTTGAAAAAAAAAAAAAAAATATGGATTTTTTTTTAAGATCACAAGTAACGAAGTATGAATGAAATATAATTCATCCGTATATAAGATACAGGATGATGATGATTATACTATCACAGCAGTGGCGACTCGTGCGATTTTTCTCTAGGCGTTCAAAAACAAGCACAAGAATAAAAAAACCTTAATTTTTTAGATCTGTACTTTTTTTTATATTACATATGTTCAAATTTGTTTTGAACGAATTGCTCATATTCTGCGATTTGTTTGCTACAATGAAACACTACAAAAAAAAATTATTAGAAATTGAGAAAAATTCATAACATTAGAGAATTAGAGTAAATTTCGTTTCTCGCTTCGCTACCTCAAACCCCACCAAAACCCAGACCCACAACCCACAACTCAAACAATTCATATTTGAATTTGAATATAATTTCTTATATTTCATTATTTCATATTTCACTCATGCTCAAAATTGATACATATTTGTATTTGCTTGCTTACATCACATTCATTGACATCATACAATACAATACAATTATAATAATTTATTAAGAAAGGGAAAGAGAAAACCTTGTTTTGTGTGTGGCATGTGGCTATGTGGCTATGTGCACATTCAATATGAACGAAATGACAGAATAAAATTTGTTGCGATTTTTTTGTTACATGCAATAAACCGCAGGGAAATTTCGTTTATATCAAGAGTGCACGAATTGGCTTATAGAAGAGTGTGATAATTAGTTATAATTATGTAGTTTGTAGTTGTAAAGTATCCTCCTAATTCTAACAAAATAAGTTGCTTGTTTTTTAATGAAGGCGAAAAAAATATCTTTACATTCACATTATTTGATTAACATATATGGTGAAATTTATGATAAATTATTAGGCGTTCATGAACGAAATGAACTATTAGACGAGTCGCCTATGTATCACAGTGTACTAAATTATGTGAATTTTGAGCATGTTGGTGGGTTGTACCACGTTAATGAGACCCGCTGTAATAAGAACTTGTATTCGCCTCACATATCATTGAAGCCAGTCGCCACTAATTCATTTATTTTCTTCTGCACTGCAGGTTTGTTTCTGTATTTATTTATATGAATAGTCATCCAACCATAAGGTTCCCTAATGGCCTGATTAATGTAAGATCATCGCAGCTGGAAATCGGATTTCTGGCTAGCTAATAAGTCCTATTTAGGTTTCTCTGGACCCGGGTTTGATTAGATCTTTTAATAAAGTTGAATTTATTTGTGAATTTCCTCTGTGGTCTTTCGTTCTTACATATAAGTTTTAAGCTGGCTAGTTTAGTTTATTAAATTCCCTTTTAATTCGTAGATTTTCGTAATTATTTCTCGATATAACAAATAATAAGAATCTTACCCTTCTTTAATGGAGTAGATTTTAGTTTTGTTTCTCAAGCTCAAGCAGCTAAGGCTCCATTAATCTTTCCGACTTGCCTTTAAATATTTGGAAAAAAACACTGCTAATAGAACTGTATAGAGTCCGGAAAGACATGAAGCGAAATCAAGTTGATCGTAAGGAACCGTACAAGATGGAAATGTTTCACAATCACAAGGGTGAACAAGATCTAAGAAGAATAATGATTGTACTTAATTATATCTCTTCATCTTTCAATCTAATCTATCTGACACATAGTTTTCTTAAAATTTCTATTTCAACTGAACCACCCTGTAATATTTTTAGACTATCTCTAAATTAATATACACTTGAGTATTTTTTTTTTTGTTACCATTTTTCTATTTCTTTGAATTATTTTCTAATATGAATTGACGTTGCGGAAATGTCGAGTAGAACCTTCACTTAAGATCAACACGTTTTGGGTTTTAACTTTTTATTTACCTTCAAAATTTATAATATTTTTTTATTTTACTTTTATATTAGAAAAAATATAAACTTTTCATCGATTTTCATTAATTGAATTGTTTTATTAAGTAATTTAGGGTTTTAAAAAATATGATTTTTTTTTATGAATTATAGAGAAAATGAAAGCTACAGAAGAAAAAAAAATACTGAAATTTAATCAAAGATAAATTGTAAATAAATTGTTTTTGGGACAACATTGAAGCGCAACATTAAATTGTTTTAAAAACTTTTATTAATTTAATCCAAAAAAAAAATGAAAAATAATTATCTAAAATAAAATTTTTGGCATGAGAAAAATTTCAATATTTTTTGTGTAGGTTTTTCTTAAATTATTGTATTGTCAAAATATTTTCTATTTATAATTATATAATTTTCAAATGTTTATAAAATTGGAGAATTTATAATCCAAAAATTTCACAGCCCACAAAAATTAATTAAAATGGTTTATTTTTTGTAACGTAATAAAAATTTAAATTTTAATTTTGAAATAGTTTTTTTTTAAATAAACTTTAGTTTTGCAATGAATTTTAAATGTTGCGATCCTCAAAAAAATTAGTGTACTTACTCATGATTTAAATAAGTTAATATAATAAACCAGAAGAAATTTCGATCCATTTCATTCTGTATTCACTTCTGAATAGACTTTAGTCTACTGTTATCCATTATTAATTATATGAGATTAAGCTGGTGTCGTTAAACCTTAAGAATTCAACCTCTCCATAACACCATATAAGAGATCTATTATTAATATCCTTCTAATATTTTTATGGGCGGTATTCCGAATCTCGGCTATGTCTTTCTTAGGTGATAAGAATTGCATCCCCAAATGGTTTTTTCCTAGTAATATCTTGTCAATAACAAAGAATATGTTTCGCGATTTCTTCCTTATCCGAACAGAATCTAACAGTCCTTATTTTCGGTAGAAAATATTGGTTGAAATCCAAGCTACCGAAAAAGCTCAAACAGTATGCCAAATATCGGCTGTTCCTTATCTTTTAGAGTGGTTAGAAATTCATTCAGGCAAGAACAGAAATTCAATCGCAAAGAATATGCTACGCGATTTTTCCTTATCCGTACAAAATCTACTTTTCCTATTTTCTGATATTACGATTGTGTTCATCAGTCGATATCTAAATAACCAGCGGTGTGAAAGGATCAGTTTTTGCAGGAAGTTTAATTTATCTAAATTCAAGTACCTCTTGAGTTTTCTTTGAACTGCTTCCCTTGATGAGTGTGTCATACACGATAATATTAACCACTAAATACTAATTATATTGACCATTTCAACTAAATTACTCTTCATTCTGCAAAATTCCACAATTTTAAAGCTCAACAAATTATTTCAATATCAACAAACTCCTTTATTTCTGTAAAACAAGTAATTTATTTTTGTAATTATTTAGAATTTACTAAATTGTTTTGTATTGTTAGCGCCTTTCACCATATTTTTCTTAACTTGCCCAGTGGTTTTCCATTTACATAAGTTAATGATAATTTGAATTTTATCATGAGAAATTCAATTTTTTTTTTTTATTTTTTCTTCACAATTATTATTGATTTTAAGTTCTCACGTTAGCTAATATGGGTTAATGTTGTTGTGATAATAATAATTATACAACCAGTCAGTACCAGTAGCTCTAATATAGTAGAATATATTGCCAAGTAAAAACCACACAAGTTGTTATAAATAACAATATAGATAAAAAATATGATTTTAATGAATGAAATTTCGAATATTCATTGATTTTGTAAAAGAAAAAGTACTTGCCTTAAAAGATCATTAATCAAAAATTGTTGATCTCTGAAAATTGTGATGATTTAAAAATTATGTATTTATTACTTATTATTTATATAAGTTTTTAAGTTAAATATAAAAATAATTATATTAAATTTATGTAGTTATATATTTATTGAAATAACATAAATTTATATTTGATGAAAATGTTATAATGATGGTTAGAATAATTGAAAAGATTATTTGAAACAGGAAATGCTAATTAGCGCCATCTTGTGGAGTGCTATATATTAAATGATACAGAAATTAAATATCTAATACAAAAACCAATAAATTAATTTAATTTTCTTCTAACTATTCGGGAAGACATCTTACGGAATTAATTAATAATTTTTTTCTAATTTCAAATTTTTGATTGAGATTTAATATTTGCTGAAAAATATATGAATTATAATTACCTGCGCTGCGTTGAAAGAAAAACTATAATAATGTATTAGATTAAAAGATCTTTGGTTGAAGTTAATTGAAAAATAATAAAGTTATAATAATCAATCAATACATTAATTATGTATTGTTTGAGGAATTGAATTGTTGTTAATGTATTTAATGTTTTTTTTTGTTATTGATAGATAGACGTTTCTATTAGTTTCAGTTTTATGTGAATTTTTCTAGTAAACATGGTACATTCGTCCAGTTGAGAACTATGTAGCTTTCCCCTTCCACTCCACTCCGTAAACAATTCCATCACTTTTTCTCCATTATTATTATATTTTAAACATATTTTTATAACTTTATATATATGTACATAACTTCCGCTTATCATAAAGGAAAATCGGTGTCTCGATTAGGAATTAACCCGTAGCAACATAATAATATCATGCGGAAACACTTAACCCGATAAATTATAATACGGACAGAGGAAAGTGTTTATTAAGAATTCACTTTGTCCGTCTATCATTCAGTCTGTTATCGTTTATTCTCTGAATTCAGGTCTAGAAATTTTAAAGCAACTCCATTCGAAAACTAAGTCTAGTTCAGATTTGAATCCTAGGATTTTCATTTTTACAATAAAATACTCTTACGAATAGAATTAAAAAAATTCTTATTTATCATTTTCCTAGATTCAATTTCAATTAAGATTAGGTTATGTTTACAGTAAGGGTGAACTACAGACGAGCCAAATCACTTGTGATTCAACTTCATAAACAAATAAAATTTAATTTATAATTTTTAATTTGAAAACTTTTTTTTTATTTATTTAATTATAATAATAAAAAATAATAATAATAATAAAAACCTAGTTTTCTTTTTTTTAGGCATTAGCACTTAAATATTCAAAATATTATATTCTACTTTATACAATAATTTAGGAATTACATTTATCAATTATCATTACTTTTATTTTAAATATATATATTTTTTTTTAATTTTTAATTTTTTATTTATTTATATTTTTAATATTCATTAAAATACTTTTCTTTTTTTAAAAAATTTTCTATATTTCTAGAAATTCATCAAAAATAACGATTTTATATTTTTCCTTTAGTTTATTTGTTTTGTGTTTTTATTTAAATGCATAATAAAATTAAATAATTTTTATTTAATGTCTTTTTTAATTAGTAATGATTTTTATCTGCAGTGAATTTTAAATTTAATTTAGTTATTTTAAGTTAAATATTAAAAACTTAAAATTTATGGTTTTTAGTTTGTTTAATTTATAGAGAGATTTAAAATGGATTCAAGAAATTACATATTATATTTTTTAGAGAGATGAGAGATTCGAATGTTAACGATACAAAAAAAAAATATTTATTTTTTTTTTTAAATTAATTTAAAGGAATAAAATCATAGAGATTTTTAATTACCACAGATTTGTTTTTTTGTTTTTGTATTACGAAAATATTCTAAAAGTTTTTTTTATATTTTAGCAATTTAAATTTTTACTAATTTTGTTTTTGATTTTTACTTATTAGTTTAAAAAAAAAACAGAGAGATTGAATAATTTCGAATTATCAAGTTATTATATACAAGACACTAGTTACACAGTTATTATAAAAATCAATTTAAGAAGTGAAATGTTTAATAATTTTAATATTATTTTTCAATTAATTAATTTTTCGTAAATATTTATATAATAATTGTAATTCAGTACCAAATTTTATTAATAATTTGTTAAACTAATTTCTATTATTGAGAAGATTAGATTGAAAATTTCGATTAAATATTCTATGAACATATTTAGTTAAAAGCTGTGTAACTATTGACCTATTTAAAGCAAAATCGTAATTTTGTCGACTAAATTAAATAATTAACTAAATTACAAAATAATAATTACAGTTCACAAATTAAAAAAAATATTAATAATTTCATTCATTTTAAAAAATTAAAATTATTTTTACATCAGAAATTGAACACCAAAATTAAAAACTTATTATTATTTTAATTAAATATATTTAAAATTAAGAAATTTATTTTTATGTTATTTTAAACTTTAGACGACAAAAATAAACGAAATTATTTATAAAATAACCTGATAAATTTATGTATTTATATAAATAATATTCTGTTTACATAAAATATTTATATATTTATGTATAATTCTTAAAAATTAAACTACTTTTTAAAATTATATTTATATTTTATTTAAAAATTAGAACTTAACAAAAAAAAAAATTTTATTTATAAATTTCTATAAAATTATTTTTATTTTAAAATTGTATATATAAAAAAAAACTATACAAACTCAACTATAAGTTAATTTTTAGTATATAATTAAAAAAAAAATGGAAATAAAACAATGTCATTAATAAATTTTCTTAAATTCATTTTTGCTTATAATTTTTAATTTGTCTTTTTTTATGTCACTAATTTTTTGTCTTTTTTTAACATTAATTTTTTTCTATCTCAATTGTTATATCTCTTTCCCTGTTACACAGTGAAAAAAAGTTCTTATGAATTGAGCATTTTTCTTGATTTTTTTTTTCAATGAGTACTAAAATTTTTTTTAAATATTACATATTTAAAATAATAAAATATAATAAAAATTATATTATAATAATCTACTTATAAAACTTATAAATAGATTTTTTTTTATAAAAAATATATTTACTTTTCTATTTATTATATTAATTAATTTTCATATTTTAAATTAAATATATATCGCTTCAGAACCTTTATTTGCTTGATGACCATTATTATTCATAAATATATTATTACTAGGTGATTGTACACCTTCAGACCAATCAGAATTTGAATGTGGTGATGAACTAGACCAATGTCCTGGTGATTCTGGTGATGGTGTTGGATAACTATCCAATGTTTGGACTAAATGTTGTGGTGTTTGACCACCAGAATGTTGACTGGTTGGTGTTAAATATTGATAAAATGTTGATTGTATTGTTTGTGAGGATGGTGAATGTATATTTGATGGTGTTGAACTGGGATTAGAGCTTTGTATAGATGGTGGATTCATTTGTCCTGAAAATGAATCTATAAAAATAAAAATAAAAATAAAAACAATTAAATATAAAATTCGAAATAATTTTAATAAATTAAATATATTTTACCTGGTGATCCACAAAATCCATTCAAGTCCAAACCTGCTGAACCGAATTCAAATCCCATTTGTTGCATAGATGGCAATATTGCACTACTTGAGTTCTGTTGTTGTTGTTGCTGTTGCTGCTGCTGTTGGTGTTGCTGCTGCTGTTGCTGTTGTTGCTGCTGCTGTTGCAGTTGTTGTTGAAGCTGCTGCTGTTGCTGTTGTAATTGCTGTTGTTGTTGTTGATTATTAATTAATCCATGTGTTGGTGATGTTAAACCACAATTTATTGGTGAATTTTGTGATAAATTTGATTGAAAACTATTATTTGAGTTATTATTAATATTTAGGCCATTAGTCAAATTGACAGTATTATTATTTGTTCCATGTTTTTGATGTGTTGCATGTCGCATCGCTTGTATATGTGTTGGTGAAGTTGGTAGACTTGGTCTCGTTTTAGCTGGTGATGGTGAACCTTTAAATTTAACAGCAAATTAATATATATCAAAATTTTTTGTTTGATATTGAAAATTTCTATAAAAACAAAACTTACCCATATAAGCTTGCGGTGATAAAGCAATATTACTTTGTACCGAATGTGGTGGTGATTGATTTGAATATGGCGGACTCAATCCTTGTTCACCAATTTGTAAATTTTGTGCATTAACACGTTGTATATTAATTATATCTTGAAATGGAGATCCCAACGAATAAGTATAATTATCTAAATTTATATTTGCGAGGGATTGAATTGATTGAGCATTCTGAAAAAAAAATTTTAAAAAAAAAAGTTAATTAAAATTTACAAATATAATTTTAAATAAAAAATTGTTTACTTTTATGCAATCTTCATAACTGGGTGGCTGTTTATTTCCTAACAAATCAATATTATGATGATTTGCTATTGCATTTGAATATAAACTAGCTGTATCATAAGGGCTAGGTAAACTTGTTAATGGCGATTCAACTGAACTCAGCTGAGCATCTAACAGTTGCGCATCTGTTAGTAATAATTGTGCCTTTTTTGTTGAATTCTTTTTTGCACTTGGCTTACGTCTCAAACTTCCGCCTCCACCTCCTCCTCCACCAGCATCTCCTTCCGGACTGTTCGGTGTTGTTGAACCAATTTTTTGTTTTTTCGTTTTACTAGCTTTTTGTTGTTTACCAGATGCAATTACCGTTGGTTGGGTAATCATTTGTGGATGTGTTGGTGGTGAACCAATCATTGTTGATGGTGTTACAGCAACCATTTGTGGACTACGAGGTATATGCTCATCCAGAAGTCTAACAATATCATGATGTAATCTTTCACTAGCAACATCACGTGGCAGTCGATCCATATGATCAGTTATTTCTCTATTGGCAAAATTATCTAATAAAGCTTTACACGCTTCATATGAACCTTCACGGGCAGCTAAAAATAATGGCGTTTCATCTTTATCATCCTGGGCATCACGGTTAGCATGATGCATTAATAATATATTAACAGCTTCAACATTATTAACAGCTGCCGCCCAATGTAATGCCGTTTTACCAGAATTATCTGATGCATTGATATCAGCATCAGCTGTTATTAAATCTTCAACCATACCTTCAATAGCTAACCGAGCTGCTAATATTAATGGTGTTGTACCATCATGCATGCGAGCATTTAAATTTGTTGCTCGATTACGTAATAAAATTTGAAATACACCCATGGCATCGGCTGCAACAGCTGAGTGTAACGGTGTACGACCAGTATTATCTTGACTATTTGCATCAGCACCGGCATCTAGTAATCGTTTTGCTGCATCAGCTCTTGCATATCGTGCCGCTAAATGTAATGAGGTTTCACCAGTTTTATCCATTGTTGCATTTAATTCAGCACCTTGAGCCAATAAATCATTTATAACTTGTGCTGTTGTATCATCAGTCGAATCAATATCATCACCAGAATCTACACCACCGCCCCGTACAGCTGCTACCATCAATGGTGTCATACCGCACGGACCACGTACATCAACATCATGTTTGCCATCTTGATGGGCTGGTGGCGTCATAATTGATGGCCGAACATCAGCTACTTCTAAATGTTGTTGTGACCATACACGTGGATCAGCTTCTTCATATTCGGTTACCATTGTATGATCACTTGAATAACCTTGATCACAAACACGTAAACGTTTCGGTTGTGGCATTTCAGATTCATCATCAGACCAATGCTGAGCATGACCCATATGTCCAGAATTCATATTCATGTCAGAATTCATGCAAGCCAATGATGGATTTTTATTTAAATTACGCATTTCTTGTCCATCTGGACCACGTCTTCGTGAATGACGTCGCGGGCCAGTAGATGGTGTGAAAAATCCTTCTGGGAACCATGTTACGCCATGAGCACGTTTCCGTTGGGCTGTTACCAAAACACCAAATAGAGTACATGTCAGAAAAACTAGAACAGCACCAAGTGCAACATATTTAGTATTAGTCGGTGGTTCGGGAATATCATCAGGATTATTTACACCACGAACACGATAAATTGGAAATGCCGAAGGTGTAACATTTTTCGATGCTATTGCACCTAAAAATTCGGCAGCTTCTTCAGCACTATTAAAACATTCGTCACATTTACGATTATCTATTTCCAAAAAAACTTGTACTCCAGCTTGTGAAGTTTCTGTATGAATAACATTATATTTTGATGGAAATACAGAATCCTGCATACCTGGTATTTCTGAACTACCCTTCCACAAATAAATCATATCATTACCAAATCTATCTTGTTTAATTCTTAATGTTGTACGTAACTGGTGACCCATATCACGTAAAAATGGAACTGTACGTTCTTTAAATTGAACAATATCCATTAATAGGATAACTGATATGAAACCATCTGCTAAATTTGGTGCTTCAGTTTTTTCACAATCCAATCCATCCCAATTACATTCAGCATTATTACAACCATAATCACAAAAACCGTTTGCATAATGTTTCTGACAGTACGCATCATAAGTTGGATTACAACGTTCTAATTTCCGTTCACAATCTCGACCATCAAACAAACATTGCGGATTATTACATTCTTCATTGCAAATACCATTCTGGAAGACATTCCAACAACCAATTGCCGGTGTACAATTTAACCAAGGATTAATACCCAATGAACAATCATTACCATCAAAATTACAAGCATATGTATTACATTCTTCGTCACAACGATGATTTGCTTTTTTCTGTTGGCAACCTCGCTTATCGCACTGTTCTCTCTGATATTCTAAATCTTTCACATATACATTTAAACCTTTATTAAGTGGATTCTCTAAATCCCAACCCATAAAATTTGGATCTTTTATTTCACAACGTTTGCCATTCCAATATCTTGGACATAAACATGCAAAATCGCCTAATAAATTTTCACATGCAGCACCCTGATTACACGGATTCTTTGGTTTACATTCGTTAACAGTATCTTCTTCACAATGCCGACCATCTGTACCAAATGGACATTCACAACGATAACCACCAGCATCATCAATAATACATATACCTGCTTGACATGGATTCGAATCACAATCATGACCAGAAAATTCACAATTCGGACCATAAAAACCATCAGCACAAACACAATGATGTCCAGTTTGTTTTGTTGAACATATACCACCATTTTGACATGGTGAATTTGCACAAAAATCTACTTTATTTTCACAATGTCGACCCATATGTCCTGGTTTACAGTTACAATGATAATTATTCACCAATTGAACACAATCTAGAGTACCAGCATTTGAACATGGATTTGATAAACATTCATTAATATCACCTTCACACCGAGAACCAACAAAACCAGCTGGACAAAGGCATTCAAATCCACCAACACGATCAATACAAGTACCATTATTATGACAAGCGCCTGGTGTACAATCATCTTGATTTATTTCGCATATTATACCTAAAGTACCAGGTGGACAAGAACATGAAAAACTATTTACTAAATCATGACATGTTCCACCATTTTGACATGGATTCGGTTTACAATCATCAATATTTAATTCACAATTTTGTCCTTGAAAACCTTTACGACAGACACATTTATATGCACCAATTAAATCTCTACAAACTCCGCCATTTTGGCATGGTTGTGATTCACATTCATCAATTTCTTTCTGACAATATGATCCGGTGTAGCCTTGATGGCATTGACAACGATGTGAATTACCAAAATCTTCACATGTTCCATTATTACATAATTGTTTAACGGTAACACTTTTTCGTATACCAGCATCTTTACACGAAACCATTTGAACATCACATAATTTACCAGTCCATCCGGCCGAACAAATACATTGATACAAATTCATTCGTTGAATACAAGAAGCGTCATTTTCGCACGGTGACTGTGTACACCAATCAACATAATCAGTACATTGTTTACCAGTATATCCATATGAACAATGACATGTATAATCTTTTCCATTTTCATGACATGTACCACCATTTTGACATGGCTGTGAATCACATTTATTTATTTTATATTGACAATTTGATCCCGTGAATTCATTTAAACATGAACAATTATAACTATTTACACCGTCAATACATGTTCCACCATTCATACAAGAACTTTCTGTACAATCTTCATCATTTGTCTGGCAATTAATTCCCGAAAAACCCAGCGGACAAGTACAAGTATATGAATTTACATATTGATTACAAGTAGCACCATTTTGACATGGTGTACTAAGACATTCATTAATATCTGTTTCACAATGTTTACCTTCGAAACCATCAACGCATAAACAAGTGTAATCGCCAATACCATCTAAACAAGTGCCACCATTTTGACATGGAAATGATGCACAATCATCAGTGTTTATAGTACAATCACGTCCTTCATAACCTTTGGCACATAAGCAACGATACGAACCCGGAACATTTGAACAAGTTGCACCATTACGACATGGTGACGACAAAGTACATTCATCAATGTCCTGATCACAATATCGGCCCGTATAGCCCAGTGTACAAGTACATGAGAAATCTAAGAAATTCGGACTTGGTGTACATTTTGCACCATTATGACATCGATTTGTTGAACAAGGATCTAATTTTGATTCACAATCGCTACCGGTATATGGTACTTTGCAAACACATTTATAACCATTAACTAAATCAATACATGATCCACCATTTTTACATCGATTATCTATACAATCATCAATATTTGTTTCACAATTTCGTCCAGTATAACCAGGCATGCATTGACAACTATACGAATTTAGTCCATCTTTACAAAGGCCACCATGTTGGCAAGGATTTGATCCACATTCATCAATATTTATTTCACATCGTTTGCCACCATAACCTGGCGGACAATGACATATAAATTGATTAACACCATCTTCACAACGGCCTCGATTAATGCATGGATTCGAAGCACATTCGTCAACATCACTCAAACACCGAGCATCATAATATCCTCGTGGACATTCACATTTGAAACCATTAATTAAATCCATACAAATTCCGCCGTTTGCACACGGATCTGATGCACATTCGTTAATGTTAACCTCACAATGTGTACCCGTAAATCCAGGAATACATTTACAACTATATTTATTAATTCCATCAATACAAGTTGCACCGTTTCGACACGGATTACTATGACATTCGTTTACATTTATTTCACAATTTGGTCCTGATGTGCCAGCTGAACATCGACACCGATAACCACCAACTAAATCTTCACAATGGCCACCAAATTGACATGGATTCGATTCGCATTCATTTATTTGCGTTTGACACAAATAGCCTGTATAGCCAGGATCACATTCACAGCTAAATGAATTATCGCCATCATTACATTTTCCCCGATGACATGGATTCGATTGACAATCATTAATGTTTATTTCGCAAGATAATCCTGTATATCCTGGTGGACATTCACAATTATAACCAGCTATAGAATCATGACAAATTCCATTATTTCGACAAGGCTGCGAATGACAATCATCAATATTGATCTGGCATCGTGATCCCGTAAATCCAATTGCACATGAACATTTAAAACCATTTATCATATCCCGACATGAGCCACCATTTAAACATGGATTTGTCTGACATTCATCAATATCAATTTCACATTGTGTACCAGTAAAACCGGGCATACAAACACAACGGAAAGTACCTGGATCATCTAAACAACTTCCTTCATTTTGGCACGGATGTGATTCACATTCATTGACATTTGTTTCACATCGTGGGCCGGTAAATCCTTGTGAACAATTACAAGCAAATGAACCCGGTGTATTTACACAAATACCATTATGTTCACATGGAGAACCTTGATCACATTCATCAATATCCTCAGAACAATCTGTACCTTTATAACCGGATGCACAAGAACATGTAAATGAACCATTTATTGGACTAGTGTCACATATTGCATCAGCATGACATGGATTTGAAGTACATGCATCATCCAAATGACATAATAAACCAGTTTTTCCTGGTGTACAACGGCAATAGAAACTACCAACACCATCTATACACGTAGCACCATTAAAACATGCTGCCGCAACACAATCATCAATATTTTCACTGCAATCTGGACCAGTCCAACCGTTAACACAAATACAGGAATAGCTGCCATGAGTGTTAGTACATGTAGCACCATTTTGACATACTGATGGTCTGTTTAAAATAATAAAAATATAATTATAATTCAAAATTAAAAAAAAAAATAAAACAAAAATTCATAAAACTTGATAAATGTGCGTACCTTAATGAACATTCATCAACGTCTATTTCACAATGTTCACCCGTATAATTTGGTGAACATTTGCAACGATATGCATTTACTGCATCAATACATGTACCACCATTTTGGCATAAGTTTCCCGGACAATCATCGATGTTCTCTTCACAATTTCTACCTTGAAAGCCTGTAAAATTAAAAATGTATTATTTTAATTGTGTATTCAAAATTGCTATATTAAGGGGTCATATATATTATATCTATTTAAAAATTTGCGTTATATTTTCTATTATCAAATATGATAGTTTGTGGTGAAGATAATCCAAATTCACAACAAAAAAGGAAAATTGAAGTCGTTATCCTCTGAGTGCAAAAATGATATATTTTTTAAATGATTACAATTTCTTCTACTAAACCTGTTCATTTTCCCAAAGATTAGGATATTTGAAGGTCAGCAGCAGCAAAAGTGGACTATATTTATTCGATATCCCTTTTTTAAATTATTAATTCTCCGATCTTTACTACTACAGACAACATATATAGAGATATTTTTTTTCACACCGATATACAAATTCGTTATCCGATGAGTGTATAAATTTGGGGTCCTAATTTTTCGAGGTGGAAAATCTCCAATTTTTTTTAATTTGAATATAAAATTCTCAAACTTTTACGATAAAATTAACAATATTGATTAAAGTCTTTCAGGATCATCTTAAAATTTTAAAAATTTCAATTTAAGTCGGGTAAATAATTCTGAATTTCCAAAATATTTTTGTAAGTTGTACCAACCGAGATGTCATAATTTAGGATTGCGATCTTACCAAATTAATGAAAGTTTAACTTCACACTTTAGCATGAAACACTAAAACACACTAGTCAAAGTATTCCTATCCAAGTAAAGTTGAAAATATCTAAGATTTGCTGAACCAAATCTTAATTCACAAGGAAATACGACAAGCTTTTTATCAAAAATTCGAAATTTTCTTTAAATTTTATGTCACAATGAACGAATTATTGCATACATAAATATGTACTTGAAATACATTTTTAAATAATATACATATATTAAAAATTCATTTACTTTTAAGTATTGGATTACATGTTTAAGGATAATCAAAGTTTGTAAGCATTTGTAAGCAAAATAAATTTGATTAAAATTGGGTTGATTGGTTAGTTTTAAAGGAGTGGGAATGTAAAAAATTTGTACGGGGATGTAAAAAATATCATAAACCTAAATTACCACCTTTTCAAGCTAGTTTATCTGCTTTAGAATTAATTTTGCCTAGAATTTAACTTTGCAACGACAAAAACGCTGAGAAGCTTAAAATTTTAATGATGTCATATCGAAAAATTTAATGAACGGTGTCCATCAAATAAAGATAAATTATTTTATTACTTGTTAATTTTTTATTTTTAAAAATAATACTAATTTTTTGGTAATGAATCATCTAAATAAAATTACAACTTTACTGGGACAAACTCTCTACTTAACAGTACAATATCGAAAATGGAAGAATCAAAATGATTTCAAATATCATTTACAATAATCATTCAAAAAATTACAATTCTACTCTAAACCTGTTAATTTTCCCAAAGATTATTTAATGGATTTTTCATTAACTACCAAATATATATAAATTAATATTAAATTCAAAAGCAGTTAAAATTAATTTGAAAATTTAGTTAAAATAAATTGACTTTTATTGACTTTCATTTCAATATAAAGTAAAATTATTTTGCAAAATTTATTATTTCTTTTAATTACCATTTATTGATGATTACTTAACTTAATTTTTATTGTTTTTCTTTTAATTTTATAATCAAATTTCTAAATAATTAAAAAAACAACTTTTTCCCAAAAAAAAAAAACAAAATTTATGTTGGGTCGGTCCATCATTACAACAGTAACAACCGAAAATTCATATAAAAACCAAACCTTTTACCAAAAAAATTCATTTCGTTGATTGTAAAAGAAAGATAGTTTTATAATAAAACTATCATAAAATCTAATAAAAATAGAAAATTTATACAATAAAAGTGATGATAATTTCACATGAATATTAAAAAGTATACGTCACAGTAAAGATGTTTAGTCGGTTGACAAAAATGTTTAGATTTATCAACAAAAAAAAAAAAATATGAATTTGTCTATTAAAAATATGTGCATATGTTTTAAATGTAGATCTATCTCCCAAAGCATATATATGAACAATCAAAATAAAATTATTTACCCAAGTCTCTCTTTTAAATCAAGAAAAAATTATTTACACAGTAGTACCGAATTACACTGTTGCTGCACACATGTAGATAGAAATCCCACCTAATAAAACCAAGCCCAAAAAAAAAAAAAATAATATAAAAAACAGAAGAAAAAAAATCCCTCAATATTGAATGTATATGAACCACTACAACTCTATAGACAAGTTTCTGTATTATCATTTTCATCATTAGATATTACAATATGTATATACAAAAAATTGGTATACTTAAAACCAAAGTTTAATAAAAAGAGACATGAACAAAAAATATAATTCATTGGAGGTTTGGAAAATATATAAGAATATTTATATATATATACAAGTATAGTTTGATTTTTGTAATATATTTTTTTATAAATTGACTTTTTTTTATGAACGAGATTGGATAGTGACACTACTAGTCCAGAGAAAAAAATATACAGACGAACTTCAATAAAATCAAATTTTGTTAGTTATAAAAATCAGAATTTAATTCAAATTTCTTATTCGGAAATGTTTAACAAAATTACTTATGCTTTCAGTACGTGGGGGAAAGTATCCCTCTATCCTATAAAACGAAATAACCAACCAACTTATTAATTTAAATATGAGCTACGAGTATAGATCACCAGCATGTGAAAATTCGCTACATCGTGATCATTTTGAGCAATCTTTAATATAAACTAAGACTATATGATTCGTAGAAAATGAATATTTTCGAATGTGTAATGAATGATGCAGAGAAGTTACGTGAAATATTATTTTTTTAGGAGTAGGTACAAAATAACCTCAAGTTGAAAAGGTTTTTTGAAAAGGACTACCTCAAGGACTACTATAAAAATTAATTTTAAAAGGACATTTGTTATGATCACGTAAGTATTTTAAGAAACAAAAAATGTTAAATATTATATTTTTAAGAATGATATGTTTTGTAATTGAATTTGAATTAATAAAATACTTTTTGAAATTGAAATTGAATTATAACTATTTTACTGATAATTTGCTATATTTGCTTTTTACTGGCATCTATGTTTTTTTTTGTAAACATCAACTATACAACATGCACCGCTCAGCACAAGATGAAGAATAAAGAATTACCACTACAACAATTTGACTAATGACTACTATGAGTCATGGATTAAAACTTTAATTTATTTTCCAGTATTGTATATATCCTGATCCTTATATTATCTAGAATTTTGTTTGATTGTTATTACTACAAAGTTCTGTTTTACTTCATTATTCGGTTCAACCCGTTGAGACGCAAACTGGATTTCGATGCAAACCGAATAATTTAAATATATTAAAAATAGAAGTAATTTTATTTGGATGAAATCCAAATAAAATTCATTATTAAACAATAAAATATAAATAAATAACAAAAAACCTTGATCTGAAATGAAGTAATGAACACAACAGCGAATAAAAGTAAAAGCCGAGCCCGAGACCATGTTATATTAGTCGTCGCGAAACTATTAAATATTTTCCTAATATACAAAACTTTTCAGAAAATAATTTATACTTGATGTTGACAGCTTGTACTTTCTAGGGCCGGTCAAAATAAAAATTAATTAATAATCTAATTTTTAAAATACATTTCGCATATTATTTTTTACGAGTTCTCTTTTTATCTCGTTTAAATTTGCCTTTCTGGTCTAAAAATATCGTAATTAACTATCGGATTTCAGTTATCTCAATTCCTTAATTTATTATCCCAGATCCATTAAAATCAGTATCCATCATACAGAATTCATGATTTTGAAATTTAAGTTTACAAATTCATGCTTGGCGCCAACTTAACTAACGAAACCGAAAAGAATTCTTATACCCAACTTTTTCTTATAATCATTTATTGCTTATAAATAAATTGTATTATCTGTCATCATAAATAATCAATTAATATTAATTTTTTTTTTGCTAATTATAAAACCTTGCAATTTTTACCCTACCTCCCTCCCCATCTGAACTTGTCCTTTTGATCTATCAATCCCTCGAGAATTCGACTTAATACAGTTTGACTGTAAACACAGCAACAACAATAAATGTAACAGAGAACTTTATATATACAAAAATAACTCTAAACAACAACCACTGCTGTTACTGTGCTGATCAACCAAAACCAGTGCACCAAAGTAAAAAAAAAGACAAAATGATCAATAAAAAAAACCACTTTTAGGATTATATTTTTATAGTGGTTTTTTGGATTTTTTTTTTCATATATTCTTGGTTTTTTGTAATATGCGCGCGCATAGAATTAAGTCCTAATAAAAATGTATTAGTTGGGCGCAAAAATGCGATGTTGCCAAAATTAAAATTGTAACTTATTCTCAATTACAAAAAAAAAAGTCCATTTCATATTTTCCTTTCACGACGGATTGGATTCAACAACCAACAATATCTAAAAAATTCTACAATTTTATGTGTACTTGTTCGGTAGATTTAATTTTTTGTATGCGCACACACGTTTTCAATTTCTTCAAACTAGTTGTAAAAATTACAGAAAATAATAATATAAAAAAAAAAAATTAAATTAATTTTTACATTAAAATAAAAAAAAAACATAACAAAATAATGTAGGATACTCTCACAAAACATAAAAATCCCAGGTCCAAAACATATAATAAAATATAAAAATTCCGCTGTTTTCTGTTTCATAAAAATAACAACCAAAAACCAACCAAACCAACAATTCATATTACAGTGCATTACAATATGTATTTTTCTATATATACATATTTATATTAAAATACATACATACATAAATACATAAAACATAAAAAATAAAAAAGAATAATAATAAAAATAATAACAACAAAAAATGTTTATGCTGCTTGCGACGATATGTTGTTCAACACTGCGTTTGCCTGGCCTGGCTTTTTTCTTCATTTATTTTTTTTTTAGATACGAGCATATATTTTTATATTATTATTATTATGAAGGCCCACAGGGCAATTTTGAGAGAGTTCGTTCCCACGGTCTCATATCTGTGCTGTTGAGTTTTTTTTTTTTTTATATTTATATATTATTTTTTTTTAGAGTGTTGAGTAGAGGAAGTCTGCCACGCCAAACCGGCTTTATATGTATAGAGATACTTTGGTTTTTGTATATAATATTTCTGATTATATGTACATACTTATGTGTATCTTTAAAACTATTTTTTTTTCCATAGTGGATATAATGTTTACACAGGCCACAAATGTAACGTAAGTAAGCAAACTTAAGATTTTCAATATTTCTTTCGTTGGTTATTTTTTGCTTGCTATATAAGAAAGACGTAGAAATGAAGTAAATGGCAAAAATGGATATTTTATATATTATGAACCACTTACTTACTAAATTGTAAGTGGAGGGTGACAGTGAAAGAGTATCCGAATATTGATTGTAAGTTTTTATATTACGTAAACATGTCGTGCGACTAACACTGCCAACGGAAAACGTTTGTAGAGGCTGTGCTGAAGATGACGAGACAATTAAACACCTTTTATGTCAATAAAAGAATAAAATAATTCGGTTTTTATTTTGCAGGAGATTGATTTAATAGAATTAAGCAAGGAAAAACCTGGTAATCTGATAAACTTTATAAAAGTGGGATAACACGATTCGTGGTGAAAATGGTCAACTGACCGTATGATCTGTCTAGGTACAAGGATTGATCGCTTCCTTTTCCCCCGTTCTCAAACCAACCAACCAAACAAGTTTTTTATTAATATTGCTGTCCAATATATTTGGATTAATATAATTATTTATTTGTTAGATGTTGGATGGATAGATAGATCAAAATTCACAGAATCTGAAATTATATGCATCTTATCCTAGCTAACATATGTTGCGGTCGTGGAATGATTTACCCCGTCAACTCTTGTATAATTCAAAAAAAAAAATGTTTTGGAAATTTGTCAAATAGTATTGCATATAATGCTATGTAGGCCAAATATTTTTATGTTATTATATTCTACTTTCATTATGCCTATGTAATATTTCGCCAGAAAATTCGAATCTAAATACTATATATAAAAATGATTCATTTCAACTCCTAAATTAAAGCTTAGGAAGTAGCTAGAGTGAAATTAAATATTAACGCAATCTCCAAAGCTCTCGAAATACTCCGGTAAAATACCCGTGAAAAAAAATATACAAAGGATATTTCAAAATTTCATCGTTCAGAACATTATTTCACGTGAAAAATAAAAGGAGACTAATTGCAGGCCATTATAGAGCTGTGTACTACTCCGAAATTGTTCATTTCTGATATCACAACGTTAAATTTATATAAAAATTGAATTTTACTCGCGCTACATGTAGTGGGTTCTCCGCTACGCTACATGTACCTCAAGTGAATATTTCATTCTCGCTAGTACAAGAATATCTTCATAAATCAAAGTTGAATCTGTACAAGCTTTACCTAAAATTAACACGAAAATAAATATTCTGTAGATTTGTTTGATTCAAATTCTTTTTCAAACTTTGCCTCCAGGTGAATACATCTATAATTTAGCTATAGATATTTATTATGTTTTTGAAATATATTTAACAAGTTAGCATAGGAATTTAAAATATAAATTTTGTCATTCCCAGTTGTCTGGTTTCTTTTGATATCTGATTACTTTCTGTTACACATTTTCCATATATATTTGTGTGTGTATCTAATAAACATTTACATTTATATGTGTCTGTATGGCTTTTGTTGGATATTATTATAATCTAACTAAAGAGTGCACAGGAAAGATCGGCGCAATCTTCTAATTTCAAATCATACTAACTAATACACATTCAAAAATAATATACTAGTAGTGATTATTAGAATGATCTGTCCAGTTTTTGATAATCATTATTATTATTATTCTTATTCATTTTCATAGATTTGAACTCTCTCTAAACTAAGGTAAAATTATTAGGTTTAAGTATATACAAAATCATTAATCACTTTATTTTAGAGTTTAAAAGAAATTCCAAATAGCCATTTTTAAAAATTAGATTGATACCTATTTTTTTTTTCTTTTTTTAGAATTACTATTATATTTTTTTGATAAATTACAATTTATCGCCTTTCACTTATTTATAATTTGCATACGAATTTATCTCATAATTTAATTATTCAATTTTCGATATTATTAAAAACTCCAAAATAAAAAAAAATTTTGTATGGTGAAAATATCGTGGTAAATTTAAACGATTTTCAATATTTAAATACATTTTTTTTTTTATGGTAATCAAAAAAAAACATAATATATAAAATCGCCCTGAAGTTCAAATTCTATAATAAAAAAAAAAAAAATGTCGGTAATATCGATCTACTAAATTGTTAAGTTTGGATCGTAACTAAATTTCAACATAAATAAATGAACGTGAGCAATTCACATAGATTCCAAATATTCGAGATGATATCGGTTTGTAAGAAGAAAAAAAAATAAAAGAACATAAAAAAAAAAATTGTATTTTTTATAGGTAAGTACCACAGAAATTGAATGTAATATTGATGATGACGGCGGCCAAAGTAAATTGCGGTTTTTTTTTTTTGGATACGCCCTAAAGGGGTCATGAAATCTATTTAAATAGTTGGTTTTTCTTTTCATTTATTATTTTTTTTTTGTGTTTAATTTGGTTTGGTTTTAAAACCGAAAATTCAATTTAACTAAAAATTAAGCTAAAAAAAAAAATGTTTATCTTCATTCACTTAAAATACTGAAAAAAAAATGTTTCGATATTTCATTTTGCTATGGGAAAAAGTTTAAAAAACATAAATTTCGTGAAATATTTACGCGTGGTTTAGAAAAGTAAATATCTTTCTCTACCAAATAGAAAAAAAGCTCCCAAGGTTAATAAATAGTGATTTATATATTATTTTGGTGAAATAGGATTGAAGGGTGTAGGGTTAGCTTTATGCAGCACTTTGTATTTGCATATAAATTTGATTCTTCGAATTTCACTATTTTCCAGAAAACCGGGAGGTTAGAGGTCAGCTTAAGAAAGTTTAGAATAAGTTTAGCTATCTATCCACAACATGAAAGATTCATTAAGATGCATCGCAGAGCCCAATACTCCTAACTCTAAATTCCTAACATTTTATTCTTTATCAAAAATTCAGTTTTGTTTATTAAATAATCGGATACTACGTAAATTTAATTATAAGTAATGAACTGATTATTTAATGGTTCCGAGTAGCAGATAAAAAGAATAAAAATCTAACGTAATTTCATGAAACCGCAATTTATAAGAAACAAGTTACAAAATCCTAATTCAAATATTAGTGAGTTTATAATCATTTTAATTTCCCGCTCTTTGAAATTGCTTCAAAATTGGGACTTCATGTAGGGTTAATTTTAATGTGCAGGCAAGGCTACACTTTATATTGGATCTACCCTCAAAATACCATAAAAATATCAAAAGTAGCCTCAAAATATAGATTACACCGAACTGTTTTACGAAGAGTTATAGAATAACTATGAAGAAAAACATGAAATAGGGTCATAAATATCAAGTGTTCTTTAAGTTTTCGACCATACAGATTCCGTTAGAATCAAATTTGACACATAGGTTGGTTTCTAATATATTTAAGTTCATTTTTGATCGATAAGTTCAGTACGTTTCTGTTAACATTTCCGAATTATCTAAAATGTATTCTTTCAGGTTTCTTTTTAAAATGGATATTCGAAATTGATGCCCCAGCCCCAGAGATTTCTGTGCACATTTGATTTCTGGATTTTTGTACAGAGCTGTTTTAACAAAATCCTAGTTACCACATTTTTTTACGAATTTGGATTATCTGATGTATAAAAAAAACATAAAATACCGCAAAAAACCCTTTCAACTTCCCAATTTCCGAATTGAAAACATGAAACAAAACTCAAAAGTTTTCGTAATTTAAAATACAAAATAAAAAATCAACTTACCAGGTGGACATTTACACTCATAGGATAATCCATGCGATTGTCGACATGTTCCACCATTCTGACATGGTGATGGTGAACATGGAATATATTTTGATTCGCAATTTTTCCCTGTAAATCCAGCCGGGCACATACACCTATAAATTAATATAAAAAAATATAATTAATAATAATTTTTGGCATTTGCGAAATTATCATCCAAAATTAAAAGTAATAAACTAAAACATACTGATATGATCCATGTGTATTAACACAACTGCCACCATGTTTACAGGGATTCGTATGACATTCTTCGACATCTTCGGAACATGTTAATCCTTGAAATCCTTTCGGACAATGACATTTAAAATTGCCACCAGGTAGCGATGTACAGCTAGCACCATTTCGACATGGTGAGGAGGCACATAAATTCGCTGTTTCACAATGTCTCCCTGAAAAAAAAAAAATAAAAAAAAAATTGATACCGTGTCGAAGTATTTCGTCATAATCTTTGAAATTTTTTATATAGTTTTATATAGTACATACCTGAATATCCAACTGAACATGAACACGTATATTCCTCTAATGTTTTTAGATCACATGAACCACCATTCTGACACGGTGATGAATCGCAGGCATTTTTAACTGGTATTTCACATAATGATTCTGTAAATCCAATTGGACATTGACAGGCAAATCTTGGTGTACCATTACGAAAGAATACTGTACAGGTGCCGCCATTTTGACATCTTGGTCCTGTTCCGGTATAGCATGGATTTGGATATTCACAAAAATCACCAACATATCGCGACGTACAACTAATATAAAAAATAAAGAAAAATAATATTAGTTTTTTAATAATTCTCTTAAATTATTGATATTTTTAATCACGACTACAAAAATTATTTAATTAATAAATCATAGCGCTATCAATATTATTGAAAATACAAATCAAAAAGTTATGCTATTTCAGCTAGAAGCAGAAAAGAAAACATCAAATTTTCCTTTCCTACGTTAAATAAGTTAACGATTTCCTTACACTTATTAGATAAATATTTTTTTTAACAAATTACTGATTAATGGCCAATTTATGATCAAAAGCGAAACCCTTTATGGATTAATTACTTTTAATATTTTTGAGAATTGCTTACAATATAATGATCGAAGCTGTCTTGAAATAGAGCAGTATTTTTCTTAAATAGAACAGTATTGAAATAGAGCAGAATTTCCCAAATAGAGTCAATGGTAGAACGATTTCTTCGTATAATTGAACCTATAAAACAGGCTTTAGAAGATCTTAATATAGATTATCGTTTAATAAATGCTGATATTACTAACACCAGAAATATTTTGGATGTTTTGAAACTTGCTCGAATAGCAATAGATGCATTAGCTCATAATGATACCAGCCTATTGACACTGGAAGGAGTTCTTTATCTTTAAAGTTGCTTTATAAACTAAAAGATTGATGAAGGGATAAATTATTAGTGATTCTTATGAAATTGTTACAGAACCCTTATTCTTTCGAAAAAGTGGGAACAGAGTTTTTCAGCATGATTAGTAAAAATGAAATCACCATATCAGCTAAAAATATTATGGTAAGGTTTTTTCCTGCGCCATCTGAAGAAAATCTCGTCCCAAATGTAAAGAATGCTGAAATAATGGAAATTGAAGATTCCGAATCAGAAATGATTGATATGAAGAACCAGCAGGATATACATATTACTAAGGAAAAAATTCTTAAACAGCAGCTAGCAAACTTTTCTTAGATTTCAGAAAGAAACTTCAAAACGTTGTCGAGAGAAACTAATAGTTTCTATCAATGGTCAACTCGAATGCATATCTCGAGAAATGCAAATTTTTTTCTGAATTTCCGCGAAGTTTAATTTGTCGAGAAATCACAACCTTTAGAATAAGTTTATTGATTAAATTTGTATCGGTAATATAAAAATTCAATGATCATATTTAAATTTATATTTTTTTTTACGATGACATTGAACCTCTTCTTTTATTGCTATTTCATTTTTCATTATATGTTTTCTAAGAAAATTCAACTAAAGATTTTTTTTACATACGTTTTTCTACAATAGAACCCATAATATTTTCAATTTTAAATACAAGTGCTCTTAGCATATTGCTAAGAACAGTGCAAATAAATTGATTTCTGTTTTTGATTAAAGTGTGAAACCATTAACTTAATAGTATATTAATTTTAAAGGATACATTTCAATTTTATTGCTTATTGATTAAATATCTAAATGTAAGTAATATTTGCTAAAGGCGAAATGCACCACTGGATTAGATGACGATAAGTCACCAAAATTGTATTATTGTTAATAGCACACACAGAAACAATTGTTCATGATCACAAATCCGAAACAAAAATAATATTAAATGGTTAATTACGTAGCTATCCGCTAATTGCAATGAATCTGAACTGTATGTAAAAAGTAATTACAAAATTCTGCAAAACTTTTTTTATATTGGTAAATTTAAATTTAAAAGTAAAATTGAAAACATTGTTCAGAATTTTTTTGGTACAGTGATTCTTAAAATAATTTCAAAATCCTTAAAGTATTATAAAACTTATAAAAATTAGTTTTAATTTCATAGGTAAGAAATAACACATCTACAATACTGCATTTTTTTTTATCAAGTACGATGTTTTCTTCAATCAATGATTGAAATAAAAATGTAAATTTTATATTCCGATCTTTCGTTTCTAATTACAGATTTTTTACTTAGAAGACTAATGGACCATATCAAGAATTATGACACGAATTTGTTGGGATCCTTTGCTAAAGTTATACAAAATCATAGAAGCATTATCAATGTTTACTGAATATGGTTTTCAACGAGCATGAATGAATGAAACTAAGTTTCGCATATCCGCGCAGCAGAGCTCTAGGCATTTAGTCTCTTTCAGACCAGTGTTCTTGTACCACCTCACATATTATTCAGATAATTCTAGTTGAGATGATTTTTTGTTAGGAAAACCAAAACAACGACCAGACGATTTTTATTTAGCTCTGGTTGCTCAGCCGTTGCCTCCGGTCAACTCAGCAGCACTGAGCCTTCTTAGAGCTTACTGATACTGAACCTCTGTTACAGTTTTCCAAACCGGTTAGTTCTTTTAATAAAGTAGTTCATCACCTTGGCTGGGTCCACCGCTCATTAGTTCGAGAGTGTCTAGATCTAGAGCGTATGCCCTGTTGAGCATAATCCAGACATTCGCCGAGTCATACTCTTTGCAGCATTTGTTGCATGTACGAGACGTAATTTTTTACACTTTCTTCCTACTACACTTTAACGCTATTGATAATTTTAAAACATATAAATAGTAGAGAAATTGTGTTTCAAAATAGTATTTTTCAATTGATATAACACACACAGGGTGGGTCAGAAACAAAAAGTCTAATTTTTATTTGTTTTTGTTATAACTTTAAATAAAAAATATATTAATAAAATTATATTCAACGCAAATCGCAACACACCCTCAAAAAAGGTAAATAAAAATTGATTCGAGTTAATTAAAAAAAAAATCAATTGATATTTTATTTTGAAATGTTACTCCACTGTAACAATTCAAAATATAATTCCAATTAAAATAATATAGTTTAAATATTAATAGCCAAAAACATCTAAATTTCATGATAAAAACTATTTCAATTAATTTAGCAAAAAATCGAAGCACATATTTCTTCTCCTAACAAAATAATTATATCTCACAACATAATGACAAATATGGGAATAATTTTTTTTATGAAATCTTAATGTAAATAGATATGTAACATTGCTAAAATAAAAAAATAAAAACAATTTTTTTTTATTTTAGCTGATCAAACAAGATTCAGGGTTTTTTATTTTGCTATTGCAACAATTGAAATGAACCCACCCTTTCTAAACACACGAACGCATGACAAACCATAATTAAATAAACCAGTGAAAATGTTTAGCTCATTTTAATATTTTTTTGCATCATTACTAACGAGACATAAAAGAGCCTTAAAAATCAAGTTAATAATTAAATTAATGGTACATTTCGTGTATATATAGAAAATTACCTTCTTAGAAAATCACAAAGAAAACTATATTCAGGTTGCAGAAAAAAGAGATGTATTAGTGAATATGGAATGGAAAATGCAATAGAGATAAAGGTTTCAATTCCATCTATCTGCAATCAACTATACAAATACATACAATCAAAGAAATATTATTCAAAATATTATGAGGTATGAGGATAATAAATGAATTAGAATTAGATAATGAAGAGATCACTGCAAAATTTATGAGTTGATTAAATTTTGTAATACAAAATTTAATAATTAAAATCGAATTAAATAAAATATATTATAAAAATTAAAATTAAATCATTTTTATTTCTACAAATCCAAAATTTAATAAAATCTAAACCAAAAAAAGATCATTTATTATCTTTAATCTTAAGAAATGCGATGTTGTCAATTTTCTTGGCTTAAAGAAAGTTTAAGTCAAAATTTTAAGATTTTTTTGAATTTAAACATTTTAATTTACAGATTTTTCTGATTTAAATACTATAAAAGTAAAAAAAAAAAATGAATTTTATTATATTTTTTTTTTTCAAATTTTTTATTTATTATAAAACTTTTTTTTTTATATTGAATTTTGTCGTCCAACAAGTCCAAAATCAAGACTTTACTAATATGCATTTTTATTATATTTAAAATAATAATACATATATACAAATACAACTACATACAAAGATAATTTCTGTTGATAATGCACAAAAGTGTATTACGAGGTTTAAATGTGTTGTTGTTTTTATTGCTTCTTTTCAAATGAAAGGTAACTGACACACAAGTTCGTCTAAAATTCCTGATATTTACAAAGCGACCAGAGATATATAAAAAAAAACATATAACTAATACATACATTCAAAGAAATTATACAAATAAACATAACAGGCTATAGTATTAATACAGAAAATTTCAAAGTCGGTGTTTAACCCTATAAGCAAATATAAAAATAAAAAAATTATTTAAATTCTGTCTTGACAAAAAATTGACTTAGAAAATATGTAAGTAAATTGAAGATAAAATTTGAAATAGTTTTTAAAAGCTAATTTAAAAATTAAATACAGAATAAGTTTTGAAATTGACTTAACTTTACGATTGTAATTAAATTTTGAAAATTCTACATATAATCGTCCTTAAGCCTAACTTATGCAAATTCTGAATAGTTCTACTAAATTATATGAATTTTCATTATATTCGAAATGTTATAAAATTTACTATTTTTAATAAATTTAATATATTAATTTCAATATTATATATATTTAGATCATAAGTTAACCAGATAAAACCTTTTTATTCGTGCAACCTAAAAACCAGTTATCCCAATGCAAACAGAGGCCATATATCTATACAAATACATATTCATCCACACCGTTTTTATATGTTATATAAAATTATGTTTTCAACATATACATTCATACAACATAAAAAAAAACTTCAAATTACATTTATATTTTTATTGATATAAAACTACTCACGCAGCATAATAACCTCACTACTATAACAGTACACTACATACGTTCACCACCATTTTGGATTAACAATATATATAGAAAATAATATCCAACAACAACAAATAAATTAAACTCGATCAACGACCAACAAGAGCAATAGAGCCAAATTATATTTTTTCCAGAGTATGAAGGTATGGAGTTTTAGAAATATGTGATTTTTATGAAACTATCTCACCGCCACAATTTAATTCTCGAGAAAATGTTGTTAGTTTGGTTTGGATTTTTTTTTTATATTATATTTATTTAGAGACAAGATTATATCGTCGTAATATAATCTATATGGGGATACATGATAACTTCCATAACGATCTCTCATAAATGTATACATAAAATTATATATAAATTTTTTATGTGAAAATATGCTGAGCAATCAAATCTTAAATGTGATCTGATCACACAACATAAAATTATTTATATATAAATTATAAATTTAGAAAAAATCACAATTAAAAATGTAAAAAATTAGAAGAAAAATATGTTGAGAAGAGATTCAAAGAAATAAAAAAAAAAATGTAATTTTCCATTAAAATTTTCTACCGCAAAATCATATAAATTTTTTATGTCGTTATATATAGTTTTAGTTAGAGTTAGTTCTTTGCAATTCATTATAGTAAAATTAAAAATGACCTTTTAATTGATTTCTCATGAAAATTCATTAGCGATATAAAATAAAGATGAAGAAGAAATTAAGTTCATATTAAAAAAGAATTCATTTCGTAGTTACAAAAAATAAATTTTATTTATTATAGTTTGATTTTAAATTCGAAAGATGTTTTATCAATGAATTTCGAATTTTTGTAATTATTTTTTGACAATTTCACGTTCAAATTTAATTCAGAATTGTGATCTTATTTGATCTGAAAGATGATTAGAAACTTTTATCTCGTATTTATACTAATTGTAATTAATTAAATATAATCTTTAATTACATACATTTATTTATTTAAATATGTATTATAATTAAAAAATCATATTTTTCAGTTAAGTAATTAACAAAATCTTAACTAAGAATCTTTAGGAAGTTACTATAAATTTGATAGATTGGAGAAAGTGGTGAAAATCACAATAATAGATATCACTACCTTCGTGAAAGGAACAACCTGAATTCAGTAGAAAAACGTACCTATGAGCATGATGCCTACGTATTATCTGGCATCAGTCTGTGAAACTGTGAATAATTAAAAAACAACCGAAAAGCAGAATTTCTACTTTGGAAAGAACTAAAAAAACAGTGGGAACAACCAAAAAATTGACTTTCCACTGTGGGAATAACCATAAAACGAACTTTCAACTGTAGGAATGAATGAAAACAGTCTTTCTATTATAGAAACAGCACATAAAAACGAGATTTCTGCTTAGGGAACAACCGAAAACGGTGCAGCAACCGAAAATTGATTGGCACAACCGAAAAATTGTGGTAACAACAGGAAAACCAAAAAAATAACCAAATATTCGTCAATAATTAACAAACTAATTAATTTAACTGACTGTATGACATCATGTAGTTTTCATTCGTAAATTTTCTACTCTATGGTACTATATAAAATAAAAGATTCAGAGATTATTAAAAATTATAATTACTTATTAAATTTACTATAGTGTACAGCATTTTCAACGTTTTTCATATCAACAGCAAATTATAAACTCTCGAAAATTTTTACTTTAAAATTTTATGAAAAATCTTTGTATATAATATTTTTTGATAACCAGTTATATTTTTAAAAAAAAACTGCTGTATACAGTGTTTAATTTCTGTATCGAAAATCGAGCATATGGCACCATAAAATAATCAAGTTTTTTTGATGCCAATATCTGATAAAATTAAACCTTAATCTAAACAGGGAACCTCTTCTGCTGAAGTGAAGATTATAATCACTAATAATACAAAAAAAAAACATAAATTATTGTCTTTGTATTAGTAATCATACTAAAAAAAATATTATATTCCAATAACAATGATCGTTAAGTCGTTAAGTTACGTTCTTCCTTGACTAATCGAGATGGACAGCAATAAAAAAAATATATATATATATAATATAAAAAAAAGGATAGACGAAGGAAACTTTATCACAGTTAATTATAAGGAAATGTTGTGAGTGTATGTTGAAATCATTAAATTACTATTAAATAGTAGTAGCCACACGTGCTCATTTCAAAAAGGGTCAAAATTGTATCCTTTAAGATAATCTAAGAAGAAATTAGTTATACAAATAATATCTAATTTTTGGGTTTATTTGTAATTTAAGAATTCTGATTCATTTTTATATTAGATAATTAATTCAACAATTATTATTGCATAACTTTGAGAAAATTAAAAAATTTTAAAACATAATTTTTTTAAGAAATTCGATATAATTTTTTTAATATAATGATTTTTTAATGACAGATTTCAGTAACTTAAATTACAATTATAATTTATCAAAAACAGAGTGAAATACGACTATGAGTCAAGAAGTAAACTCAAGCTTTCTAAATGGTCTTTTTCATACACAAATCAGAATGGGAAAACTTAATCTGCATCCTTCAGGGATTTTTACATATTTAATTATTTCATATCCTTTAAATTTAGGGGCTCAAACCATTAAAAGTTTTGATCAAGGATGATGAGAATTTTATGGTGGCTCAGCAATTTTATAAAAATGATATTGAGCCTTTTCGAGACGGTCATCATACGTAACCTTTGGTCTTATCTAATGATGTTTTCTAAAATATTGCGTTACAGTTTCATTAATTTGACGTAGTTAATCATTGAAAGTGTCTCTTAAATTCAATATATTAGATTTTATAAAGGATTTTTCAAAATATTGACGTTGATTGTTGAAAGCAGAATTCCTTAAAAATATGTACCGACTGATAAGAAGTGAGTTGAAAATTATCTTTATGTAAACTTTATGTTCACAGAATCAAATTTTTAAATATAATCCTTTCTCAGATAATTCAGTAAATTTTAATAAACAAAAATTTCTCGAGTTTTGTATACACAAAAATTGTGAAAAATATTAATTTACTAAAACTTAATGGAAATTTTCTAATTACTAACTTATAATTTAATATTTCTTAATTTTTGCGATCACACATAAATTATAAATAAATAATTAGATAAAAAAAAAAATATTAAATATTTTAAATTTTACCACGATATTTCAATAATGCATTTTATGTTAATTTTAAGAAAAATAATTTCTTTCGTGATTCTTTGACTGAATTATTTATTAGTTTTTTTATGTTATTTATGATTATATTTATTTGTTACTATGCTCTGTTTTGTTACATACAAAACAATGTTTATAATCACAGTCAGTGCAGTCCATTTATGTGTGAAAAAACTACATAATTTTTTTAAAATAAAATACAAGTAACAACAACAACAAACATCAAATTCCGAAATTGTAAAACGCGCGCGCCATCTGCATTATTAATTAGTAATTCTGATCATGAGTGAACATAATAAACAAGAAAAAGAGATTTTTTTTTTAATAAAATATTATTTTTAGAGAAATAAATTTTATCCGAATTACTCATATTAAAAATATTTCAAAATTTATACTTTAATTTTCCCAGACAAAAATTTTAAATTTAATCTATATTGTAAGGTCCAGACGTAGGAAATTTGATTAGAGGTTTAGTTTTTATCAAAACATGTAGAAAATTTGAACATTATTAGTAGAATATTATTAAATTTTTTAAAATCCCTTACAAAATTCAAATTTAACAGACACTTTTAATGATTAACTACGTCAAATTAATGAAACTGTATCACAATAATTTAGAAAACATCATTAGAGGTCATACTATTTGCGATAAGACCAAAGGTTACGTATGGATGAATGTAAAATGAGTAATAGTAAGTTAATTCCAGATAAGTTAATTTATATTTAAATATGAGATAAGATTGATTGGTCAATCTTCAATCCGGACACTATCTACTTCATTCAAATAATTTTTAAAAACTAGAAATGAAAAGATTATAAAGTACCAAAGTCTAATGACTAAAATGTTGGAAAATCCATTATTTTTATAGACTTTTAGCTTTCGAATGACGTTACTTTGTAGACAAGATTTTTTGTAAGCAAATTCTTCCTACAGAGGTTAGTGTTAGTAAGCCTAATAGCCTTTTTCTATCTAAACAAAACAAATGTAGATGTCAATACCTTCCACAAGGTAAGTGATACTTTCTCAATTATCTAAGACAATTTGTTGAACTTTGAACAAATCCGAAAATGTAATTCTCATAAGACAAATTGTATATTTCAAACCAAATAATGTTTACAGAGGCAGTGTAAAAAGTAACTTCAATGTTTTTATTTTGCAGGAGATTTAATAAACCTGCTGAAAAACCCTGCTAATCTGGGAAAATTTATAAAAGAATTGACATAGCACGATTCGTGGTGAAAATAGGCAACGTTTCGTAATGGAGTACAACGGACCGTATGGTCTAGGTGCGAGGTTTGGTCGCTTCCACTCCCTTCTTCTCAAACCACCCACCCAACCAACTTCAATGTCGAATAACAAATTAATGTAGCTCGAAACCAATAATTCGGAATAAAGGAAATTTTGGTTCGTGTATTATTAATACAGGTATGATATCGTCATCAACAATTTCTTGACTAAAATGAAAATTACCTTGACGAATTTTATCGAAAGTGATTCAAGAGACTCGTTCGTTAAAAATTCCCAAATAATGATTCAGTTGTCAAAAATTAACTGAAATACGATTCTGTTACACTACAAAAACGTGAAATGTTAAATATACAACCATTAAGGCTTTCTGTATTTTATAAGGACTCTGTATCATCACTTACTTTCTTCTTAATTTCAACATATTTTATTTGGTGCACAAAGCCAGCCAATTATCATTCGTATATTTAAAGGAGTTTATTTAAAATTTCTACAGTACACCTTCAAATTATATTTGGCTACAAAAATATGAAAGTCTGTCATTTCTATTTCCGAATAGGTCACAGTTAAATGTAGCTGTAATAATAATAAAACAGGATCTAGACAATCAAACTAACAATCTAATAATTATTATTTTTTATATATAAAATTACTCTCTATAGTAATCGATGCAATTGTTTAATTTTTTTGCTAAATATTATTTATTAACCCCTCAACAACTGCAACAAATATCACAGATGTATTTATTGCTCAATATAAAATTTATTAGGGTTGCTGAACTTCTTACATTATTTTATCAAAAACAACAATAAATAAAAACATATAGTCACAAAAAAAAAATAGAAATGTCAACAAAGTTCATTGCTAAAAATTATAAAAATTCACGATAATTTAGTAGATATAAATTATTTTTTTTATATTACATAATATTAAAATTATGTTACTGATTAAAAATTATGTTACTTACTTGCAATGAGACAGTCCATTTGGTTTTTGATAACATTTTCCATCATATTTGCATGGCGATGGTGAACATGATTTAAAAGCTTTTGATATAAAAGAAAGAAAAAAAAAATTATTAATTAAATTATTATTTTTTTTTTTTGTAAATATATAGGACAAAAATATAAATTAAAAATAAAAAAAATATAAAAATTAAAATTATAATTTATATGTTGATAAAAAAATAAGTACACAAAAAAAAATCAACTTCCGATAGTAAATTTCTACAAGCTTTTCTGGTTTTATTAGCTATATTAGACCACAAATTAAATATGTATACAACTTTCAAACTATGAATCAGAAAAGGAAATGAGCGAAACTAAAATTAATAATAATTTGTTTGCGCATATACAGTATAACTTCGATAATTTTAACACAAAGTTTTGGGTTTGGGTTTGGCTTAGTTTAGATTAGAATAAGTTAAAACTATGCTATAATTTGATTAAGATCATATTATGCTAAGCCTTCTTTATGTCCGATTCAGATTGCTACATCAACTCAAACGCAAAGAATCATAGAAAAAGTCAAAATTTATGAAAAATTAATATATTTAAGAAGTAAAACTCGAAATTGGAATGAATTCTTGTATAATTTCAGAATTATTGCTTTTCTAGGAGTGGTTACATGAATTTCTCAATTTTGTTAGTTGCTAAAGCTCGGGCTACAATATATCGATCAGTTTTACCGTTTCATTCAGTTAAGTTCAAATTTGACATCTTTGTATATTTTGAATTGAAAATCGATTGATCCCAAAATCACATATATTCGATTGAAATCAATACGGAACGAATCAAACCGAAAGAGTTTGAAATGATTGAATTTTTTGAATTCAATCTGAAGCAAATTGTCAAGTGAGATGAAACTTGACAGTTTAAAAAAAAAATGTGTAATGAATCATTGCTGATAAAAATTTATAGGAGATTTAAACAATATGGTGTCAAATTCACCATGGAAAGTTATGAAATTGTTTGATATGTCAAAAAGTTAAACAACTTTTGCGTTGTTTTGCGTTTTGTTGATGTATAGTAGCAATCTGAAATCGACATATCCGAGTACTTATAAATCAGTAAAGTAGTCGACCAACTGTCATTTTTTAAAGCTTTCTAAATCCTACTGAAACCTTTAAAGTCTTTACAATAAACTTGACAGCTTGATTTTATTTAAAATGTCATTCAACATAGAAAATCGATTAATATATAAAATATGTTGCGTGACTCTTTGATGTTTATTTTTGGAATTGTATTACGAATTCATTCCAAATTTATAGAATTATTCGCGGTTTTTCTGAATAACCGGACGGAACTTTGTCTGGATTAACAGCGTTCTATTGTATACATATTATAAATGACAAAATTTTGATACTATAGTTTTGTGCGCGAGCGATGACGATTTCTTAAAAGCCAAAACATATTAAAACATGATTTGACAAGAAGAAATATTTTGTTATCTTGGTTTGGGACTTGGCAAAAAAAAATAATTGTATTTATTTATAATTTTTAATAAAGTTAAATATAAATATATATATATATACATTTATATATATACATACATACACATACTTATTATATGTAGTGTGGGAAAACTTTAAAACCGCAAAAATTCCTTCTTTTCATTTTGAAATTTTATAAATATTTTTTTTTCTGTATTTCCTGAGTATTTATTATTTCCTCAAGTTTGTTTTGTTTGTTGTTGTTGTCAATTATTTGTTTGTAATAATAAGCAAGCATGTCGAAGCATATATTCTTCATCATCATCAACATCATATCATAATACAGATTACCAAAAAAAATATGATGCACAAAACTTTTTCAACACAAAAAAAAAAAATTGAAAAGAGTCCATGAAAAGATAATGAAATAAATTTCGAAAGATTGGAGAGACAAAAAAGAGATTGTTCTTTTTGGTTTTTTGGTTCCGATAAAAAATTATGATAATGATCTTTTTTTTATATACTTATGTACATATATCGTAAATTTAACCCTAAATAATGTGTGTCGTAAATAATGCAGGTAGTTTTAAAGAGGATCTCATCATCATCCACGAACGACACGAATAATTTTGTAATTTTTTTTTACAAATGGGTTACAGAAAAATTATACTCTTTTTAGTGGCCTTTTGTACTTGTCGTACGAGTACAAAATGCTTTAAAGTTTCACTTTGTAAATCCTCCACACCTTCCATCTTTTATTGCTTATTCTTCAGACGGTTATCGTTTAACCATAATAATATTTGAATGACTTTAAATAAATACCAACCACCCCCAGAATTTTGCTTTGTGCATCCATCATAGTTTATAAAGCTACGAATCCCGAATCTTTGTACTTTATAACATTTCCATGTTGTTAAGAAAGGCGGTGGCGTATTATTTCCAGGTTCAATTCCAAACTGATGCATTGATGTTGCTCCAAGTTAAATAAGTAATAAAATTTACAATATGTAATTGTGGGTAAGACTGGGAAAAATGCTAACGGTAGAAACCATTTACTGACAACAAAATGTTTCACGATTAAAAACCAACCAAACCAACCATTTAAAGTACATTAGTTTGTTGCAATTAAAAGGTTCTTCACTATAAAAAGTCATATAAAATTAGTAGTTCCAAATTGTAATAAAAATATCATGGATGAAACCTCTATCATTGAAGCCATATGCTGCCAAGTGTAGTGTTCTTACTAAAAGTATTTAAATGAAATATAAAAATAACCAGATTACAGATTGATCCTTCAATATTCCCTCACATTTTTTCATATTTGCTTTCCTTTTAAATTGTAAATCAAGAATTGTGTCGCATGCAAAATAACAATATAAGAAAAATTGTACAATAAATTTAAATATTTACGTAAATTTTAAATAACTGAAATTGAAAATTTGATAACCTTGTATCAATGAACAACTCCAAGTATCATTATATGCCATTGATAAATTGCGGACACTTAGATCAACTTTACAAAAATACATGTTCATAAGTATAAATTTTTGGTGATAGATTCATTCCTATTGAAAATATTGCTAGAAATCCTTAAGGAAAAAATTGAAATTACTTTATATATGCGACCTACATAATAGAAATTTATTGGTGAATGTTTTATCGAAATCGTTTCAGTTAAAATCTTTCAAATTTGATATAAAAAACTTATTGAAAAGCACATTTTTATGTAGCGTAATGAGCAACATTTTAAATATTATAATTTATTTTCCAATTAATTTTATTAAAGTATACTTAATTTAATTATTATTAATATATATTACACACCCAACTAATTCCCACCAAACTAAACTGAATCAATATAAATTTATAATACTTAGTTAGACTTAGAAAGATGTTTTCGGTATCTTTTTATACACATAGAAAAATTCGTGATAAAGTTCTGACCTTGAGTTCTTGTCATAATAAAAATTGGAACATATAATTACAATATATCCGGTAACCAATAACTCATTATTGATCAATGTAAGATCTATTTACATATTTACATGAAGTCCAGTGTAAGTTGAAAATGTAAAATGATATCAAAATTTAATTTATTTATATAAAAACTTAAATTCAAATTATTTTCTTAAAATACATATTTAATGTCCGGTTTAAAGACTATTGCATTAATCAATATTGATTACAGAATTATCGATTAATATTTAATCATCGATTAAACTTAAAATAGTTTTACGAATCTAATTATTGATTAGGAAATGTCAAATATTTTCTGAAAATCACTGAATAGTGCACGTAAAACGACATTTGTGCTAATCGGTTATTTAAAATTTGTTATTTTGTGTTACCGGGCCTTAAATTTAATTTAATAAAACTATATATAAAAACATCAAAAATCTTGTTTTTGAAATTATTATGTTTCCAGTTTCCACGATCGTTAAAATATCAAAATTGATGAGTTCTAAACATTCTTATTTTTAGGGCTTTCCTTGATAGAGTTTTGAATAGATTTTGATTATTCGTTTACCATTTCATTTTGAAATTTTTATTATAATTATTTCATTATGAATGAATTTGTTATATTAAAAGAAAGTCATTTCCCCCTTTCTCTATATTTATGATCTTGATGTCACTTTTCGTGTAACAAAATGATCATGTCAACAATTTTGTGTCAATAAAGAAATTTTGTTATAAATTAAATATAAATTTTAATAACTTGATGATTTTCTGTTTAATTGCTTTAAATAAGAAATATTAAAATTTGGTTCCCATTAAAAGTGTATATTATTAAAGATAATTTTTATTATATAATTTAAATTGATTTTATATTCAATTTTATTTTTCATATTAACAATTTTCAAGTAATTATTATAACCTTCGTTAATAATTTGCACTGTAAATGTTTAATAGTTATCAGTTTGTGATGACCTATAATTACAAAATTATAAACTATATAAGTATAAGTACTAAGTAATTAAATTTATAGTGAATTGATTATAATTCAATATATTTTAATTGATTACCTATGAAGAACATTTGAATTAACGAGTTAGTAATTTAAATTGAAAGGAACAATTCATTATGATTTGAATTTTCGATGTATTGTTGGTAACATTTTCCAATTAATTTAAACAATCATTTTTACGAGGTGTTGTAGAATGACTATGAATTGTTGTAATGGAATGAAGACTATAAATATGAATTTAACAATTATATTATTATATCGAATTTGCGATTACAAGGAAAATTGGCAACGTTTTTTCGTAATCTATGTCTGAAAATTTTTGTCTCGAGTAAGTCTCAGGATTTCAAATCTCTAGGACACCTGGAATGTAATCTATATATTTTGGAAATTCTATGGACATCCAATATATACTAGAGTATGATATAAAATTGTGTTGCCAAATTTCATTGATCGTGGACGATTTTTTTGAATTTTCAATCGTGGAAATGTAAAGAAAAAGTGATTTAACCTATTTCCATTCTTTCAACTTCTTAGTTAGTTACAACACTTCTTAGTCATTCCGTAATTCATCGTAAATAAACTAATTTTTGCATTAGAAACTTACTTTTATATTCAAAACTTTAATCAAAAAATTGCCAAAAAATACATAATTTCATAATGTAAAAATTTATTTAATCGATTTGAAAGGCAATTTCTGAGTAAATTTCTTTCTAATAAAAATGGTTTTTATTTTTTTGGTAATCTGATAAAATTATACACAAATTAATTTTGGTTAAATTATACAAAACATATTTTATGTTTTTTGTAATTCGATTTATAAATATTTTGAAATTATAGCTAAACATGACCGCCAGTCACAATAAAAATTAATTCCAATCAACTAAATTGAAATCAATCAAAATTTAAGACAAATATAAATCAAAAAATCTTCATTTTTTTATATTTTATTGGGGGTTTTGGGAGGTGAATAAAATGAAATCATATTTTTGATTACCAAAGATTTTGATATTTTTCAAATCATAATCATTCTCATCATCATTAACAATTATTTGATAACTATTTAGAAAGAGTTTATGTGCAATTTTATTTCGATTGAAAAATAAACTTTTTAATAAACTTTCAAAAAATTATTTAACTCTCAAATTTCAATTTTATTATTACAATTTTGTTGCAAATACGATGTCAAGTTTAGTGCCATGAAATGTATCTCTCTATCTACATTTATGCTACTTTAATTGATGATGAGCAGATTTTAGATACATAAGTATATATTAATAACCGTAAAATTAATTGACCTTGAAATCAAATTTAATAAGTCTTGTACAATGTTAGTAGAGAAATACAAATTTTTGTTTAACTGCAAATTAAAATATGGTTTTTCATTTTTTATATGTGATTTATAAAAAATTAAATGATAACGTAAGGGTAAACCAAAACTCGGAGTTTGTTAAAACATTGTATTGTAAAAAAAAAAAGCAGGACATCTTTTCGATATCAGTAACGTATTTTATAAAATTCGGCGATTTTTATCGGGACCCACTTTCGATAAGTTCAGTGGGTCCTGATCAATATTTCGAATTATATAAAAATGCACTTTTTTACGTTTCAGAGTAATAAGAAGACTCCAAAAATATACAATTATAGTCCATATAATAATTATTTTATATTTGACTTGAAATTTCAATGAAATTTGGCAACGTGCCTTGAAATTCTACGAACATCAAATAAACTAACTAAATTTCATTGAAATCAGATAACAAATTTAATATAACGTTCGGATTATGTTTCGCAAAGCATTGCTTAAATAATTATTTGAAAAATTTCCATTCTTTCGCATTCGATCACAAATCATAATTATTCCATAGCTCCTCGTAATTTAAGCTCAATTTTAAGTTATACATATTTATTTATTATGAACTGTTTTTAAAATTGTATGAAATTTTATTAAATAATTAAATCTTTATTGAAAGTTTCCTTTAAAAACATTCAAAAATATACTAAAAATTTTGTACACCGTATAAAAATGTAAAACTAGATAAAAAAATTAGGCTGTTTTTTATGTAATCTTATAATTAAATAAAATTCTTATTAGACATTAATTTATACTTTTAATGGGAACAACTTTACGCTTTACGGTCTTAAAATATGAAGGACTAATAACCAACAAATCAGAAAGATATCGTAGAGACTTTGTTATGATAATATCTGGCATTCGTGGTACGCAATAGGGACAAACTTTCCATTGACGACTGTGAAAAGTTTGGAAATGCAATACAAGAAAGCTTTTATATAAAAAGTTTTTAAAATTATGAAATATTTCGTGAATTATGAAATATTATATTCAATAACAAGTCATATTGATATGACCCAATATTTGTAGACTATAAGGGCACGTTCAGAGTGGAACTATAAGCGATGCTGACGATGTGCTTTGATGGAAGTTTTTTATAAGCTAGCAATCTGCTCACATACATATATTCAAAATAAGTGCGTACAGGGCGGAACAAAACTGTTTGCTGAGCAGAATTTGAAGTTTAATGCTATCAAACTATCACTGTACAGATTTTGGAACTGAGTAATAGCAGTTTCATTATATGTATTTATATTTGGTTGTTGAAGTTTTTTGTTGTTTAAAGTTTAAATAACAAATATGTATATATTCGCTTTATCGTGAAAGGTCCAGACTGTAATGAAGTTTTAATAACATAAGTTTTTACTAGAGTTCCTTTGTGGTATCAAAGAATTAAAATAAAGACAATCGTCTCTTAATTAAAAAAAAAATGAAGAAATTTCTATATTAAAATGTGCAACACAAAATAAAGCTCTACTCTGCACACTCTAAGCTTTGCTCATAGTGCGACAAAACATTACTTCCAAAATAGCACAGCTTCAGGATGGAAAACATATTGTCAATCTGAAAATAAGAGATACTTCTATCATTTTAATCTGACCCAAATAGATTGAATTTATATACTCATTTTTCATACTTGATGATACCAAAATTTACAAGGCTTAAGATAAAAATCTATATTCCAATAATTTCATTTGACTCTCTGTAATTTTATATGTGCATTTTATTTTATGTCCATAGTTATACGCCCCACAATATTAATCAAAAACAAAACCTTCTAAATTTAAAATGCTAATTAGAAATGATTTGATCATTTAAAAATTGCATATATTTTCATGAATTTACCAATTATATTGATTAAAATTATTCAATTTTAATTAAAATATTGGAAATAATCTTGACATTTAACCTGATCAATTAATAGTTTATATAATAAAACACTTTTTCACAGTTTTTGTACCTACATTTTCCCTTCTCCTTTCAAACATTTTAAATTGTTAGCTCTCTCTCTCTCTCTTTTTTCCCTGGAATTAAAAAGGGAGACAAACAAAATTGATAGATGAAAGAAAAATAGGGACAATGTGGAAGTAATCATAATAAAATTTCGAATTTCCTCTTAAAATTGTTACTATAAATATTATAAAATGATCAAATGGATAAAATAATAATTTCTTATTAAGTAGATAATATTTTATTTAAATTGTTTTTCTAATTTTACCCTTTTTTTGGTACGGTCCATAGAAGGTCATAAGTTCGTTATTTTTTTTATGCAAGAGCTCTTGTGCAAATGAGACTACATATACCATTGATTTTGTCACCATAATTTATAATTTAAATACCGAATTTTTGTAACATTTGAATCAACAGAGTGTGGATTATATATATTTTTTTAATAGAATATTGTTTGCAAATGAAGAATAGTTTGGTTTTCGAGTCACCCTTCCTTTCATTGTTCCAATTTTCACCCTTCCTAATATAATTTTTTTCCTGCTGTACATGGAGTGTTAAACAAAAAAACTATGTAACGATCAAGAAATTTAAATATAAATATTCATTTATAGATAAGCACGTGTTTATCAATAATATTATTTACGTAATGTTTCGATTGTTAATCTAATTATCCGTTTTTTTTATATATTTTTTACATTTCCAACGAAAATTTCAAAGTCAAGTACATTTTCTATTAATTCGAAACCAATTGCAAAATTGAGTATAATTCTATTTCCCAATTATTTCACCTTTTTTCGTCTGATTCTAAAAACTATAACACTTTCAAAAAATGTTAAATAAAAATTCAAATTTTATAATGAAATTTGATTATTTTCTTTTTCCATACAAAATATATTCAACGTTAAAGATATTAAAATGAAAACTTGCATATAAACAGCTGATAACGAATTATAAACGATTACAATGTAATTATTTTTCATTTTTACATTAATTTTCCCTGATTTTTCGTGTTAAAGATTAAATATTATATGAAAAACGTTACAAATTTCTAATTATACCTCATTCATGGTCACCCTGTACCATATGTGATCAGAATGCAAGTTTAAAAATTAAGCTATTTATTCAAAAGGACCTAAATCAATTATATAATTGAAATTATCAACAATGAACTTTTAGGCTAAATTTTGAACCAGGAAAATTGGAATTTTCAAATTGAATTAGGAACTTAGAATTAGATCAAGGAAAATTCTCTTGATCCAAGAAAATTCTTTTCTATGCGTAAATTTGGATTAAATTGCAATTTAGTTCCTAGTTCGGTACTTTTTGTGAAAAAATTGCTCACCTTTTCCCTATTAGACTTTGATTACCCTGAAGTTCGACCTCTCTGAAATTTGTATGGGATCTCTTTAGTTTAGAAGATGGAGATTGTATAGTGTCGTCTATGGTATTAAATGAAAGCCCTTAATGAACAAGAAACGCGATTTAGGCTCCTAAAAGTAAAATTGAGGATTTGAGAACTCTATTGCGAGTAGAAGGTCGTTCATTGCACACAGTTTTCAGTTCTTAAGTTTAACACTGGTCTTAAGTTGCACAGAAACAAATTTGTTTCCAATTCTTATTATTTGCATCATCAAATTATTTATTTTCCTACACATATTAATTTTTTTGAAACAAAAAAAATTAACACACCCCTATAAAAAATTCAGTTTATTCAATATAGGATCTTCGTATCAAAATAAAACAAGGATAACAAACTGAAATTTTCAAAACTACATAAACAGATGGACATTAAATTGTAATAACCATGGCAACAAAAAAGTTTTGAATTTCAAAAATATTTGAATATGATAGAAAAAATAACAAAAATTAAAATATACAATAAAAAATAAAATTAAATCATCAAAACAAAAATTCTACAATTTTATTGAAAGAAATAATTTTATTTATATAATTTTTTTGTTGCAAAAGTTCAATGGAAAATGTTCTTTTGAATAAAACCGCTAAAATGTCTTAAAACTGGATTTAGTATTGAATAAATCCAGTTTTTGTAAATTTATATTCATAGAGATTCCAAGAAAATTATTATGGAACTTATAATGAGTCAATTTGTTTAAATACTTCTTATATTTAGAGTTAACATTTCTAATGGCATTTTTTTTTGTCAAATTAAATATATATAAAATATTTGTTGAATAATAAATTAAATACCGAAAAAAAAAAAACTTTCTTGTCCATGATTATTTTTCTTCAACCAACTTTACATCAACTTTAGCTAGAAGAGGTCATAAAATTACATAAAATTGTTTAAAATAAATTGACAAAAATTATAATTTCAATCAAATTATTAACAGAAAAATTTAAATAATTTTTGTGAAAGCTGACAATTTTTATTACACAAAATTGAGATTGTGAAAGTCAATAAAATTATTGAGATAATTATTGCAGAAAAATTAAACTTCATGTATGTAAAAACAAATAAAATCAATTATAATTTTAAATAAGATTAAATTATGATCTTTATATAGATCTGAATACATGCAACCAACTAAGTATTCACTTTTGGTCGGTTGATTCATTTGCAAATATTGGTTCATAATCTTCCAAAGCGACTGTATTTTTTGATCCCTTAACGATTAACCCATCATTTATTTATTTAGCATTCAAATTATTAATATACCTATACAAATGATCTTTAGATAATTTGGTGGTTCAGTTCATCATTCACGATTATAATAATATCATCAATGAAAATATCAATGGTGAAAAGGGATCGAAAGATCATTTGAATGACATTTTCTCAATAAAATTCAGAAAAATGTAAATTATAAAAAAAAAAAAACTATTACAATTCATATAAAATTGGTTATGGATAAAATTGTTATTGTATATATAATTATAGTATGAAAGGCGTAAGTTCTGTGGACTGTCAAAAAAAAAATGTTGATTGATTTACTCTGCAAATTTCTAATCTAATAAAAAACCAATATAAAATTGATTAAAACTGAAATTTGTCCTGTCACATCTTCAATAATTAATGAATCAACATCTATCAAATCATATTTTATCGAAAAAGGATGATATTTTTAAATCTGTCAAAATTTAATCAACTTATTGTACACCAAATATTGCAACTAACCAACAATCAACCTTTTTTTTTAAATACATATACATAATACAATTTTTCATAATCTTGAATTAAAAAATGATTTTTCAAAAAACAAAATTTTTTTAATTATCTTCTTTTTCTATGAACTTCTAAATTCTAATTCAACGTTCTTTTTTTTTCATTCTTTATTATATAAAAATGATAAATTTTGTGGTTGTGTTAGAGAGCATAAATGAACACCTGCTCCGATTATGTGAATAGGGGTTGACAACGTCAACGATTGAGGGAGAGAATTTTCATTATCGAATTTTCATTTCATTTTTCCCCAATTGATAAATTCAAATTTTTATTGAAAAACTTTATTTATTTCTTCTGTCCAACATTTATTAAACTCTAGTTTTTTATGATTTCACAATATTTTTCCAGTGCATTTTTCTTGTAAAAGATCACCTGGATTTTAAATGTGTATGTATGCATTATTTTTTTGTTTTTTGCATTACTTTTATTAGTATTTGTGAAGTAGTTGATTTGTAGTTGTGTAAATAGAAAAAAAAAAAACGAAAATTGTTTATAAGGAGAGCAAGGAGAAATATGTGAATGCGGATTTGACGACATTTGTATGACTGTATGTGTTTAATAGAAGATGAAAAAAAAAACATAAATTTCATATGAAAAATATGTTGCGGTGTTTAAGGATTTGTGTAAATTTTGTTTAAATTTAAAAAAGTAATAAAAATTTTATTATAAAAAAAAAAAATATTAAAACCTTCTGTTCTGCTAATATATCCAATTAGTAATAGTAAAATTATTGTATATTTAATCCAAACAATATCCGAGTTTCTTATAAATTTGTTTAAAAACCGCATTTTTCATAAATTTTTCTTTTTTTTTTTTTTTTAAAAAAAAAAAAAAAATCTTATTTTGTTTTTTTTTCTTGTTTTTCACTTTTAGCCACACATTTAAAAAGATTTTTTTTTTTTCAAAAACTTTTCTTTCTAATTCACTATTTTTGAATTTTCCTATCTTATATAAATATTTATTTTAATATTTATATTTATTTATACTATTTTATTTTTATTTTAAATCACAAATATTGTTTTTAACTGAAATATTTGACACACCAAAGACCAAACCACCGCAGTAAAAAAAGCAGTCGCGCACGCACTCTATTCGTACAAAAAAAAATTTATGTATATTCAAAAAAATTAAAATGGTCGCACATGAAAAAGAAAATATTTAGAAATTATGTTATTTCCGAGTTAAATTAAACCAATTCTTCAAATTAATCATTGTTATATTTTTTGTTATATATATTTTATTGTACACTTATTAAAATTCTTTAATATTATGGATTTATTAAAATCCATTAATTAAAATTAATATTTTTTATTTTTTAAACTAAAATAACAATTTTTTTAACACAAATAATCCTTCTTTCATGCGCACCGTCTCACTTTTCAGGAATGATTGGAAAATTGAATTTTTGTATTAATTTTCAAGCTGGGTTTTGTAGTTTTTACAAAAACAATCTCTCTTCTTTCTCTTCAAATTCTGAATATTTTTGATATATTTGAAAACTCTTCAATTCTCTGAATCTGAACACACACCAAAAATATTACACGAAATTTGTATGCCATCTACTGGGAAATAGTTTTTATATTCTGAACACTACCTAATTTAATGGAATACCAACGGCAACGCCATTGGTGAAATAATTTAAAACTATTTTATAAAATACACATAGAAATGTCAAAAATAAATTTATTTGATTGGTAATTTTTTCGTCGTGTGTGAAAAATGTGTGTAATAAAATAATTTTATACAAATGAAAATAAGAAAAACTTTTAATAAATTTTAAAGACTTTTTTATAAAGTCTTCGCAAAAACCAAAAATAGATAACATAGAATTAAATAATATTAATTTATTATTTTTGTAATATAATTTATAATGAGCCATAATAAAATTGGTAAGTTTAAGAAAATTATGTCTTATTTGAACCCAGCACAAAAAAAAAACATCAAAAAAACTTTTAATAGTAGAGTACAAAAAAAAAAAACCCAGCCCATTAAAGAGATGATCATATTATGAAGATATTTATATCATCATATCCATATGTATAATAAATAAATTGATGGTGTGTAGTGTTTAACTAGAGTCTCAGATATCTACAAGCGCAAAACTCTTCCCTTATTTTATTTTTTTTTTGCTTTTTTTTATCTATTTCTCTATAAATTGGTAAAAATTCAAGTGAATTTAAATTAGTAATATTGTGAAAAATATAACAATTAAAGAGAATTTAAAGTTCAAGTGTTAGACAAATTGTACAGAATATTTTTTTAAATTTACTTGATATTTTCCATAATAAAATATTTTAAATTTCATTTTAAAAAGAAAAAAATAGACAACAAGTTATTATGCAATGCCGGAGTTTGATGAATCTTTTTTATTAGTTTGTGCAAAAGCTGATCAAAAAATTTCAACAGTTGGTCTTTTAAGGCACAAAAAATCTGCTAAATGTAATACAATAAAAAAAATATTAGAAAAACTTTCATTTAAATTTTAAAATATTAAAAATAAAATTTACAAATGTTTTTTTTTATATATATACATATAAGTTATTTTATTATATTTTTCTTGTAGATGAATTAAGTTCACCATCAACACCAAGTTCATCAATTGGTTCTGGACATAAAAATAGCCTTAAAGGTACTAAATTAGCAAGACGTGCTAGATCATTTAAAGATGATTTAATTGAAAAAATATCACAAATAAGAACTCCCACCAATACATTAGGAAGGTAAATAATAAAAGAAATTTTTTTACTTTGCAAAATTACATTTAAAATCATTTTTATGTAACTTTCACCAAAAAAAAAAATTGGTTTATTTTACATATTTTGATATTTCTATATCGCTTGAATTTCTGATTATGAAAAAAACAAAATGAAACACTGGGCTACGTTTAATTTTAGTCCCAGAAGACTTAAATATAATGAAAATTATGAATCTGAATTCAAAATTCCGTCAGCGAAAATCTTAATCGTTTAAACGACAAGTTTTAAAATTATTTTAAAAAGAAAAGTAATTAATTAAAAAATATCTTTTGAATTGTTAAGATTCTTACTGTCGATATTTTGTATAATTACCATAAAACACATTATTTAAAAATCTATTGTATACCGTGAACTATTTTTAACCTTCACTTATGTACGCAACTAATTTGGAAAATTAACAATAAACTTTTTAGTGTACAAAATTATTTAATTATTCAATTTACCTAAGTTAATAATGTGCTAAATGATGAGAAAACGACTCATTGATAAAACTTTTATGTGTACACATATTGAAACAAATTCAATTATTTATAGTGTTTTTATTTAGTACACTTTACAATTTTGTTACTCTCTGGAGATATTGATAGAAAAATATCACGAATATTTTGGTCTTAAATTAATCAGATATAAAAATATCAACAAAAAAAAAATTCAATTTATAAAGTCACTACAACATAAATTAATTTCACTTATGATTTAATAATTTTTTTTTATTTTTGTATATAATTTGCATCAGAACTCATTCACCAAGTCGACGTCATCATAATAAGGATAATAAAAATAATTCAGATGAAAAGAATAAACCAACACAAACACTAGAAAAACATGTACGTGATATTAAAAATGCATTAAAACATTTTAAAGATGTTATTGGTAAAAGGAAATTAGAAGTTTTACCAGGAAATGGTACAATTATATTAGAATTAATTGCTATTTTATATACTGCAGTGCAGTCATATACATCATTAAATGAAAATAGTAATACATTAATGTCAGCAACAACACAAGTATATTTATCATTAGCTAAATTGATTAAATTATGTGATGAAATATTAATATGTGAAAATGAAAATGAATGTGCATCACTTAATAATGAAAATGTTAAAGAAATTGTTGATCTAGTCGAAAATGCTGTTCAGGTATTTATATTGATAATAAATTAATAATTTGTCAAATATAATTAATATATAAAATTATATTTTTTTTTTTTTTTAAATTAGAATTTAGTTAATTTGGCAAATGAAAAAATTAAAGAAAAAGAAAATCTTACATCACCAAATACACTATGTCGACCAACTGTTGATGTTGCTGGTCAAAGAACTTCATTGCCAGATATTCCTTTAACACCAAAGTATATTTTTTATTATAGAAATTTAAGAAATAATTCAAAAATTCTGTTTTTTTATTTATAGTGAACGAGATATTTTAGAAAAAAGTTGTACAAATCCGATGCGGGCATCACATAGTACTGAAAGTATTTTAAGGGATTCTAGTCCACCACCTAAGCCACCCCTACCAAATAGGTAATAAATTAATATAATGGCAATCCTCCTATAATATAGTATTTTTATATATAGTGAGTAGTAGTAAAGCAATAATAGTAAACAAAACTATTAATAAAATCATTCAGAATTGCATTGAATATTTAAATAATTTGGGTATTCCCTATAAATCACACAAATATATACTGTATAACGTTGAATAGATATGACTAACTCAAATAAGCTATGATATATAAACGATTGCACATTTATCCGATTTCAGAAATTATTGATTTTAAATTCACGAAATAACAAATTTGTAATTTTAGTATTTTTAGTCAACGCTTATCACAAATATTATTATCAATCATATCTATTCATTGATTAAATTAATCAGGGAAATTTGGGCGTTTAAATATTTTATAAATAAATTCTGTAACTTTTATAGTCAACATAATAAACCTACCTAAAGAATATTTTAGTAAACAAACTTATTTTACACTGAATCTCGTCACTGGGTTTTATTACGAAAAAATAGAAAAAAATAATCTCTTAACGTCTTACCGTCTTATCTTAATCTGTAATTAAAAGTAATCTATGAGTAATTCAATTATCTTGAAATTGCGCGTTAATATTTTATATTCGTTAAATAAAAAATTTCCAAATTTGCTAAGTAACTTTTTATATGATTTCTTGGCAATTTTTATTTTTTTTAAATTCACTTGTTTGGATCAATTGTATATTCGTTAAATTGTTCAATCATTCCATTCTTAACGCCAATGTTCAACAACATTTTTCTTAATATACTTTTAAGTTTTCCTTAAGCTCTGATTTCTATATAAAACTATTCAGCTAAACTATATTATAGGAGAGTTGCGAGTATTATAAGTAAAATATTTATTATATTAACACAACATTTTAAAGTCGATGTAGTAACCCTCCACCATTGCCACCCAAAAGAAATAGTCAACGTAATCATAATGCTCCAACGAATGATTTAGACTCATCGTTACTTAAAATTGGAATTGATCGGTAAAATAATTGAAAATATTTCAATTAATTTCAATTAAATAAAGAAAAAATATTCTATTTTTTTTTTTTTAAGATTATCGCTGCGATCTAAATCACCAGATGATAATTCAAGTCTCTTAAGTGCTAGTGCAGGATCACTAGAAGAAGGATCACATTTTTTTCAAGATGAAATTGATTTAGCATTTACTAAAAGTAAGTTAATATATAAATTCAAAATAATGTTTTTTTTACGTATTTTCAATTAATTAATTTTTTTTTTAAAAAAAAAAAAACAAAAAAAAATTAACCTTACAAAAGAAGACCAGGGAAATTTTAATAAAAATGATGAAAAAGTCAGTAATAGTTCATCTGATAAAAACGTTACAAGAGAACATCGGATATCTAATGAATCCGGTACCGAAAAACAAATATTAAATGTTGTTCGTTTATCATTTTACTTAATTATTTTTATTTATTTGTACAAATTTATTAGTTTGCTTTTATTCAAACTAGCAGTAGTTAATTTCAATGTTGTTTATCATTTGGGTTCACCATATTTTTCATATTGACGAAAAAAATGTCGAAATTGTGGTAACTTTCTAATTATATTTCTGATTATTTAGATTTTATGTAAATAACATACTTAATTAATTTAGTTAACTTTCTCAAGAACTGGTATTTAAAATTTAAATTAGTTTTTAAAAACTGGTTTTAAATTTTAATTAACTACACAAAGTTGTTTTTAATGTATTTTTGTTAAATAATAATTTTAAAATAATTGTAAAATTCGAAATGTTTAAAATATTTTCGACACTTTTCAAGTTATTCATTTTCACCATTTTCCATTCTACATTGTTTTTTATTTAATTTATTATTGGTCTGTATATTTATTTCAACCTTAAGAGTATATAATGATGGAATTATAAAATATTAAAAGATGCTATATTTTTTATGTTCTCTCTTTTATTTTTGACTAGAAAACATCAATTATTGATTGATTTAAATAATTGTTTCGATAATAGTAAATAGAAAAACCATTAAAAAACTGTCATATTAGTCAGGCGTAGCAGTTTATTCTACGCTAAGACATTCTCATTAACTTCTTTAAAGTCATAGTTGCAAAAAATTATTTACAAATATTATTATTTGTAAATTATTTATAATATTCTTGCTAATTGCTGCAAAACAGTAATTGACCGAATACACAATTGACTAAAGGTAAATTGACCGAGACTTAATTTACCGAATGCACCTTCAGACAATCGCGTTTATTTTTGGAAAATTGTGTATTTTGTTTAATTGTGTATTCGCTAAATTGTGCATTCAATAATTGTTTTTTAACTGAAAAGTTTCTGTTCATAACAAAATACTCCAGTTAAAAATTATAGCATCTCATAATATTTTACTCTTAATATTTCTAATTAAGACAGAATAGTAACAAATTTTTTATATTTTATTATTTTTATTTTAGGTTTTATATCAATGCGCGGCAGTGTACGTAGTGCATCAACAAAATGTTCATCTGAGCATAGTATGCAATCAAATAGTATATCAAGTAGCGCAGATTTAAATTGTTTTAATAGTAACAGCAGCAGCAGTAGCACAAATAATAGCACAACAAAATATGAACAATTTATAAGTGACCAACAGCAACAATTTGCAATGGCAACATTTACAACAACATCTACAAAACACCAACAACAACATTCAACATTTGAACATCATATTAATTATAATAATAATAAAAAATTAAATATATCATCAACAAACAACGAATTAACAGAACAACAATTAGATGACGGTGATTTAAGTAGTTTTGATTTATCATCAAATGATGAACTGTCATTTTTACAAGAATCTGGTGGTTCTATATCACCAATAATACCACCGGCATTACCAATTAAAACCCGTACCAAAAATAATTTTTTACAATTTGAACATATCGAAACTGATAACAATGCTTTAAGGTATATATAAAAAAAAAATTATCGATTTCCCATGTCATCACAGAAAAATCGGAAAAATAATTTGCGACTGTATTATAAAAAAGTCTCTGTATTGTATTGTTATATGGAACTTGGTGAAGTTCTTTTACAATAACAGAAAAATATCTAAGAATAAGAATAAATAGTTTTTCTGTGATTTAATATATTTACAAAAATAATTATATAAAAAAAAAAAACAATATTCCGAACATTTAATTCAAAATTAAATTACCGTCTCTTTCTTTTAGCTCATTTAAAACTGAATTTCCTGAACTTAGAAGTAATTCAACATTTAATTTTCAAAGTAAACATCAAAGTATGATGGATCATAAATGTTTTCGTGATCAACCACCACCACTTCCAGCTAAAAAGAAACATAGTAAGTAGAAATATTTAAAATAAAATTGTTATTATTTATTTTATTTTTTTGTATATCATTAGAAAAAAAAAGAATTTGTTGTAAAAATAGAAATTTTATGTTTCGTTTCAAGTGTATATAATCAATTTATCTTTCCTAATCTTGTTTTGCTATTTAATTATTATCTAAACTGAATTTAGAGAGCTTTAAAATTAGTGTTTTTTTTTTCATAATTTCCAAAAAAAAAAAAAAATGGAAATTTTCTGTCTACTTTTTTTTCTGTTTCCTTAATTCTTAAGCTAAAATATTTTAGTTTTTTTTTTTTAATTTTTGTTCAATTTTAATGTGTAAATTTAAAAATTCCTAAATATTTATGGACAAAAACAAAATTATTTCATATGAAAAAAAAAATTTCAATTCTTAGTGTTTCAAAGTGTGGCATATTCCGGTAAGTTAAATGTTAGAAATTGTGTTTTTTGTTTTTATATTAATTTATTTTTAGTTTTAATCAATTAAACACACACTTTATAAGAAAAAAAAATATTGAAAGTATTTTTTTTTTTTTTTGATAATTTAATATTCTCTAAAAAAAAACATTATTAACTCTCCTCCTCAAAAACCATAGACAGAATAAGACACACACGATCTATATAAATACTCGTCAAGAGTCAACATAAATTTTGAAAACATGGTAATTTTTTAATTTAATAAATTAAATTATTTTTCTGTTTTATACACTATATTTATTTTTTACATTGAATCAAATCCAGGAAAAAAAAATTTAATCTTTCTAAAATAATTTCTAAACAAAAACCTTACAACAAATTATTTTTATTTCAGTTATAATTTTAGTTTTCTTTCTATTTTCTATTTATAAAGAACCCCGCTCCACTAGACTTTTTTAAATTGATAATAACTTTTTTCAAAATGGAAATATAGAAATTATAAAGTGATATCAAATTTATAGAATTATCGACTTTCTTTGAGAATGTAACGCTTTTATAAAAGTTTTATAATGTTTTTTCGACGAAATTCTAAAAGGTCGTTCCTCTCTATATCGCACGTGTCTCTTAAGAAAGTCTAGTGAAACGGGTCCTTAAATGTTGTTTCAAAAGTTTAAAGAATTATGCAAAAATATATTAATTAATTTTATTTATTCTTTTAGTAATTGCCTATATGGAAATATGTTCAGCATCATCACGTTCATCTGGTGAACCAATGCGTCATTCTGTTCATACTTATAATTTATCTTCGGATACATCTGAACATTTTTCACCAATTCGTAGTATAACGCATAGTCAGACAATGAAGTAAAATTTTAATTATAATGTTTAGTGGTAATTTTTATTATTATCAATTTTTTTCTTTTTTTTTTTTTTTAGTTTACAACATGTAAAAAAGCAACTTACATCAAAAAATTCTATAAATTCAACAACATCAATTTTACCAACACATAATGAAGAAAAACCACCAGCATTACCACCAAAACGTCAACCAAAAATTAACTGTAGAACACCAACAATTATAACAACACCACCGCCAAGTCCAAAACCATCATCAACAGATTATGAAGGTCGTGGTCATAAAATATTAACATCAAATTTAGAAATGTCAACATTAAATGAGGAAACATTATCAGAAAATCAAGAAGAAAGTAATGATACACAAAAATTAAATAATGATGATTTAAAAGAAAATAATGATGACAGTGTCATATTAAGAAATAATGATTCAAATAGTTTACAAGTAAATATACAAAAAACCAATATTTTTGCTTACCCGCTGTTGTTTCTATAACATATTGTCCTTAAAATTAATCCTGCACAATTGATCTTATAATTCTAGCATAAAATTAGATTTGATATTATAAATATGGAATGATTAAGAGCAAGAAATTGTACGGGATGAATTGAGCGGGAACAGTTGTTATAGATACAAAGTTTTATTATTATTAAATTGTAATTTTCAATTGATTTCTTTTTTTACAGGACTCTTCGCCATCACAATCAGTTAAACATGAGAATTATATAAATTTAATGGAACACATTGACGTTTCAGATTATTTAATATTCAGTGATGATGGACCAGATATTAAAGGTGGACAATTGGATGCCTTAATTGTTCATGCTAGTAAATTACATAAAAATGATGAAAATGGTAAGTTTTGTGAATTTGTTTATTGAATAATTTTTCTAAAAAACGAAATATTTTGAAATCGAAAACAATAGATCGAATTCATAATTTCTCACCTACACAATTAATTAAAGAAAGAAATGCAATTTACCCAATAAAACAAAATGATTTGAATGCTAAATTTACCGAATATATAAGTTAAAAAAAAAATATTGTAAAAATATGATTAATCCGGAATTTCTAGAAATTTTGGGGAGAGATTTGGTTTTAAAAAACCAGATTTCAGTTAAACTTCTGTGAATAAGTGATTCAGTAAATTTATCAGCTGTCAAATCATATTCAATCAATTGTTTTCGATCAATTACATCCACATAATTCATATTTTATTCATTAATTTTCATTTGCTTTTTTTTATTGAAATTATTCATGCATTATAAAAATATAAATTTATACAAAAAATAAAAATCAGAGGACGAAATGGATGGTAAGAAATATTTAATTAAATCATTCATTTTTAGGTATCCGATCAATTCACAGAAAAACATTTTGTTTTTCCCGAAAAATGGAAATATAAATATTGGTAAGGCTACGTTAGCTTATAAAAAAGTACTTTCTAACGTTTATATCTAAAATATTTTTTCTGTGAATTAATCGGGAATCCATTTTTAATTACAATTTACCAAAAAAAAAAAACCTTTTATAAACTTACTTTTATTAATTTCAATATTTAAATTTCTCTACCAATAAAAAAAAAATTCCAGAATTTAGTGAAGCATTTATAACAACATTTCGTACATTTATACAACCAGTTAATTTAATTGATAAATTAATTCAACGTTATACACTTTTTCATTGTCAACTAACTAATGATCAGAAACAGAAAGCTGTTAAAGAAACATTTTCATTACTTTGTCGTGTCGTTAATGATTTAACGTTAGTATTTTTATAGTAAATCAATTTGAACTTAATTTTTAAAATACAATTTTTTTTTTTTTTTTTCAGTGCTTCTGATGTTAATTCACAACTAAGTTCATTATTAACAGAATTTGTATATCAATTAGTTTGTTCTGGTCAATTGTATATGGCAAAATTATTACGTAGTAAAATTGTTGAAAAAGTTATATTATATAAAGAATTAAAATTGGTATGCACACAAAATTTTGATGAACAACGAAATATTGTTACAAATCAACCAACATTATTAGATTTAAAATCAAATGAAATTGCTGAACAAATGACATTATTAGATGCTGAATTATTTGAAAAAATTGAAATACCAGAAGTTTTATTATTTGCTAAAGATCAATGTGAAGAGAAATCACCAAATTTAAATAAATTTACAGAACATTTTAATAAAATGTCATATTGGGCTAGATCACAAATATTAAAACAAGATGATGCTAAAGATCGTGAAAAACATGTTATTAAATTTATAAAAATTATGAAAAATTTAAGGAAAATGAATAATTATAATTCATATTTAGCATTATTATCAGCACTTGATTCAGCACCAATAAGAAGGTAATTATTCAAAATTCATAAATTTTTGACTAAAATTAACGTTTTTTTTTTTGGTAATTATAGACTTGAATGGCATAAAACAATTACTGAAGGTTTAAAAGAATATTGTGCTCTAATTGATTCTAGTTCTAGTTTTCGTATTTATCGTCAGGCATTAGCTGAAACTTCACCACCTTGTATTCCATATATGTAAATCGTATTTTTTTTAAATTTATAAAAAAAAAATTATTAAAATTTTTCTATTATTTTTTAGTGGTTTGGTACTACAAGATTTAACATTTGTCCATGTAGGAAATCCAGATTATTTGAAAGATGGTATTATAAATTTCTCAAAACGATGGCAACAACATAATATTATTGTAAACATGAAAAGATTTAAAAAATGGTAAATTTTACAAAGATAAAATTTATTTTTATTTTAATTCTTTTTCCACATCCCGCAGTGTTTATCCATTCAAACGTAATGAGAGAATAATAAAGTTTTTTGAAAATTTTGAAAATTTCTTGGGTGAAGAACAAATGTGGCAAATATCTGAAAATATTAAACCTCGTAGTAAAAGGCCCCCACTTATGACATCCCAAAATTGAAAATCGAAAAAATAAATAAAATTAAGTAAAGCATTTTAAAATAAAAAGTATATACAAAAAATATATATATTATAAAATAATAAATATTTATTAATATTTAAGTATAATAATGAAAAGATAAATACCAAAATTGTGTAATTTTAAATCCAAAATTGATGAAAAAAATATGCTTTTTGCAATTGTGATAAATATTGCTTTTTTCTATTATTTTTCTTTAATTGTTTTTTTTTTTTTGTGTTTTAAATATGTTAAGACCGTAAAATGAAAGTTTTTAAATAAAAAAAGATATATATGTGTAATTTTAGAATTGTACTAAGCAATGAAATATATAAAACAACGAATAAAAGTTGTTTAAATTTCTTTTTTTTTTATTATAATTTATTTAAATATCAAGCAAACAAACAAAACAAAAAGAGTATTTATTTTAAAAACAGGGTTTTTTGTAACGTTTTATAATTTATAATTTTTGTAATATTGATAAATATAGTTAAGAAATGCAAAATAATAATGGTAAAAAAAACAATGCATGATTTTAAAACTGAAATGAAAAAATACTTCAAACAATTTTATTTTTGTTTTTATAATTATTACAAAATAAAAGCAAAAAACAAATATTTTTTAAATTATACATTATATATTATATTGAAAGATTTTTTTTTAGGAAATAAACATTAGAAATAATAAAAATAATCAAAACAAAAATTGTGTATTTTATTCTTTTTATTAACTTTCATAACCGTGTTTTTTTTTTAAAAAAAACACTTAATTTTCTGTATTTTTGTCTTTTTTAATAATCTGGAAGACAATAATATTATTAAATGAATGATATTTCATAAATAGACATACTTTTATAAATTTACTTGCAAAAATGAAGAATTGGTAAAAAATTACGGGTAATTTCTATGAAAAATAACGTGTTTTTTTTAAAAAAACACAATTTTCTGTATTTTTGCCTTTTTTAATAATCTGGAAGACAATAATATTATTAAATGAATGATATTTCATAAAGAGACATACTTTATGATCGATACTAAATTGATTAATATATTCATTGTAGCCCAAGGTTTATACTATCTCTATCCGCTCATTGGCAAAAAGACATATTGGGTTAAAAAAAAAAACAAATTGCGATGGATTTACGTACACGTCGTTTGAGATTACATAAAATTTCAAATACGTATATAATTTCCAAAAGTGCCTGTAGTCTGTTATTTTAGAGCGCTCAACTACAGGTAAAATAAAAAACCTTAGATAAAATAAAAATTCATCAAGATCCTAAAAAAGCACATACCTAAATCTCACATAAATGTTTTGAGTGAGTTTTGTGACCGCTAGATATATTGTAAAACCTTATAGTTAATTTGAAGTGCATCACGACGGAATCCTTTAATGTCTAATTAAATAAATCATATTTGTCGAATTGACTGAATTCGGAAACCATACTTTCTCCACCTCACCTTGAATAATTTTGACATTTTTATCATCAGTGTATGTGTTTTTGTCTCATTTCAAAAATTAATAAAATTTTAATTTCTTTTAAATATGTATCTCCCCAACATATGAACTACCACTGTGTTTTCTATTGCCACTTGCCACATGTGCTCTTTCATCCCCTCGTGGGCAAAATTCAAACTAAATCGACATACGTCAAAAAAGTTGCAATATTAAAAAAAAATATGCTCTTCTCACACATTTTTCACAAGTAAAATTTTGCAAATACAAATGAAAATAAATAATTACGAAATTTTAGACGATCATATCAAATTAGAAATAAATAAAATAGTCTGGCTACAGATAATCGTATTCGTAAATATCATTATTTGGTTAATAAGTATCAAACTTATGATAATCCAAAAAATAACAATCAAAGTGGCGAGCGCAACTTTGTCTCATTTGGAATGGATAGACGTAGGAAAATATCAATACCAGCAACAGCAGACGATGATAAAAATGATAGAATTACAACATCACCAACCGAATATTTTCCCGCGGAAAACAACTTGAACTATTCTCATCATGAAACTGCTGGAACAATTAATAAAAGCAAGTATTTTGTTTTTTATTGCACGATAATTACAATGTGAAAAGTAATTTTGAAAATATTTTTATATTTTTTTTTAGGTAAAAATACAGAAATGGTACCACTATATAACCTTCTGTCCGAAGATATGAGAATATCTAAAATCTTAAGACGTTTATCTGGTGAAAATAATACATCAGTTGCTATAAGTTTATGTAAAAAATTAGAAATAGCAGCACGTAATCAATCAAATGTAATATATATTCGGCGTGCATTGGATTTTTTATGTGAATCAATAGTAACAATTTTACGTAAATCACCAATTGAATGTTTAAATCATGTTGCAAATGTATTTGGTATATTTGGTTATATTGCACGTGATGATTTTCCAATATATAAAAATTGGTTATTTAAAAATTATGATAATTACAAGGATATCCGTGTATATTTAATGCGTTCATTAAAAGTAACATTTCGTGAAGATTCTAATAGTCGTGAATTAGGTGTTTATAGTAATCGTTTATTTCTACAATTAAAAAATTATTTAGAAAGTGCTGAAGCTATTGATGAATTTATTGCAATTAGTGATTGCATTGCTGAATTTTCTGTAAATTATAAAAAATCATTTGAAAAACATTTTATGGATATTGTTGATATAATTGTTGGTTGGCATTTAGAAACTGATTATCATCAAATCAAAACACCAATATTAAAACAACATTGTTCAAAAGTATTACAAACATTTTCAGATTTTTTTGTACGTAAATTAGATTTTACATTAGGTTTATTACGACAATTTTTGGAGGATATATCAGTATTTGGTGATGAAATTGATAATTCAATTGGTATAAATCCAGAAATACAAGTTGGTAGTTTTATTGGTGCATTAAATACAGTTATTAAATGTTTAGTTAATGAACATGAAATTATTGCATTTAAATTAGGTCAACAATTTTTTAATGATACTGTACAAACAATAAATCGTGTTGCAAAATTAAGTTTACAAAAAACAACAAATATTGAAACTGTACAATCAATAAATGAATTTTATATATTAATAATACAGCATGGTGAAATTATAATACAATATAATCCAATTGATATATTTGAAATAATACAAATACAAGAAAATAATTTAAATTTTAATATTGATGATGAAATACGTATTTGTAGTTTATTATATTTGATATTAATATTAATACAAAAATTAAAAACATCAATACCAATTGAATTAATTGGTTTTATATTAGGTAAAACAACAAATAGTTTTGGATTATTAAAATTTACAAAAAATGTAAAAATTTATAAGTTATTATTGAAAGTTTATCATGAAATATTAACTATTAAAAATGTACCATTGCTACAGGAAGCATATAAAAATATTTTATTTGATACTAGATTGGCAAAAAAAATTATTTTATATAATGATAATAATAATGAAATGCATCACCAACAACAACAATATACATACACTCAAGCTGAATGTGTATTTAATTTTTACTTATCAGCATTATCTATTTTGGCTACACAAACTTCATCAATTATTGGAATGTATGCTTTACAACCATCATTATTGGAATTATTACTTATGGTAATTTATTTTTTATTAATATTATAAAATATATTTTAATTAATTTTTTTTTTTTTTCATATATTTACTAGGATTTTGAAGCATCAAATATAAAAGTTTGGTTAATTAGTCCAGTTTTACATAATTCATTAATCAATTTTCTAATGGTACATTGTAAAAAAAATCATAATTATTTATTATCAAGTAATTTATTAACTGGTAATCATATGTTTAGTAAATTAACAATTGATGATGTAAGTCCAACATCAGAAAATTTCTCATATATATTAAAATTTCATATGGATTTTTTAAAAAATTATATTGAATTAACCGAAGAAAAAGACGAATTACCAATTGAAACATTTAATATTATATTAAAATGGTTGGATACAATTTTTTTACAATGCGCTGAATATTCGAATATCCTTAAAGATAATGTTATTATACAGAAAATATGTTTAGCATTATGTGAAATATCCTCAAAACATATATTAGCATTCGATATTAATTTATTAATTGTAAAATGTATAAATACAATTATAATAAATTATCAAAATTTTAATATAAAAATATTTGATGAAATATATAAAGTATGTTGTATCCAGATGTGTTCAACAAATATTGAAATTCGTAGTAAATATTCAGATATTCTTGGTAAATTACCATTATCAATAACACTCTTACAACCAACAACAATATTAAGTGAATTAATTGCAACACCAACAACAAATTCAAAAAATAATTTAAATGATTTAAAACATTTATTGTTACAATCATCATCATCAACATGTCATGTTAATATTCGGGATAAATATTTTAAATTATTTATTGATAATTTGGGTTTCCAATCCGAAACTGATTGTCAATTAGATGATATTTTAATAAAAATCTTTACAAAATGTTGGCAACCAATACAAAAACGAAAATCAATTGAAATTTATCAAAATGTTGTAAATAATTTAATTATGTTAATACATTGGGTACAAACCGAATCTGGTCAATATTGTGTTAATAATAAATTACGAACGGCATTAGGTAAACCACAGGATACATTTTTAAAAATTGAAGCAATAATTAAAGAATATGCTAGAATATTAGCATTGAAAGATTATGCTAAAGTTAAAAATGTCAATACAATGATAGCTAATCAAAAAAATGCTAGAATTTTACTTGGTTTCTTAGAATATTTAGAAAAATCAATTTATAATGCTTCAGAGGGTACAGCATTTTCAATGATTACACCCGAAAAACCAGCTCGAATATTTTTTCGTGTTAATATTTCAACATGTAAGGAATGGTTTAAACGTATCCGAAATGCTATTAATTTAATTGGTTTACATTGTTCAGAACCTGAAATGGTTATACGATATTCAGAGGATATGTTAAAATCTTTAATACATGATAATAAAATTAATGATCCAATGTATAATCATTCATTAATATCATTTGTATTGGCATTAATAAAAACTGGTGAATCTGAAACATTAAATGGTCTTTATATGTTAATTAAATTACGTACTGGTAAACGTTACGCATGGATTAAATGTGCTGCTGAACAATCTAGTGGTCATTATGAAAAAGCTGCTGATGGATATATAAATGTTATTAAAGTCAGTTCAGAATCAATGAATTTTGATAAAAATGTACGTGATTTTGTTAATGATCAATTAATTGAATGTTTATATTTAACAAGACAATGGGATCAATTGAAATTATATTTAGATGATATTGGCACAAATGATACAATGTTAACATTAAAAACAAAACAAATTGATGATATAATACAATTTGAAAATACTTTAGATTCTTCGGTTATTAATCTATCAAATTGGGAACAATTTGATAATTTATCAGAAAATTTAAATAATAATTTTTCATATCAGAAATTATTATCGCTAACAGAAAACACATTAATAAATTTAATTATTCAACCAGCAGGAAATGTAAAATATTCAGCTGATAGTGATGATGATGATAATTCCCAACAATTAAAACGTTGTAAATTAATTGTTCAATCTGGTATTCAAGAATCATTTCGTACCGGTTCAACAGAATATTTAAATAATTTAATTATTTTAAGTAATGTTATTGAAAATATTACTTATGCGAATAATAAACAAGAACAACAGTCACAACAATTTAATAGTAATATAAAAATTGATAAATCAAATGGTTTCTTAGCATTAACAAAAATTAAACGTTGGTCAGATTACTTTTATTCATCAGCAAATGAATCACATAAATTCATTAATAATTATGATGATTTACATATGAATATAATATCATTATCACGTAAATATACAAATTATAAATTATGTGAAACTGAATTACAAGATTTCTTTCGTAAAAAAGAAATTGGTAAATTATTTAATGGTGATTTAAAGAAAATCTCCGAATATGTTCAACAAAATGTAAATTATTTAAATAAATTTTGTGAGAATGAAATCCGTGGTTTATGTGAAACAGCAAAATGGCTTTTTAGTCAAAATGGAAATGAAGAAAATGGTATACAATTAGCAGCATGCTGTACTTTAAAAATAATTAATGATATTTCAACGAAAAATTTGAATGGTAAATTTATTTATTTTTCCAAAATGAAAAACCTCTTAAATTTCTTATTTTTTTTTTAGGAACTATATTTCCTGAAAAAGGTTCTCGTATGTTATTAAATCTTTCCGATTGGGTGGCACAACATCCAGATACAATTATATCAGCCCATGAAGAAACTCCATTAAATAAATTAATTACATATTTACCAGAAATTGTTGATAATTCAGATCATGATATAACATCAGTAATACCAGTAACAGATATGGTTGTTGGTAAATTAATACAGGCAAGTGTACGACAAAGTTCAACATTAGCTAAAGCATGGTCAGCACTGGGTAATTGGTATTATCGCTGGGGTAGGAAAATAATTGAAGCTAAAACTGATATAAATGCTGGTTTATCAGATAAAGATATTGAATCAATTAAAACATTAATAACAACAGCAAAAGAAGATGATTTAAGAGAAATTGTTGATATATTAAATAAACATCATGTTATTGTTGATGATGAAGAAATTGACACAAATGAACAAAGTTCAACTGATTTAATTGAACAACAATTACGTACAATACAAGCATTACAAAATATTTCTAGTGATATTATTACAGCTGTAATTGGTATATGGCGTCAGGCACATAAAAGTAAAAGTTTATTTTATGAAAAAGCCGCTGATGCATATTTTAAATATTTAAATTTAGCAACCAGTACAAGTGATGAAAGTGATGTGGAAAATTATGGTGAATGTGTAACAATAACAGCAACCTTAAGATTATTACGATTAGTTGTTAAACATGCTTTTGGTTTGCAAGATGTTTTAGAAGATGGTTTAAGTACAACACCAACTCGACCATGGAAAGCTATAATACCACAATTATTTAGTCGATTAAATCATCATGAACAGTATGTTCGGAAACGTGTATCTGAACTATTATGCCGGGTTGCTAAAGATTCACCACATTTAATTATTTTCCCAGCTGTTGTTGGTGCAGCCCAAAAAACAAATTATCATAAATCAACAACAATTGAATCAAATGAAAAAGAATTGAGTGGTTGTGGTGATGATAATAATAGTGCACCATTGACATTATGTTTTAATTCATTATTAGACACGCTGTATACTCAAACACCAGAAACTGTTGAACAAGTACAATTACTTGAACGTGAATTAAAACGTATCAGTTTACTGTGGGATGAATTTTGGTTACATTCATTAGCACAAATTTACAGTGAATATTCGGAATTATTTAATTCATTGGAAAATGAGATACGTAAATATTCATCTGCAGAAAAAATTAATTTACTTAAAGCAAAACATAAAATTTTAATTGATTATATTGTAAATGACTTACAACGATTACACAATATTACATCTCGACCGCCACAAACTAATAATGAAAAACAATTTCAAGAAAAATATACAAAATTAATTGAATCGACAATAGAAAGTTTACAAGGAAAACCATTAAATATGGAAAAGCCAAATGAAAGTTGGCAAAAAATTAAACAACTTTATTCTGTATTCCAACAGAAATTCCAAAGAAATGTACAAACTTCATTGAAAATGTCAGATATTAGTCCGGTATTGGCTAATCTAAAAAATACATCAATATCAATGCCTGGTGTTGAAACAATTGAAAGTAAACCAATTTATATACGAGCAGTTGATAATACTGTCAATATTTTGCCAACTAAAACTAAACCAAAAAAATTAGCTCTTTATGGTAGTGATGGACGTAAATATACATATTTATTTAAAGGTCTCGAAGATTTACATTTAGATGAAAGAATTATGCAATTTTTATCAATATCAAATTCAATGATGTCGAAGTCATCAAATGATGGTGCTATTTATCGTGCACATTATTATTCAGTTATACCATTAGGACCACAATCTGGTTTAATTAGTTGGGTTGATGAAATGACACCACTATTTGCATTATATAAAAAATGGCAACAACGTGAATCTGTTCATCCGCAAATTAAAAAAGATAAACCATTTGTGGTAATGCGACCATCAGAAATGTTTTATAAAAAATTAACACCATTATTAGCTGAACAAAATATAAAAACTACAGATAATCGAAAAACATGGCCATTATCAACATTACGTAAAGTTTTAACAGAATTAACACAAGAAACACCAAAAGATTTATTAGCTAAAGAGCTTTGGTGTCATAGTAATAATGCAACAGAATGGCGACAATCAATACGTAATTATTCACGTTCCGTTGCTGTTATGTCGGTAATTGGTTATGTTATTGGTTTAGGAGATCGTCATTTAGATAATGTTTTAGTAAAATTATCAACTGGTAATATTGTTCATATTGATTATAATGTTTGTTTCGAAAAAGGTAAAACTTTAAGAGTACCAGAGCGTGTACCATTTAGAATGACACCAAATTTAGAAGAAGCTTTGGGTATAACAGGAATTGAGGTAATACATACTTTATTTCTATTAAAAAATTCTGTTTCGGCAAAATTTTGTTTCGCTAAAATGATTTCGGATACATTGTCGTATTTTTAAATTAATGTCTTTAATCGGTACTTAGTGACTTCGATACTTCTTCAATTTGGTACACAGGCCTATTTCTCATATTGCCTACGCGTGATTTTTTTTAATTTATTTTGTAACGTTTACAATTTTATCGAAACGGAATTTTGGAAACAAAATATGGAAATATACAGTATCTAACTATACAAAATATTTTTTTCAGGGAATATTTCGATTAACATGTGAGCATGTTTTAAAAACTTTACGAAAGGAGCGAGAAATATTATTAACTCTATTGGAAGCTTTTGTATATGATCCATTGGTTGATTGGGCAGTTAATGATGATGGAACAGCAGCTTCCATAAATTCAACCAATACAAATATGTCACGTTCAACAAAAGCAATAATGGCTGCCGTTGATATTGCCGCATTGGGTACTGTTTCTTCGGAACTAGAACCTGGTACAGAAATATCAGCAATTGGTGACGGAGATCGACGAAAACCGACAAAAAAGAAATTGGAAAATGATGATATTCGTACTACTTTAAAAACACGTTTTGCCGAAATTAAACCAGAATGGACTCAATATAAGTAAATTTTAGCAAATTCATTTTTAATTTAATATTCATTTAAAATTTTTTATTTTTCTATCCAGAAATGATCTTACCGTTCAATTAAAATTAATATCGGATTCATTAAATTTGTTTGAATTGAAACGTCGTTCGATTTTAGAAAATGAAAATAAACGTGATTATTTATCAAAACAATTATCAATGGTTCAGGAAATTGATTCATTAGGTACAGCAATGGAAAGTCATGCACTAAATACAGTTTCACAACGTTATGGAAACTATAAAAAAACTTTAGATGAATTCAATGAAGTACAAAGAATATTGAATTTAAAATTGAATGAATATAAATTACAAAATGTAAATTATTTTAATATGTTATCGATTAATTTTGTTGAGATATATCAGAGTCAATTGGCATTATTATTACCCAATGAGAACGAATTTGAAGTATGTAAAGAATTTTTAGATAATAGTGCACAAACATTACTTTACCAACAAGCTGATCAGTTGCGTAAAAATATGGATAAAACAATTGCCCAACAATTAAAGGTTACATCAATTGCTATAGACAATTTAGACAAATACATGAGTATAATTAGTTTATGTCCACGATCATTTTTAAGAAAACATCGTTTTATTTGGTATGAAGAAATGTGTCAAATTTTAATTGATAATCCTGGTGAAATAAAACAAATAAATCAAAAAATGTTACAAATTCAACAAACTGAAAATATTTTTATAGCCGAAATTGGTGAACGAATTTTACAATACTCTTATGCTTTAGAGAAAAATTGGCTTGAAGCAGATTTTAATTTGAAAAAAAGTTACGATTTAATGAAAACCACTTATCCCGAAATTAAAGTAAGTTATTTATTTATTTTTTGGGTTATACAAATTTTAACTATCAATATTAATAAAATTAATATTTTGTTGAAATTGTCTTTTTCAGCTAAATATTTTAAATGATTGTGAGGAAGCATTATTATCATTTCCAGCATCCGCTACAAGTCCAAAAATAATATTAGCTGCTTTGTTAAGTAATTTAACTGGAATTATAAATGAATTTATAATATTTGAGAAGACTTGTCAGAATTCAATTAATGATCCATACCAATATTCACCAAAATTAAGTGATATTTTGGAACAACAAATTCTATTTCTAACTGAAATGATGAAATCAACTAAAATTGTTTATACTTTGACTAATAAACAAGCTACAGCTTTACAACATATGGAATCTTTTAATAATTTAATACAATTTGTACGTAGTTTAATGTCAATGGAATCAATTTTAAGTATAGAAATAATACCAAGAATTTTAAAATTAATTATGTTAGAAGATAATGAAATTACACAAATTTTAAATGAAATTATTCAAGTACAACATCAATTTAGTTTTGGTTCAATTATGAATAATTTAAATGAAAATATTAATTGTGAAAGTAATATAAATTCAATGAAAGAAGTCTTTATTAAAATTCGTTCACATAATCAATTTTATATAATTTTTAATATAATTGATAAAATTTTTGATGAATCATTAGAAGCATTTATAATTGCTATAAAACCTTTACAAGATTTACAAGAAAAATGTACATTTAAATTTATGGATCATATTTGTGTAGCAAAAGAGATAATGGTAAGATTAATTTATATTTTCAATTGAATAATTTTTAATTGTTTTTTTTTTTTTCAGTCACGAACTGTATATCCTATAGAAATTCTAGAACAACAATTTGAAATAATTAAAATTCAAACAATTATTCAAATAATATCAACGGCTTTTAAATTAACAAACTCATTAATTGAAAATGATATACAATTTGTTTATGATTTTACTATATTCCAACAAATTATATCAAATTCAATAAATCTTTTTGAGACTAATTACGTACTTGGATATGGTTCTTATTTAGGTGGTCTATTTGAAACCGAACTATTATCTGTTTTAGGATTAGAACCGATAACAGTTAAAGATACATCAAATAGTGAGGGACTATTATTTATTGCTGTACAACAAAATATTGCGGCTGGTTTTTTTTCCGTATCAAATTATTCACGTGCCCAAAATTTATGCAAACAATTTCTATTAACCGTTAAACAACAGACTTTAAATGATAATCTTAAAAATTGTATTCAATTAGAAACTTATGCTCTAAAACATATGCAAATTATATCAACTGTACATTTTTGGTTAAATGAAAAGTTATTATTACAACAACCAGTTTTTGGTCATATAATACATAAAAATATAATTTTACAAAATTTCCAAGGTTCATTACAAAGTATTAATGGTTGGCAGACATCACTTGAAACAATTCGTGAAGAATTAACTGCAATTGGTATTGCAATTAGTCAACGTTTGAAATGGGCAGCCGGAGCAAATCAATCATTAATTGGATTACAACAATCATTCGAAGAATGCCATAGTAAAAATAATGAAAAATTAAAATTTTTAACTGAAATTATTAAAAATATTTCAAGAAATATTACAACAATTTTATCATATGAAATGATTAATTTTAATAATCATAAATCTGATGAAGAATTTTTGTTATTAGCTAAAGAATATCATAAATGTTGGGATATAAATATATGTACAGGTGATATGATAAATCCAGTTGAAAAAGGTATTGTACAATTATTAGATCCAGAAGGTTATATTGATCATCAATGGATTAATAATATAACTGGTTTATTAGATGAAATAACCGATGGTGTACAAAGTAAAATAGCATATTTAGAAAAAGATATTAATCAAATACATGATAATTTACAAAATGGTGCTGATAAATTAAGATCATTATTTGATAATGAGTTACGTATTGATATACGTTATTTATTAAAATTAATATTTAAGATTGATAATGGTCATCAGGTGCAACGACAAAAACAATTTCAAATAAATTATAAACAATTTTTAAATCATATTAGTGATTTACACGTTAAAATTTTAAGTCGTGATTTCACACAAGATAATTGTCGTGATATACAAAAATTAATTGATACAATTTTAATAGAAATAAATGAAATATATGAAGAACTAATGAATTTAGTACTTAAAGGTGGTGGTGGTGGTAATAGTACATACGATAATAATAATGAACAAAGTAATAATGATGGTAAATCTTCAGGTACACCAGTTAGAGAAAAGAAAAAAGGTAATCAATATAAAAAAAGTTTTCAAGAAATATTTATATTAATAATTATAATTATCATTTTTCGTGGTTAGGTAATCAACCCGAACAAAAACGTAATGCATATGCTGTATCAGTTTGGCGACGGATTCGTATGAAATTAGAAGGACGTGATCCAGATCCAAATCGACGTCAAACGATACCAGAACAAGTTGATTGGATGATACGTGAAGCAACAAATCCAGATAATTTAGCTGTTTTATATGAAGGTTGGACTCCATGGGTGTGAATTACAAATATTAACAAAACCGCAAATTAGAGTTTTTAAATACAAAAAGGGGAAACAAATATTTTTCAATTAAATCAAAACAAAAAATCAAAGAACGTGGTGATTTACATAAAAAATAATTGTGACTAAAATAATGTCACAAAAATCTAATCATGTTGTTGTAAAGAATTCGCGTCGTTTTCAAAGGATCATTTTATATGGTAGCCCACACATAAAATGATCTTTAAATGGAGGATCTTCGCTTTGCTTTTAATAGCGCAAAGTTTTCTATATTATATTATATTATTTTTTTTATTATTATTTTATTTTTCCTGTAAAACGAATTTTCTTTCTTCTCTCTTTCTGTAATTATTTTTTATTTTATTTTCAAACATCTTTATTTTAATTTTTTTTTTAATTATTTTATAATTTCTCTTCATGAATATATCCTATTTTTAATTACGAAATATAAATAAAAAAAAAAATTATTTGAATAAAAATAAAATGCTTGTATAATTTAATAATAAAATTCATCCCAACTGTTATTGAATACAATAAGATTTAAAGTTCTACGGTGGAGATGACTTTTAAAAATTTTGTAACAGAAATGTTTAAAATATCTCGGTATCATTACAGGAATATTTCTGATCTCTTAAGACATCAAGAATCTATTTTATATAATTCTGAAATTTTAATAGGGAGTCACATTCAACTTCAAATTTTAAGGGCACTAACTAGATTATATACATAATATCATTTAGAGAATCTCCAACCTTGAAAACATAAACACTTTATAGTTATAGTTAGTGAGAGTTGTATATGTCCTACTCCTCCTGATATCAAGAAATTACTAACAGTTTTATAATAAATCACTGAAATTTATTTGTTATCCTCACGATTACCCAAAAAAATATATCAAGATAATAAATAAAATTATGTAAAAATAGTTATTAAAATAATAAAAAAAATAATGCTCCAGGTGAGGCTCGAACTCACAACCCCGGCATTGCTCACCAAATACTGATTATAAGTACCGTGCGCTAACCAATTGCGCCACTGGAGCTATGTTATAACGTTGTTCAAAACGTAATAAATACTAAGCAGACATTATTGTGTTTACAAAATTTTCACTCACACTCCTTCATCTTTGACTACACAACTTTTGAACCAAAACCAAATACTATTTCCGAAAAATCCTACGTGACACCAAACACACCGTAAAAAAAAACAAAAATAAACAATTTTTTTTTTTAAAAAAATAATGTTATTAATAAATTTTATTTAAATATTTTTCAATTTTTCATAATTTTTATAACAATTTACAGGATCTTCGGCAACATATTCTGAATAGGCTTTTTTGCTTTGGTTGGAGTTCTATAAAATAAAATTTAATTTAGTATAAAATGTAAAAATTGAATCAGAGAATTTTATCTTACCTTAATGTCAATGAGTATTAAATACCATAAATAACAAAAAAAAATTGGTATAGAACATAGTAAAAAACATGTAAATGTGAAAAGGTCAAATGACAACATTATTTTAATTATATATTTAATATTTTAAAAAATATAAATGTGAATTAAATTCAAGTTCAGTTTTTTCGTATACGGATAAAAGATAAAGATAAATTAAATTAAACTGTCAAATATCGAGTTCCATTTTCCATTCCATATTGACATGACAACTGTATGAAAAATGAAATATGAGATATATATATGGAATGGAAATGGAACTAGAAACATTTTTATTGTAACAAAATTTGGAGCCTATTAAAAATCTTACAGTAATATTTCAATTTTTTTTACCACGGAAAAAATTTAAATTATGATTTTAGCGCGAATGTATTGTTGTGTTGAGTGTTGTGATTGTGATATTTTTAAATTTCGGTAATACAGAAATTAAATAAAAGGACTTATTATTATTTGAAGAAGATCTTATTTCGTTATTTAATTAAATGTGTGATAAGAAATAAAAAAGAAACTTTATTCGGGAAGATTTCTTATAATTATTGTTGAAAAACAAATACAAAAATTAACCTACAAATTGTTTAAATGATTTTGTGTTTAAAAACAATAATTATCTTTATTTTGGTTAATAAAAGTGATAAAAAAGTGAAAAAATTATGTAGAGTTAGGTGAGTACCTACTGTAATTATATTTTTTTTAAAAATATTTTGTCAACTAATCATTTGATGATATTTTTGGTTAACGTATTTATAAGCTTACACATCAAATATTATATTTAATTCAATAATTTAGGGAATCATTAAATAAAAACATTTAATAAAGTCTCCAGATTCTTTTTTTGTTAAATGATTGGTACAGAGACTAGACTATATATGGTACATATTCACAACTGATATGCTTTTCAATTAACTAATTGCTAAAACTGACAAAAACTTTTGATTTTGACATCTTAAATGATGTAATGTAAATGTATATCAATCATCACATCATACATCATACAACTTTGGTTAATGGAAGCAAATGATACAATCCTGGTGATTATAGGTGTTTTACTTAGGTGTTTATATTCTCATCCGCTCAATCCAAAGTTTACGATCAAAATTTAAATCTAGATTCCAATAAAATCTATGGAACACAGTTTTACTACAAAAAAATATTAATCTCCAATTTCAGCTTTATTTTTAGATAATTAATAGGCTGTAATGCTAGGTCACAATTTTAAACCTAAATATACTTATGATGGATATATAAAGACTATATACTGAATGCCTTAAATCGTAATGATCGATTACAATTATCGTTGGTTAACGAAACCAAAGTTCTATTGCCGGGATTATTATAGATGTTCAATTGATTACCTGGAAATCACACGTATTCAAGTAATACTTTTGGTTATTCAATCCAATAAATCTGAATCTTGTGAATAAGATTAATGCAATAAATGAAAAAGAGACAATTTTTTAATGTTTATCGTATTAAAACTTTTCATACTTTTATAATTTCTTTTTCTTTTTTTAATAATAATCATAATATCTGTACAATTTTATAATATTTTAAAATAATTTTTTTTTTTAAAAAAAACATCTCACATTTAATTGTGAACAACAAGAATTATATATAATTATATCAGTTATTTTAATGGCGCCATATTTTTATTTTTTAAAAATCGTAATGAAACCTTTTCAAAAATGCACATTCCTTTTACAATATTTAATTTTTTTTTTACAAATTTGACCTAGTATTATATATCAATATATATCAATTATTAAAAAATAAGAGGACATTTTACAATTTTTTTTTTTTTTTTTCAATTTTTAAAATTACACATTTAATTAATTTGTACAAAATTTTAACAACTATTTAAAGTCTTCGTTATCATCACATTTACGTTTACGAGATAGTGAAACATCAATTGGTTCATCATTAGAACTGTTATTATTATTATTACTAATATTATTTGTAGTTAAATCTTGTCCCTGAATATCATCTTTATTATTAGTTTTATTTGTTAATTGATAGGTAGCTGTGGCGTTGGCAGATTTTGTTGATTCTGAATTGACAATTTCACTAATCGTATGTGATTTTCTGCTGATTTCATGGCCATGAGCATGTTTTGGATAAATTGATATTAATTCACCGCTGCTGCCACCAATAACAGAATTTTGTAAAGATGATAATTTTGATTCATATGCGTGTAAATCATATGGTGGTACATGGGATAATGGTAAATAAACGGCAGCTACTTGGAGTGTTGATGAAGATGATGGCGACGGCGGTGGTATTGATAATCGACTTGATACTGCAACACCAGTTGATGATGTTAAAATTGTCGGTGATTGATGAGATTTTCTTGAAAGATTTTGTGGATAAAATGATGGCGGTAATGGATCAATATTATTATTATCTTTATAATATGATGGTTGGGGGGAATTATATGTTGTTGTAGTAGTTTCGTCACGGGATATTAATGAGATACAAACATCACCGACTTGTAAACGCTGGCATTTTAATCCGAATGTTTGTAATGAGAGTTCTGGATTACATGACGCCCAACCTTGACCATATACAAAAAATGGATGCTCTAGAGATACTTCGACATCAGCCTGAAAAGAAAAATATGATTCATTAATATAAAAGTTCAATTTATGTCGAAAGAATTATGGGTTTGTCATTAGATTGTCACATAAGCCAAAGAATTTATAAAATTTGTCACCATAAATATTCTTTTAATTCAAATGTTAACAAACAATAATTACTGTAATTAATGTAGTAAAATTCATTAATTTCATACCCCCAAAACAAATTGATGATTGCATAACCAATCTTTAGAGCATTTTTTACAACAAGTTCTGTTTTATCCCTTAGTTATAGTTATTTAATTTAAAAAATAATTGATTTAATAATTACCTTTAATTTATTTTTGTCATAGCAAAATGTAATGATTACACTATTTGTATTACTACAAATTTTTACAACAGTTGAATCAGCTAATTGATGATATTGACTTCGTTCTGCTGATTGTATAAAATCTTCGGTTCTCATATCTTCAACTTTTCTCAATACTCCATTACATAATTCAATAAATGATCCTTTAGTAAAATTACTTGGTGCATTAGTATTAATATTTGATGACCTATATATAACGAAAATAATGGAATTTCTACAAAAAATTGTTGTAAATAAGAAAATATTTTTTATTATACCTTAAAATTGTTGTAGTTATTTGTGATTTTTGTTTTTTCTGATCATTTTCTGTTGTTGGACGTGTTAAAAAACGATGTTTTAATGAACCATCTTTACCAGATGGAATTTTAAATCCAGCCGATGATAATGACATTGGTATTTTTGTATTACTACTGTTGGAAATGTTATGTGTAGAATATGTCGATAACAATGAATTTTTGTTTGTGATTAATTCTTTATCTGAATGATGATTTAAATGTAACATGGAGGAACGTTGTTGTGATTGTTCCATTATATGAGGCAGTGGATTTGTTGTTTGCTGTTGTGCCATTGTATAATGTTGTTGAATAATTCTACTATTATTATTATTATTAAGACTATTATTATTATTATTACTATTAACGACGCCACTAGTTATTAAATTTGTTGGTGATAATGTTGGTGGTAAAATATTCAATGATCCTGTTACTATTGTATTATTATTATTATATTGTTGTATAGATGTTGGTAAATATGGTGAAAATGTTAAATCATTTGGATGTGTTGAACCAATAAAAGCATTTTGTAATTGTTGAATACGACTATTTAATGAATGATTACTAGGATAGAGAGCTGGAGTTCTAGAAATAAAAAGAAAATAAATTATTACATTTGCGACATATGACATCATTTAAAAAATGTTATAATGAAAATTTTATTTACCCATAAGGACTCCTGGCATAAATATGTGGATAATTAAATTGGTATGCAGCAGCAGCTATGGCATTTGAGACTACTGTTGGTGCTGTAGCAAATGGCAGTTTTTGTGAATATAAAGCAGATATTACATCATTATCATTTAATGTTGATCCACCACCAGTCAATTGAGGAGAAGAATTTTGTTTTTGTTGTAATAATGGTATACCAACACCACCAGTACCACAACCAATAACATTATTACCATTTATTTCAACTAATTCATTAGGTGATGATAAACGGCATCCATTATTATTATTATTATTACTATTATTATTGTTTTTAATGCTATTATTATTATTATTATTATTATTTGTGACCAAATTTACAGGTCCTGATTGTGGTTCTGCTGAGTATTTTCTTTGACGGCCTATTGATGATTTTGTACCAGCAGAATTATTATTACATCCAATTGTATTACCAATTTTATTATTACGTATTTGTAATGGAATGCCATTGCTACCAATATTATTATTATTATTAATATTATTATTACCAAAATTGCTATTATTATTATTATTATTGATATTATTATTATTATTGTTATTGTTAGCTGTACTATAACGTGGCTGTTTTGGATGTGGTCGTACAAATTCTGTAGACGACATGGCTATTATTTCACTATTACAATCTGATGTATTTAATCTTGGTGATTTTGATTTATTTTGATTTATTGGCGGTGAACACGATGTTGATGATGGTGATGAAGATGATGATGATGATGAATAAACTGGATATAATCCACCACTTGTTGATTGATTTGATAATATTTGATGATGATTAAAATTATTCCGATGATGTTGCTGGTTATGACTATTATTATTATTATTATTCTGATGGTGATGATGATTGTGGTGGTGGTGTGAACTCAATAATGTTGAATGTCCAATTGTATAATGTTCTAAAGATACTTGACCAGATTGTTGTAAATGATTTTGTGTTGGCATTACAACTGCAGCAGCAGCAATTGCAAATGGATTATGTGCTGCTGCAGTTGCAGTTCCACCAAATGTTTCAACAGCTGATAACATTGAAATTTTCGATAAATCCTTTCTTTTTTTTTTTGTAAATCCTTTTTTGTTTTTTAAATATAATTTTTACTTTTTTTTTTACAAAAATTTTTTGATTCCGTTAAAAACAAGATGTGTTGTTGTATGGAAATTATTTTATATAATTTCTATTAATTGCACACATTTTCTTTATTTGTAGTATATGTTTTTGTATTTTGACCAGGCACAAAAAATAGAATTATAATAAAGATCTTTAAGATTATTATGTTAAATAGCTGAAAATAGAATAAAAAAAAAATATGAGTTTATTAGTTTTTAAATATATAAAGGTAAAAAAAAAAGGTTATCAATGCTTATTTATCGCGCGGTATTCTTTTAAAAAAAAGGTATATACATTTGTAATTATTTCTGGAAATTTGTTTTCATGATATTTATGACATTTTATTTATGTATTAGAGGTTTTTCTGAAAATCTATTCAATGAAAATGTGTTTTTGTACCTTTATGTGTAAAAGTGCTGTATAGAATAAACCGATAGAATAGCATTAAATTAAATTTCTTTTTGTATATAGTTGACTAACAAATGAAAGAAATATAATATACTAAAAATATCCTGCTGTTTTGTTTCAGGTAGTTTTGTATTGTTATCTCAAGTGGATACTAAATATAATATAACCTACACAAAAAAAATGGTTTTATGATTTTAACGCCTTTAAGATTGTTTTCTTTAAAACAAAAACAAAGAAAAAATGATATATATACTTAAGTAATACAAAGTATATAGAATGAAAAGATATGCCTTTATAAAAAGTATTACGATAATACCTTTTCAATAGTTTTAATAAAAAGGATACAATTTTTTTTAGTATATTTAATAAAAAACATAGTAGTAGTAACATCAAAGAGTTTGGTGATATTCTATTAAAATTATGGTATTGATTTTATGTTTAACGTTCGCTTTATAAAAATAAAATCGATGATATCACCAAAGGAAAGGTTGATGGAGTATGGAAAATATCCAGCTTATATGTTGCTATATTTCTATCTCTAAATGGAATTAATTTGAATGTCAGTATTGCTTACTCTGACAATTAACTCAGATGTCTGATTAATGGAAATGTAAAGGAAACGGATTGGATTCAGGATTAAGATGTGGGTTCTTCTTGGGATACATATGAGCGAAATAATGGGCTAGTGTTAGTGGATATTCGGTACATCATATATTTAACTAACATGACACTAAGATCTAAGTTGGGTTAAACTTTTTTAATATGATTTTTGAATAAAATTGCTCTTTCCACATCAGAGCACAACAAATCTTAACAGAATATTTTAAATTATGAATTAATGGGAATATCTACGCAAGTTTTACGTAATCAGATCGTTATTGAACCCATTTAATAAAGGTTTCTTTTACATCATTACAAAAAATATGTTTAATAATTAACATAATTTAAAAATCTATACGAGGTTTAATAAAATTATACCTGAAAAATGTTTGTAAATATTCTAATTTTCGAATAATTGCAATTAAATAGATTACAAATATTGATAAATAAATGTGGATTTAACTCTTCTATATGCTGAGCTGTCCATTTTAAAAAACAACGAAAATGCTGTTATAATACCGATTGACTAGAATACTAGTAGGTTTAAAACTGAATATACTAGATATAAAACTATCTACATTCATTAGAAGTGACAATGAGATCGAACTATAATTGTGTGAATTTAAGCACGAAAATAAGGCGGATAATATATTATTCAACAATAGAAATGCTGTTGTGACCCATTTGATTTGTGGAGCAATAGCTATACACATTTTATAGGCAATATCATGAGGTTTAGTCTCGTTAATTTGAAATTCATATTACAATGTTCTAACGTTGAGGAGCTGCTAATACTTCGGTTGTACATATATCCTCAAATATAAACTATAACTAATTAAATTTTGTTTAATTAATGGAATATTTACATTGATGCCAACTGAATGTTAAAAAATTGTGATTGAAATTATTTACAGGTAGACCTACATTATGTAAAGGTAGTTCTTTATGGTAAAATCACAAAATGAAATTAGAAAAACCCGAAATTTAAATTTATTATTTTACAATAATTCTTAATTTAACAAAAAAAAAAAAAATCCCATTCAATTATTAATCATAAATATTCATAAATAATTTTTCCATAAACATTTTAATTTATTTGAATTATATAAGTAAATATTTTTTAATACAAAATCAAACAAAAATTGTGACAAAGAAACTATTTTATATATTTATTAATCAACAAAACGTAAGTATATATATAATTATGACTATGACATGATAATGACTATAAAAATTAAAAAATATAAAAAGTTTTTTCTAACCCATAAAATAAAAATTATATCATAAGAATTGTTAATAAATTAAAAATCCAACCCGGCAAAAATGATATATAAATAAATAAAATATAACAAAATACTATAATTTCGTAATTCATATATAAATAAATATAAAATAAATAATAAATATAATTTTAATAATAAATTTCTTTATAATATTTTTATGATTCAATGTAATATTGAATAATTTACACTTATCTTACACTTCATTTTAAAGAGCAAACATATCGTCACCTTAGTATAATAAAAATATATACTAATGCCAGCCAAAATAATTAACGTAAAAAATAGTGATTTGAACTTAACATATTATTATTAATATTTTATAGCTTTTTCATCATAATATTTATTACAAATAGCAACGCTCCAATACAGCTTCGAGAAATAATTAAATATTCATTAAAGTTTTGTGATTGAAAATCATTAAGATAATTCGCCAGGTAATTGAAATTCAGCCTTCGAAATTCCAAAAAGTGTTCGTATAATCATAATCATTATTCATTCATACCTGGAGACCTGCATCTTACCTATACAAATTTCGTGTATGTATTGCAGGTATATGTAAATTTCGCTAGGGCAGTATTATAGCGAATTATAAAATTTTGATTGTGACTCATATGTCAAGATTATGTAGTATAGAGTATGGTTTTGTGACTCAATATATCAAAAGTATGGATTATAAATTTTAAGAAAGTGGACTTCAATGGCAACAAATTACATTCCCACAAAATATTCGTATGATTATATAAGAGGAAAATTTTATCTTATTATTATGCTTTTTGTAATCAAAGTTCCTCTGGGGACTTACAGAACACGAACGCCTATTATTCTTAACACAAATGTAAAGAAGCAGATATAATGGAGATATAAATGAATACTAAGAAGGCCAGTATGTAAATTCTACACAAGGCCTGTAGGTAATGCAATCCATAATAACCACTAGAATAGAACTGTCGAGGTAATATGAACTAAATGGAACTGTCAAGGTAATATAAATATAAAGCCCAAGAAATATACGGTGAGAAAGAAATCGGAAAACTATGAGCGAAAATAAAAGCCATAGTAAAGAAAAAACCCCGAGTAAGATGGAAATTCTTTATAGGAACACCAGAAGCTTGATAAATTGAAGCTTATTATCAGAAATTAACAACAGTGGCGAATAGATGTAAAGAACGCGCTGCATCCCTCAAGTATGCTCCGGTTCCAAATGTTATAAATAAGGAAAATCAAAATTCGCAAACTTTTTGACTAATAGATCACTACATTATTAAGGTGGCGATATAATTTTAATAAATATTTAGATCATATGCTCTTAAGAAATTGTGTTTACAATTAAATATTGAATTAAAACAAAAATTCTAAACAGCAAAAAAAAAAAAGCTTTCATTTTTTTTTATGTATATAAAAATAAAACATAAAAAAAAATTTGTTATAATAAAAACTTGCCAAGCTTGTTTTTGTTGGCAACCTACAATTTTCAAATAAAAATACAGAAACTTTATATATAATTTATATAGACATAATTATATTTTACTATTACGATCCTCTCATATATATATGTAATACAATATAATAATACTATACATATTTAGACGATGATGTTTTTAAATGGATATATATACATAAATGTATCTAGAAGATACATATATACAAAATTATATACTTATGTATATATTTATATAGAAATACCGACTGAAAAGTAGCAACTACAATTTTAAAAGTTTTTTTTTTTTGTTTGTTGTAGATATTTCTATATTTATATATATGAGAAAATGATTATAGTGGCACCGTCGCAGCACACAATATTCAAAGTGTCATTGCCAAGGCCAGTGAGCTTTTTTTTTTTTTTTCATTTGTACATACATTTTTTTTTTGTGTTGTTTGTTTGGGGGAGGTAAGAGTGGATCAGTTGGACAACTAAAAAGTAATTTTGGTGTATATATAATAATAGTTTAATGAATGTATGAATAATAATTTTTAATATAATACTCGAATACATAAAATATATAAGAAAGATTGCTTAAATACAAAAGAAATTATAACATTATTTAAATCATAATTATTAAATTATTTTTCATATTCTTTAAAAAAAAAAAATAGAAACAGATTTGAAAGTTTTTGAATGTTTGAACTTTTAATATATAATTTTAAAATATATATTTAAAAAGAAAATTTTTCTGATAATTATTGTAATGTGAATAATTTAATCAGTTTTTTTTTATGGAATATAAAGGGTGATCCAAACTAAGTTAAGGTAGTAGATTTACTAAAATATGAAACATTCGAAATTATATTTTATACTCGTATCTGGAAAGTTTGATTTATATGTAATTTTAGGATGGAACATTGTTTCGTTCATATGACTAATCACTATGATTCGAAATTCAAAATTTTTGGATAATAAAGTAAGTTGAAGTTGAAATGTTGTCAAGTATACTGAGAAAAGGTATATATAAATAATTGAAATTGTATGATCATGGAGGCAATTATGTAAAAATGTATTTTTTACATAATAAACTGATATAAACGATTCCATTGAATAAAAATTTCCTTGGTAATGTCATGGAAATATTTCCATCAAAATCGTTTGGTGGGTCGCCTTTTATATCAAATTTAGTGATACAACAGATTTTACTTTCTGATTTTCCGACAATTTTAATCACTAATTTTTGTACCAAACCTCGTTGTTAACAATTATTCATATTTAAGCTGGTTTTACACGACGCTCGACTAATTTTGCGACGGATTTTATAAAGCAATTTGCTTTGTAACAGTTTTAAGCCACTCACAATAAGTATTTTTTTTTTTGTTGTCAATTCGTTCAATGTAAATAAAATAAAAATATATTTTATAAACAAATTTCATAGCGTGCGTGGTACGGAAAAGATAAAATTGAACCAAATTTTCGTCATGCCGGAATTTAGTCGCGTCGGAATCCGGAGATTTCTGATTGGTTAGAATCTATCGTCACTGGTTCTCCTCTACTGATGTGTAAATCAAACTTAATGCTTGTTTTCGTTGAGCAAAACTAATAATTAGTGTCTTTCTTAAGTCGTTAGTAACATGAAAATGGGACTTGTGTCTGAAATTGATTAGATATTCGATTAATAATTACTATAGCTTTCAAGGTAAAATTACGGTGAACAAAATAAGAAACAAACCATTGAACACTTCACCTGCAAATGCCCTGCGCTGGTCAGAGCCAGAAGGATAACACTAAATAATCACACATTCAACTACCATAGCAGCTAAACAACCTACATACACTGTACGGTTTCTGAATCATGTGAGATATGTATAGATTTAAAATTATATTACCAATTTAAACTGGTGGAACAGGTGTCGTGGTCATGTTGCTCGGAATTTGTTACTTAAACCAACCAAACATCCAAGGTACATTATGATAGATTCACAGAAATACAAATGATTTTCTAAACATTTTTAATCTTAGTATTTCAAACAAACCCCTCTAAAATGTCTAATATTATAAAAATGTTTTTTTAAAAAAAATAATTTATAATAAATTATGATATATATCAAAAAATGTTTAATGGTTGGTGACAGCAAATTTTACTATTTTTGTATTTTACAAAAAAAAAATATTCATTATTAATAATTTATCTGTAGTTAGTTTACCGGTAAAAATAAATAAATATTTATTAAAAATAATTAAGTATCTAGCACAGAAACAAAATAAATTATTAATAAATTTAAAAAAAAAAACAATATTTAATAATTAATATTATTATCAATTATATAACAGTTTAATAAATTTGTTTTATCATAAAGGAATTTTTTATATAAATATAAATTGTACTAAATAAAATTAATTTCAAAAAATTTGAAATAAATTAATTTGAAATTTATGAATAAAGCATGAATTGGCTTTAGGTAATCTAATTCACTCTATAATATTCACTGATGTTCACAAGTAGTACAATTCAAATTTGTTTATACTTTCCGAATTATTGTTCATATGTCCATAGGGAACTGCCACCGCATCGAATTAAAATACGGCGATCCGATATAAACATGTGTAGAGGTTGCGGAGAAGCACGGAAATGATTTTGTTCATACTACATGAACAAAATGTATTAAGCGGTGGTTCTGGGTTGGAAAACAAGAAATTAGGTCGTATGACTCACTGACTCACCCAGTCATGTGTATCGTAAAGGATACGAGATGTTACAATGAGCCTAATTCTGGCCTATGTGCATGATACCGGTTCCATTCTTCAATCTAAACCACTCCAAGCCAGATGCTTGCTTCTTTAAATGCTTATTTGTGTTTTACTTCTAATAATTGATTATTTGTATGATTAATAATTAATTAAACTTAATTTAAACATCAATTTGAACTTGATTTCTAACAAAAAATTTTTATCAATTTGAATTTGAAGTTACAAAAGTTTTCATGTTAAAAAGAAGTTGATTTAACAAATTTTTTATTTAATTTATTAATTAAAACTGGCCTTTATCTATTAATTAACATTGACTGCAATTTGCTTATACAAATTAAGTATGTAAATTATAAAATTAAATAATTTTTGGCACATTTAAATATTATTAATTATATTGCATTTAATCTTTCTAATTTTTGAATATCGTGTTCAAATCATTAAATAATCTTTCTTTCTTTTTAATTTAATTATTATATAATTAATTAATTTATCATATACCAGTAGTTATTGTTGTAATTGTTCCCCTTGAAATTTGATTAAAGCATTTCGTTGATTGGTAACAGTTAATTAATTTATTATTTATTAAATTTTACCCTTAAAAAAAGGGAAAATTTTAATAATTAAAGAAATCCCTTTGGTGATTTTGTTTTTTTCAAATTACGACTTAAAAATCTTTTGGAAAATTTTTGGAAAACGTAATTTTTATTGTTGAAATTGTGTATCGTAAAGATTTCCAAGAATTTTACAATAAAATATTTTTTTCTTATAGCCTTATAAGTTTTCGGTTTTTATATAATACAAATTAATTTATTTGCTAAAATACGTTTTACATAAGTTTTATACATGTAAGAAACGTATTTTTTTTTTGTTCGACAAATTATCCTTAGAAACTTTTCCGATTTTGTGATGTGCCTGTATGTGTAGATTTTTGGGAAATTAAATTATACTATAAAAAATCGTTATATAAAACTAATGCTAATACAAATAAATACATATATAAACTTCGTAATCCTTTGTGGAGGCGTAATTTAATTTGAAAATTTTCAAATTAAAACCGAATTAGATTACCCAAACTCTTAACGACGAATTTCCTAATTATTAACTGAATCAAATTATTAATAACTAAAATTTTCCAATTCAAAATACTATAACTAAAATTAATTTTCAAATTTTTTGAAAAATTTAAAAAAATAATAAAATTTCCATACAAATTTTCCTTAAATTTTATATATAATATGAATAGGAAAATTGAAAATTTAATAATAGGCAAAATTTTTGTCAATCATATTTTTTACCTATAATATTTGTTTCGCCGAATGAATAAAATTTTCCTTTAGATCAGAAAATTTCTATGCATATAGTAGGAAAATTATTTTTGTTGTTGTTGTTTTTCCTCTTTTTCAATAAATTTTAATTTTTTTTTTTTTTTGCAATATAAAAATAGATTTTTTTTGTATGAAAATTTTTACGTTATCAAAATTTTTCCTACAAAAAAAAAAAAAAAGATTTTCAATTTTCTTTTATTTTTCTTCTGTATTTTTTTTTTTTTACATCACAAACACTAATTCCATTTATGTTGTGTGTTGATTATATGGTTTTTGTTGTTGCTGTTGTTTTTGTAGGAAAACCAGATTTGATATCAAAAAAAATAAATAAAAAAAAAACTTTATTTTTTTTTTTATTTTTTTGCACTTCAACTTTTATCGAAACGGCCTTGAACGAAAGTTTTCTTCTATTTTCTTCATTATGAACACAAAAACACAGAATTTTTATTACACTTTCTAGAGGGGTCGAGGGGTTGGGGTTGGTGATATTTAATCATATAAAAAAAAAAAACTTTTGTAAATTTTTTTTTTTTAATTTTTCACCGATTTTCCATTAATAAAAATATAAATGTGATTTTTTTTTTTGTATTAACGAATGAATTTATTACACATAGAAGAATTGTGTGTAAAAATTGAAATTTGACGTTTTTAAAATGTTTTTATTTTGAAAACATTTTTTTTTTTCGTGTGAAGTTTTTGGTGAAATTTATATTTAATTAATAAATTTTTTTTTAATTTTTATTTTATTTTATTAATAAAATTGTTTTTATAATTTCTCGAAACCCAGAACATTTCAGTTGAAAGTCAAACGAAAAACTGGTACGACGACAAGAGCCTAAAAAAAAAACAGATTTTTTTTTACACGACCAAAGCTTTTTTTTTTTTTTTTATTTACTATATACATAAAAGCATAAATATGTATAACTAAATATAGTATTTTATGTATAGAGCGATATAATTTTTAACATACGGATATAAAAATGAATACAGAGAGAGAGGAAAATTATAAAATTATATATATAATAAATAAATAAAATATAAGGAAAATAAAAGCAAAATCAAGAGTAAAAATAAAAATTTTGATGTGACCAACAACTGAACTTTTCCAATAAGTTTATTTTTATGAGTGCATAACTTAGGAAATTTTTATAGCCAGAACATATTTTTACCATCGAATTCTATTGTTCGTCAACAAGGACTAACAAGGATTTAGAAAAACACTAGAAATAGTGTTGATGGCTCATTCGTACTAGTTCTTACATATCAAGCAAACTTAATCACCTCAACATAAGCTTGAAATGAACACCATAAAAAAAACCCTTTACATTTACTGACTTTTCATGACTAGTCGTATGCATCCGTCAGTTTTTTTCATAAAACATTGCATGCGATTATTCATGACACTGTACGATTTTTAATTAAACAAAAAATTACATCACATGTTTTATGAAAAACCTGATAAAAGGGGCTTTAAGAAGACAAGTGCATGACCATGCGGATGAAAATTATCATATGCATACGCTTTGTTTTCTGGACAGCTATAGCTATGTATCTATAAATGATGAGATGACAAAAATTAATAAAGTATATACTAAAGCCAAGTTATTATTCAACAGGCTTCAACTCTCCATATAGCCCATATATTAATCAATTCATGTGTTGTTTGTACGGAAATGAAACAGAGTTAGTTGTTCGACAAACTAACAAGTTATCATAAGCATCAACAAAATAAAAAGCAAAATATTTTGTCTCAGCAGAATTAGCAACTCTGGAGACTATAGAACAAATACCTCTCACAACAGAAATATGAAGAAAACGGTAGTGATGGATATAGATAAAAAGAAATCGATTAAATTGGAAAACGATGTTAAATTCATGGCACCAAAACCGAGTAAGAAATTCTGTACAGAAGGCTTATGGTACCGATTGGAGTGAACAAGGAAAAAACAACATTTTACCTATTTAATCACGTTTCAAAGTTCATATTTTCAACTATTATTCATCTCCTCTCGAATGAATTATACCATTATCGTTTCAAATGAACTACACTTTACTTTTGGGCCATTTTCAATACGTTTATACCGAGGACATTATAAATTTGGAATGTCTTTGTTTAAATCGTATTTTTGTTCACAGGCATACTACATGCTTCAAAAAACTGATCCGAATATTCATAATCTGGAAATTTATCGAAAAGTTTTGTTTAATTGATTGATTAAGCTACTTTCTATCCTTCGGAATTCGGAAAGTAAAAATATATCTAATAATATTCTTAATATTAGTTTATATAAATAATATCTTTGTATATATGCAATTTTAGCATACGTATATTAATGTTGTGTGTATCTATATAAATCAGATACATTTCAAATATATGTTTTTTATTATGGAAAAATATGAAATGAATTACATATATATTATTATATGATGTATATAAACATTAAAATGTGAGTACGAGAAGAGCTTTAATGTGAAGATATTTTTATAGAAGAAGATTTTTTTTTTATTTTTTATTTTACGTTAATACGGAACACGAGTTCATTGTTAAAAATGGTTTATAGATAGATAATTTCATTTAATTTATTAAATTTATTTTAAGATACAATTTGTATTATTATTATTATATATAGATTGTTTGGATGATGTCAAAGGACGAAAATATATTTTAAAAGAATTAAATTTTGAAATATTAAAAGCAAAAAATTTTTTTTTAATATAATTTATGAGATACAGAGTGATTTCAGTGTTAACGTGAGATAGTTTATGATAACTTATGAATAAAATTATTGTGGAAACAATTATACGAGAACTATTAACCCGAAACTATGAACTATATGAATATAATTATCAAAGTATTTTAACTAATCAGGATTAATTAATTAAACAGAAAATCAAAGTATTTGAACTAAACAAAAGTACAAGGATTGAATTGGAATGCAACTTGAGATTATTCGAAGCAGTTCCAAGTCTCTCCTTTATTCGAAGGAGAGACTTGGAATGGAACTGGAAAGGATTAATTCATTCTTTAAAAATACATTTAAAGAATTTTACTTGTGACAGGATTAATTAATTTGTAAGAAATGGAATGAGAAAGTAGAATTTCATTGTAATCAAATATAAATTACGTTTAACTATCAATATAAATTACATTTATGTTCAGTTCACCCCCAGTTATATTGAGCTTCTGTAGGTTTAGCTATTTTTTCTTTATATTCACCAGAAATATTCTTTAACCTTAGGTACAAGTACATTTACTTAAAGGAGGAAATATTATACATATTCGTATAATCTGCAGTACTGCAGTAATTACAACCTTTCATCATGTTTACGTTTGTATTAGACAGCCTGCAAGGCTCTTAACAATTCGAAATTTTTAAATACATAATTCTTTGATTCTGGCGGAGCGGTGGCTAGTATTTTAATTGTTTGGTTTGTTTGGTCCACCCAGTATAGAAAATAACCTTTTTCATTCAATATTTTCAACATCATCACAGTTCCAAATTATATGCGTTTTTTTTTCTTACATAAACATAAAAACTTCATTTTTATACTGTCCTTAATATAATTTATTGAAATAGTAAATCACCTTGTATTTTTTACTAAACTGTTGTCACAATTATATACAATCACAAATTATTACACAATTTAATTAATAATATGTATAAAAATTCACCCTGTAAAAAAAAATACTTTCTTTTTCATAAATATAAATTCAAAATCAATCCTAACTATAATTATTTCTTCATCCTACTCACATACCCATACGCACACATTTGCACCAACACCACAATAATCAAAATGATCCTTTAACCATAGCAATAAAATCCAGTATCAATGGAAAAACAGTTTTCCTTTAAAGATTACAATTACAAAAAAAAAAAAGCAAAAGTATTTAATAAACAACATAGAGAAAATTTTTTTTTTTTTGGTATACCTACTTAGTACGAAAAAGGATGAAGAAAATTTACGGATGGTAAAAGGTCGGTGTTTTTTTTTATATATATATAATAGCAGACACGAGCGAGCGTACCCATAAAAATAGAATTATTTGTTGTTGTTGTTGTTGTTTTTTTTCTATCCGTTCTGTTAGACAAAATATGTAATAAAATGAAAGTTATATAATACATAGAATTTTTGCTATCCTGAATTTGTGTATTTGTGTATAAATAAAAATTAAAAATTATCGTAAGCTTCAAGGATATATTTGAATGAAAGCTCTTCGTACTAGGAACAAGTAAATACAATTTTAATTTTTTTTTTATTATGATAATTTTCTTTGTAAAATTTATATTGCGCATACTCATAAAAATTATTATCTACGTTTTTGTATAATTTCAAAAATGTACAAAAAAAAAAAACCTGAATAATTTATAAAGGACATACCAATACTATAAGAATATAATAAAAAAAATAATTGTAGGATGAATGAAATTTTTTAACACATATACCAGAACCAACACTACTTTATCAAGCCATGTAATAAGATTTTTTACACACACATATATACCTGAGAGTAGTCGGTATAAATCAGTATGGATATTGTATTTTGCATTGTAATAAATAAAATTCTTAGTTATTTTTATGATATTCATGTTAGTTTATTTAATATTATATTTTTAAAATTCATATTAGTATTATATTTTATATTTATATCAGATTTTTTAATATTTATTACATTCTTTAAAAATATAAATAACAAAATTCATAATTTGAAAAATAAAAAGTTAAACATTTTAAAAATTTTAATTCATAACTAAAATTAAATTATATATGTTTTTTAAAAAATATGTAGCTATATACATTTATTTACATGTTGTAATTTATTTACTAAAAATAAGATAAAATATAAAATAAATTATGTAACAAACATAAAATCTTTAATTTGTGAATTGTGAATTAGCGTAAATTATAATATGAGTCTGTAATTTATTGCAGATTGATGACTTAGTTTATCCTCTTAGGCTTGGCTCTCATAACTTCATTGCTCAGTATTTCATATGTAAATAAAAAATAGATTAATTAATATGATTAAATATGGTTAAATATAAATATGTAAATATGAAAAATATAAAAATCCTTTGGCTTTTATATAAGCGTTCGGCTTCATAACTCCATTGCTCAGAAATTCGTATGTAAATATTTATTGACACTAATTCGGACGGAAATATCACATTCTAAATCATTGTTATCTTCAAGTATAACAAAAACACATTTTTCTTCATTTTCGTAAAGGAGATATTTTTTTAGATCTAGTTTGTTTTTAAAATTTTTAATAAATATACTATAATCTTTAATAATGTCAGATGAAAAAAAATTATCTGATCTTTTTTCTAATAATAAATTTAATTTTTCATATTTTTTGGATGGATCTGGTCTTGATACTATTTCTTTCGGAACCAAATATTGAGGAAAATTTGGAAATACTGAGGGTATAACACCTACATTTAATTTAGGAAATTTATTATTTAATCGCGAAATGTAATCTCCTTTACGAAAATGTAACGCACAAACAGCAGAACATTTTGTTGGTTGCCAATCACCTCTATAGATAGCACGAGTCCATTTATCTTCTAATTCCTTATTATTTGGAAATCCAAAAGTTGGAATTGATGGTTCGGACGAAACATAATTGGACTTGCAACCCGGTACCACACAATGTCGAGGCATTATTTTTACGTAAAAAATTATATTTATTTTAAATAAAAATTATATATAAATATAAATATTGCATTGAAATATTTATACTACGAAATAATATATATTATATACAAAATAATATATAATTACATCGTATTATATTTACTAAACAATAAATAACATTAAATAAATACTTTAAATATATTGTCTAAAAATTATATAACATAAAATAAATACATAATCATATTATCATAACATGATTTTTATCACAAAAAATTGCATGCAAAAATTATTTGCACGCATTTTTATCACAACAAAACTTAGTGTTTATTTATATCTTAAATAACACAATCACAACATATTTTTTTTATAGAAAATATTATTAATATTATTAATTTTATAGTTAATATCTTTTTTCACTAATTTAATTATTATTTATCTATAAATTGTCACTTTTAAAACATTTTATTAACGCGATAATTTTGGCCGCCATTTAATTTCATACCTACTGATATACTAAATATCTTCTTCTTCTCAATTTATTCCGACTACTTCGCTCTTATGTATGTATTGTAATGACATGGCTTGATAAAGTAGTGTTGGTTCTGCATATACAGAATAACAAAAGATTTTATCAGGATAATATTTTGTGTGTATACTAAGTGTATATAAATGGAAAAACACGTATTTCTTTTCAAGGACAGTTGTAGTATATTAAAAGAAGAACGAATAAACATTTATTATTATATACAGAGAAAAAAAAAATATCTGTCTATATAGTACGAGGCCATAATTAATTGAATTAGTTATAATTTATGAATATTTTCCGAGTCTTATATTTTTGGTTATTAAAAAAGTTCCTTATACTCAAATTTATATTTTGCTAAAATGTCGTATTTTGTCTGGTTGTTCTAGAAGAAACTTAAGGCCATTTAGTCTCCTGGAAGCAATTTCCTTAGGAATTGGCAATTTTTTATTGACAGATAATACGAGGTTTTAAATGAATAATTTATATAATTCAGATTACTATAAATTGGCAGAATAATTGACTGATTCATAGTTTCTTTTACATTCTGGTTGTATCTTCTATCATTATTCGACTAGTATTTCTCATCACACTTTATATATTTATTCAACACATAAGGGAATATAATTTAATGAAATCTTAATATGATCAAATAAATTTTCAACAAATAAAATAACATTTTAAAGAAATCAAAACGTTAACAAAACCTAAATTCAATCAATTCTGGGAAAAATGAAATTAATATACCAAATTATTCCAGACAAACAATTGAATGTAATGAGCTTGAAAGGTTCTTGATATGAACAAAAATAATATGAAGTATGAATTCCTGAAGGTTTATTGATAACTATTAAAATACCTTCATAAAATTGAACACAACGAAAATTTATACAGGTTTACTGAGAGTAATACTTCAGAGGAACTCTTGGAATTCTAGAGACTTTGATTGGAGAAGATTTCAAGATTTAAATATGATAGTTCACGAAATCATAAGTATGGTTGTCAGGAAAACTCTACAGAAGCCTGATTTTGAAGGTCGTAGTGTAGGGAGGTATAGGTACATATATCTGCCTTAACGACTCCTTATTTATCTAATCTAATCTTTGTTGCAAACAGTGATGTGAAAATGACGATGAATTAGTGAAACATGTGAATGTAATCTATTCTACCACCTTAAACAATAACAATATATCAGAATTTGGATTAGCAAGTTAATGCCGAAACATATTTACTGAAATCCAACGGATATTTGAAGCCTCCTTTGTATTCTATAGTTTATCAAAAGCACTGATCTTATAATAGACCCACAATTAGCATTGTAATTATAGGGACATTAAAGAAACCTATCAATTCTAATCTAATTTAACAAAACCTTGTACATTGACTAATTCATAAGTATATGCCTAAAAACTTGTTTTTTTTTCCCAAATTCAAAAATCTATACAAAATTTAGATTAACAGCTGATTTTTTTCTGCTACAACGCAATACATACGAAATGAAAACAAATAAAATAAATGTCCTTTTTGTATATTGATGAAAATACCAAAATACATTTCAAAGAAAAACAAACAAAAATTATTGAAAGTGTCTTAAGGGTGCCCTTCAAAAAAACAACATACTCAATTTTACGATTGTGTAAGGTTTTTCGTATCCTAGCACAATACACAAATACAATGATAAAAATTATATTTGACAATATAATAATATTGATTACACGCAACATTCCATTAAATGATATAAGGATATATGTAAACTCATATTACACCATTTTAATATACACATTAGATCTTGATCCTAGATATTATACCCTCAATTCAAACATTTTTTTTTTGTAATACAACTCACAATTACGGAAGTTCGTAGTATTGTATACGTAAATTTTGTTGTAGGTTTTTTTTAGTATATTATATTTTGTTCTGGTGTATTTAAGTGACGCATGTGCGTCATTAAAGCACAATAAACAAACTCTTCATTCAAACCAAAAAAAAAAAAAAATGAATAAAATTATTATGTACCTGTTTAAAGGTGCCCATACATTATACAACATGTTTGATAATTTTGTTGACAAAATTTTGGTCAAGTGCGGTATCGTCTGTGGCCAAGTTTACAACGCTTTGGGACAACCATTTTGATGTTTGACTTGGTTGTAAATTGTATAGTTTATGGGAAAGTTGTAAAACCAATATGATGTTTATTGACGTTTTATGTCAAAAACAAGTTTATGTTATCAATATTTTTTTATTGATTAAAATAATATTAAATTATAATTATTTTTCATTCAACTGTTATTAAATATTTGTTTAATTTGACAAGATGTTTTTTGACGGTTGTAAAATCGGTACGGTTGTAAACCAAATTGAAATGTTGTAGTAAAAATTCACAATCAGGTTGACAACATGTTTGTATAATGTATGGGCAGCATATACAAAACAATACCTTTTCAAACACGCATAATCAAACAATTTTTATGTAATTTGTATATATAGGATAACCATACGCAATCCAAAAACGGCTGTTTTGTTGTTAGTGTACAACCTTTCTCTTCCTTTTTGCAACATTTTTCGTTTTCATAGTTTATAATATTTAAAGATCTTTTTAATACAATTTTTGTTTCCCCAGATACAAAAGCTTTTATGCTTATTAAATTTTACTTTAGCTTGGGTTTACTTATGTTTATTATAAATTTTATTTTAAATACATGATATTGAATTTTGTTGTATACGTGCTGGATAATTTATATACAAATAATGTAATTTATTTGTACCGTATTAACAACAAACATTCTAACAAAAAAATATAATAATATGAAATTATGTAAAATGGATACCAAACTGTTTTAGCACGTCCTTTATCAAATAATATATCTATAATTATAAACATAATAATTACATACAACTTTAGTGTCGGTTTTATAAATTTAAAAGGTGATCCTTAACCTTAGCGAACTTATTAAGTAGGGGAACTTTATTAATAGCTGTAATATAGAGTTAATGAAACAAGTCATAAAGAAAAAAATTAAGAAGGATTATAAAAGGATATATTTTATAGTTAATTAGGGAAATTGTAGAAAAAAATAATTGTATATATGAAATTTAATTTATGTATTTATAGTTAATTAAGTATTTGAAATACAAAATTTTAGTTAAAAATGTATTTAAAATACAAAATTATCAATCACAATATACAAAAATTAAATTAAATATGTTCATATTTTAGTTAATTAGGGAAATATTTTGAGACACGACTTTTAATATTATATTTGGATGAAATATGTACAATCTAAAAATGTATTTCATATGCAAAACTATAATTTAAACAGATTGTATAGCACTAGTATCAAGTACTTGTTGAGCACCAAGTTATAAGGGACATTTCAAGCAACGACAATATTCATGAATGATACGTATCGTACGATGCAAGCATCAATGCGCCAGTGATGTTCAAATATATTTTACTATTTTGAATATTTAATGTTGTATATACTCATGATAATTATTTAATAATTTACCCTATACAATTAGCTCAACATATGTCTTTATAAAAGTATTGTTAATATAAAAGTAAACTTAGACTGAAAGCAACACCTTTCGATGTATATATAAGAAATGGTTCAGAATATAACCAAAAAATGATTGTTTAAATGCCGGATTAAATATACTAAACATTTTTTTTTGTCTCAATAAGAACATGTAGTCCATGGAAATCATGTAGCTATATGAAATGTTGAATCATATATGAAGCTTCCACATATTCGTATCCTTGAAGATAAGAAGAATTAATTCTTTAGTATAATGTATTACGTATTCGTAGCATCAGAAGAAAGAATTTTGTGAAAATTTCCTATCAATTGTTAATTATGTACATAAACGTAAACGTAACGAAATTGGATGCTTAAAATTTCAAATATTGGTGTAAATTAGCTCACAAAACTCAAAAATGTAGGTGAAATAGAAAAAAAAGGTGGATGAAAGTATATTTACATTTTGTACAAAGTTCAGGGCATATGTTTTTTACCATTCTACGATGAATATAGTTATCGTACTTGTATACGTTCAATGATAATTTTTCATATTTTTGTGAATCCATCTTATAATATTTGAACCCACAGAATATTTGAAATATAAATCTTGTTGATTGTTGTTCCTATTGACAACAATCCTTTAAATTTTATCGAATGAAATCAAGACTAAAATTATGTAAACATTATATTTAATTTCATAACTGTGGGTTTGTTATTGTCGCTGCTGCTGCTGGTTCATTGTAAATTACCCACAATTAAGTATATTATATTAAAACTTATGCCAGGAATGAATGAGATAATTCGTGGTAGAAGCTGTATAAATTCTAAAATTAGAATTACATAAAGCTATAATTTTTCTTAACTGTGTAATATATTCTTTAATAAATAAATGATCCACATGCTATCGAAAATATACATAAATATTTAAAGAATATTGTTTAGAATAGAATATAATGAGCAACTAATTTATGTCAAACTCAAACTCCAAAATTTATGTATATATATACTTTTAATAATATATATATATATAAAAAAAATCCTTATAAACATGTTTATCAGAAAATTTGTATATCCACCAAAAATGGAAAAATACAGGAGCATAAAAACTTCCACGTGTAACCTTGAATTTATTTATAAAAATTGATGTTCTTTATGGTAAACAAAATATCTTTTTTTTTTTTTTTGTTTTTTTTTTTTAGTATCTAATGTTTCACATAAATGATGGTCTAACGTAGAATTCATTAAATTCAATTTAAAATATTGTAAAGTATTTATAAAATTTAAAAAAAAAAAACAAATTAGTTAAAAAAGGTACACGGTCATTAAAATCATATTAATTACAACATTTTCAATATTAAAATTGATGTTATTTACTACATAAAATTGTATCAATTTTAATGTATTATTTATGAAATTTATATCTAATTTAATATTTTAGATACTATTTAGTTACTATTACTAATTCTTTACCGTTTTTTTTTTGTTTTGTTTTGTTTTGTCTATGACTAATTAATATATAAATTCTTTTAGTACATATCACAATTTTTTTTTAGTATATTTCGAAGTGATTTTTTAATGTTCTATTTCTTCTATATTATTATACATAAATATTTTATTTATATATGTTAATTTATTTTATTTGGGAATTCCCAATTTGCATAATTGTGCTATAAAAAATCATTTGTTTAACAAATAAACTTGAATTCAAGCTAGCAGCTGACGATTAAAAAATAAATAATTTTTAAATTAACATAAAAAAAATTTATTTGATCATTTTAATTTTTTTGGATTTTATGTTTGTGGACAAAAATTTTTTTAAATTCTTTTTTTTTATATACCTCAACCTCGTAGGTACTTTTTGATCAGTTCTTTTTCTTTATTTTAACTCTGAAATTGCTATTTCAAATATTCACATCCGTTTCAGTTTATATTTTTTATATAGTCAATGTATTTATGCAATTATTTATGTATTTGTATAAGGATAATAATTAAATAGTATTTTTATTAGTGTGTTAGGATTCGTTAAAGAACATTATCCTCAGTGTATAGCTGTCGATTATATTAGAAAAGTTAGTAATCGATTCTCTGTCCATTAACAGAACCACTCATACCACTCATAAGTTATCTTACTGGCATCGGAGTCGATATGTCCCACGAATATGATACGTTTTATGTGAAAAACTCATGTGTTTCTAACTATAGGATTGAGGATTCCCACCGATCGCTTATTGTTATTATGCCGAAACCAATAAGAAATCCACTCTTTAACATTTGGTGTGAAAGAACAGTCTCACCTGATCCAGGTCTAAGTAACTGGATATAGCGTTGTACTAGCGGGTTTACCGACAAATCCTTTATGAATGATTACACAAATTTATACAAGAAACCAGAATCTTTGAACAGATTATAGAAGAGTAAAAAGGATTAGGAACTCAGAACTTCATAATAAATGGAATTAAAATAGATCCACCGATCTATTGTAGTTCTTATGAGTTCTTGTGTTTCAATTGTTAATTAGTTATAAATTTGTATAAATTGTTTTTGCTTGGACATCTATTTATATGAACAATTTAGCTCTGTTCTTTGTTTCTAATAATGGCTACTGCTTGTACTAAGCAGGTGGTTGCTAATCATTAATTGATCTGTATGTCTATGAGTATTGAACTTGTATTGAAGTGTGTTGAGGTCGACCTTAAAGTAATGGATATAATCTTAATATCATATCTATCTGCTTGTTCTCACTAATCCATACAGATAATTGGTTCACTCAGAAGCTCTTATTTGATCGTTTTCGATGATAAGAAACCTTCTGTATCCGATTAATTTTGAATTAATGATACCAGCTTCCATCCAATACTAACTAATTCTATTAAAATGATTACTAATGGAACCTCGTGATTCTAAAACAGTATAATAACCATATCGAAAGTAAATATAATTATCACAAAAAAAATTATTTCAAACCCAATACTTTATTATAAAGATTAAAAAAAAAAATTCAATTAGCAATATCGAAAATAAATATTATAATTTTAATTAACTTCTTTTCTATACGTTACCCAAAAAAAAATTGTTTTAAATCATTCCCTCGAGTGTTTATATTTAATTTATCCATCAATAATGGCATAATTAGATGTTAAATAATAGCATTTAGTGAGTGAGTGATTTTTTGAAAAAAGAAAAAAATATTTTTATATATTTTATAATATTTATTCGCATTTCTTGCATGATGAAAATAATCACGAATATGTTAATTTTTCTCACAAAATTGAAAAAAAATTATGAAAAACAAATTTCACATTTTACGAACGAAACAACACAATTTTTTTTGCAAAAAGCAGAAATTTTTGTTATATTTGTAGCGCCAATAAAAAAATTTTAAATTCTAAGAATAAATATCTACACAAAAAGTTCTTTCAAAAAAATAAATAAAATAATTTATAAATACTAAAATAAGAAAAAATGAAAATGAAGAATATATATAAAAAAAAAAAAAAAGTTTATTTCTACTACGAAATTCTTGCGTAAATTTCACTATTTCTGTTCGCCATTACTCGCTCGTAAGTTTTGTAAAAATTACTTTTTAATGTACGGATTTTTCTGTAGCTTGTCTCGCTATATTTTTTTAATGTCTTTTTTAGTTTGCTTTACAAATTTTTTTTTTTAGTTATTATATGTGGTTTTTTTTTTTTTACAAATGGCTTGTTTTTCCTCGTTTCTAATTTATTTATTTTTCGCAAAAAAAATAAAAGAATTTAAAATTTACAGTCAACTCTCAGTTTTAAGGACATTAGCATTAAAAGTTCATATCTTTTGATAACGCTAAAAGATCTGTAAAAGAACAAATGATAAACGAACACAAGCTGGGAAAACTTATCAGATTAATTGGCACAAAACTCATCTGTTGTATCCCAAAACGCTAAGAAAACAAAAGAAATTGAAAGTATGAATGTAATTTGAATTAGTCCATAGGTCGAAGCAGATTTAATTAGTCGCTAAGATCTAATCAGATACATTTTATTGAACTTGCAAAACGATTGGACATGATCTATAGTTCTTACAAGTACAATTTACATACCCGAAGTGATGAAAAGGAAGAATAATCATACGAACACCGCCTTTGTCACACTGTCGGTTCATCAGTGTCCTAATAGTAATATCTTGTAAACAAAAAATGATCTCGTTCATTAGAAAATTAGAATGACTGTCGGTATAGAACTGGTAATTCTCCCTTTCAAAGCAACCAATCCAAAATATTTAGTAATGTTGTATCGGTACGTCACTGCCAATAATTTGTTATTACTTAAATATAAACTAGTGTAATCTACTCATCTGCTAACAACGGCAAGTGCGGTCTGTTGCCATACTGTTTTCATTGATGAACTTCTTTTTACATTCACTTTTACATATCTATAAGAAATATAAACAGGTTTTCATAAATTTATATCCTGGGGGACTATTCGTCCCAATCAATAATATTTTAATTAGTTATTTTTTTTTGAATCAGTTATTGATTACAACTTTTGGAAGTAATTAACTTACAATTAGTTACAATTTATCGATTGTAACTTTTGGATGACGACAAGTCGAGAGTTGCCTGTATTTTGAATATGCAGATAATAAATAGAATTTTTAAAATTTTATAAATAATATTTAATTTATTTTTAACAAATATAGTTATAGACAAAAACAGAAAAAGAAAAAATGAAATTCTGAAATCATGTTAGACAAAAATTAATTCTATTTTAAAAATTATATTTTTAAGTTTTATATTATATATACAAAACAAATAAAAAAGTCGTTCCTTTCGACGTGGCTCTTGACACATCCAATCAAAATTTGTATTCTACTAAACAAAAATTAAATTTTCTATTTAGAATATAATTTTTGGCTTGTTTTTTAGGCTAACTTTTAAACTAATTAAAATTTTGAATTACTGAGAATTTTAACTTCCTTAATAAATAAAGTATTTAACCTAAATTCAATTATTATTATTATTATTTTTTTGGGAAGGTTCTTATCGTTGTTTACCCATAGCAGCAATTACGCAAATTTTTAGGAAAATTAATTATCAATTTTATTATTCTGATGTAATATACTAAAATTTTTTTTTTTTGTATGGTTATCACTTATCACATTTTAGAAATTATAAACCATAAATAAAAATAATTTTAAATTTTGATTTAAAAAATTTTTTTTTGTTCTTTTAATTATAAATATTAGAGGAGAATTCATAAATAATATTAAATAAAATTTTTGTGTGTCATAACAATTTTTATCAGTGTAGCACCTGAAAACCGTATAAAAAAAATACCAAAAAAAAAATCATCTGATTTTTTTGAAAAATTATAAAAAATAAACCATCTGAACAAAAGTTTACAGGTTGTCCCAGAAAATTAAGTAAAAAACAAAAACTAAAAATATTTATAATTATTTTTAAATGAAGTTTAAATTATGGATTATTACTGTCTGGCCAAGAAACTAGAGGTCTCACAATTACTGCACAATTAAGATCACAATTACTGGACAATTGCAGTATATCGATCTTTTTCGGGACTATAATCGTATATTCTATATAATTATATTCGATGACAGACAGTCCAAGTATCATTAGATGTCGAGTGTAATCTTAATAAATTTTGTACAACAGTTTGATAATAGACAAGAAAACTGACAAGAATCCCATAATAATGTAAATTCTCAGTTTTGTGAAGGGACAACTTTTTGGATCCTACAAAAAGTTAGTATGTATATGTTCTTTTAAGGTAAAACGCCAAATATAGTGGACCAGTGTTTGGTGCCACATGAATATGATAATCTAACCCAACTAATTAGCATAACTCGGGAGTTAGTCTCGTCAACACAAGTTACGCAGATGCAACAATTAGAACGACGTGCGTTAACGCTGTAGTTGGCAGTCTTGTTTGACATATATACGACATTTATCGTATAATATTTTGTTTCCTTTAGTTTGCAATGTTCTTAACGTTCGTTAAAAATTAAAATTATCGAAATTCTGTATTTCGTTGAGTTTAACTGCTCCCATAAGTAATTTGCGTTGAGTCTAACTCAACTAGTATTAATAATAATTATGCCATTGCCCCTCAGCCCAACATTAAAAGATTAAGGAAATTTGATAGTTTATTTTTAAAAAAAGATGGAAAACGCTGATAAACTGAAACCGGCCAAAGTGATTTTATTCATTAAAGAAGTGGCAATTGGTCGAAACGTTATGATAATGATAACCTACGTGTGTAGAGTCTCGTAATTATTTTAAAACCATGGTTCGTTTAATAATCACTATTCGCTGGGACACTTGGTTTTTATGCTATTTTGAAAATTTTACTATATTAAAAAATATATATAAAAAAAAAATCATTTATTAATTTTGATAATTTTTATAAACAGAGAAACACACAACAACAACACATGTTCTGATAACAGAAATTTTCTATATTTAAACTTATAATCATAAATTGTTTATAATAAATATAAAAATGAAAAAAATGAAAAAAAAAAACTAAACTAAGAGATAAGAAATAAAGTCAATTTGTCTACATTTGCGAGGCTAGTCCGTCTAGAAAATAATAATAATAATTTTCATTTTTATTATTACTTATTAATTTATTTTGTTGTTGTTGATAACATTATTGAATAAATTATATTACAACAAAATCTAAAATTTTGTTTTTATTATTATTATTATTAAATTTCCTGAATATTTTTTCAGTTAAATTCATTTTCGTATATGTAGAAGATTCTTTATTTTATAGTACTATGTAGAAATGAAAAGGTTCTTCAAAAAATTAACCACACACAACCATTAACAAAAGATTCAAATTTATATACACTTTTTTTTTATATTAAAGTGCAACCAACAATGATTTAAGATTTATCTTGAAAAGGGTTTGGCTATACTTGCTAGCTGGTTCGATGGAAGTTGGAAACATAAACCACCAAATCTATATAAAAGTAAAGATGAAGAAAACAAGTCTTGTTAAAATGGATTACAGGGCAATATAATCATGAACATTTCAACGCGAAAATATGTTTCAGTTTTCAACATTTTTGTCAAACAAATTCCAAGTTTTCCTGGGAAAGCCAAAAGTCAAAAAGAAGTTTTTTTGCAAACTGAGATAGCCGATAAATCTGGGAAAAGAATAATGTCTCAAAAGAAGTTTTGATAAACTAGGAAAGCCGATAACTCTGAGAAAACTGGAAAAAGGTCAAAAACAAGTTTCTTTGCAAACTGAGAAAGCTGATAAATTTGGGTAAAGTGGATAAAGGAGTAAAGACGTCTTTCAAACAAGGAAAACCGATAAATCTGGGAAAAATGAAAAAGGCTCAAAAGAAGTTTCTTTGCAAAATAATAAAAATAAGATATTTTCATCTAACACACACGGAATAACAAATATTCCAAGCAAATTAAATTTTGTGAATGATGAAATGTTCACGATAATCTGTCCGTTGTTACACGGTTAAAATGCAGAGCAACAGAATAATTTTTAGTCGCAGATTGATTTTTCTTTGAATTTGTATTCAAGATTTTTTATGTTGGTTACCATAATTTTTTTTTTTTTTAATTTTATTATTTATAGTAGTGTGTAAAAAACCACGAGCCAAAAACTTTGATTCAACAAAACTTGTTTTTCTTTTTTCCTTTTACAGGCTTTTTTTTATTTAACTCTTTTTTCTTATTTATTATATATTTTTTTTTTAATATATTTTCTTTTTTTTTTTAATAAATTTATATATTTTTATGTATGTATAAAGATATAATTCTGGTTTTTTTCCAAAAGAAACTTTACTCCGTTGAATTTTTATATACTACTCAAAGTAGAGTTGCGTTGGTGTTTTTTTTTTTTTAAAAAACTAATAATAAAAATGGTTTTTCTCACTTTAATTTTCAATTCTTTGTGTATTTTACAAAAAAAAAAAAACACAATTTTTTTTTTGTATATTTATTTAAAAATTGTTTAAAAAAAAAAAACTGGCGACTGTTTTTTATATTACATTTATAGATATAAATAATTTTCAAACATGAACTTTTACTAGGTTCTCTATAATGAAGGCGTCAATAAAATTGGTTATTTAGTTTTAGAATTCAATATTTATAAACTAATTAACGCAACAAACAGTTCCGTCGTGAGCCTAAGCTTGCTATTTTTAATCAGACACTATTTATCCATTTGGGTTAAATTGGTTACAATCCAGGGGCGCGATCGATCATAAAGCTTCTAAAAATCAAGAAATGATGATTTTTGTATGATTATTTGAAATATTTTTTTTTTGTGGAATTCCGAACTATGAATTTCGGAGTCATAAGTTTTGTTATAGTGACGAAACTTTCAATTGCAATGGCTTTTAATAGAGAAACATTTTGTTGTTATCAAATGATTTGGAACCTTTATCTTGTTATCCCATATTGATACTGCAATCACATATTGAAGGTTACTCAATTGTTCATTTAAAACTGAATCATCTTTGATATCGATGCCTATGGCTGGAAAGTTGAACCCGGAACTTAATGCATTACAGTCTAGCTTACTACAATTATGCAATAATTATTTAATTTCGTTTATAAATTGAAAAACATTTCAAATTTTGTTTATCCCCAGGGCGCTTAAATATGCAAAGACGTTCCTGGTTTAATGATAAATCTTCCCTGACAATTAACAAATTTTATATTAATTCTGAACTAAAATTAATGGCTTTATAGTGAAGAGACTTTTCAAGCTAAATAAATTATAGTTTTGTTTTAGTGACGCGAAGTTTTTTGCTAGTATGTGATCTGCAAATTCTTTTAATCATTCGCCTTTTTACACAAGTTTCTTAAAATCATAATTCCATATTGAAAATTTTTATTACCAGTATAATTAAACTTGAATGAATCATTAAAATTGCAATTTAGAATTGAACCCTTGACCCAATGTATTACAGCATATTAAGTAGCTACGCCACCAACCGCTCTAATAAAATAACTTTTTGATTTTAAAACTTATACAAAATTTCTTTCTTCTAATTTCAGATATCAAATATGCATTTAAGAATTTGATAATCACAGAAATTCCACATAATTTTTTTGTATTTAAGATTGTAACTGGTTAGGTAAGTTTATAATTTTTTTTTTTTTTAAATAATTTTATTTAAATATATTTGTTATAATTTTGTTGGACTCTAAAACTCGATTTCTTATAATTTCTTTGTTGGACAATAGAAAAATTTTGAAATACCAAAAATTGATATCAATAATTATTATATTTTTTAGAAACGTTTCACTGGGTATTTTAAACATTTTTTTTTTCCAAAATTAACACTGGAAATATTTTCTGTAAAAAATTTGAAAATGATTTTATTAAATAATTAATTGTCACGGTTTTCATTATAAGTTTTTTTTTGAATTAAATTAAATTTTGGGAGACAGTAAAAAGATCATTCAGAACAAAATATGTTTACATAAAACCAAATGTAATCATATTTCCACCTTTTCGCTATCCTAACCCTAAGATATTATAACTGTCAGACTAGACTTGATATTTGAAAAATGTTAGATTATATTGATGGTTCAAGATACTATGGAACTTCTTTCAAATATTTAAATTGCAACATAAAACTCTTGATTTTTGTAACGAGCTCGGTGTATGGCATCATAGTGAATGTCAGTCGATGAACTCTAGTATCTGCATCTGAATCACACCAGTTTTTATTTCAAATGATGGAGTGGAGGGGATAAAAATATAGGGTGGGTGATTAATTTAGAAACTTTTACCTTTTCAATGACGTTGATTTGAAGTTCTAGATCTAGACTATCTAGATCCGAAATATAAGCCATAAAAATCGAATGGAAAATGATGGAGAGTATCAATTAGATATGGGGATCATCAATTAGAAACTTTTAGCTTTTTGAATGGCGTCAGTTTTTAAGTTTCTAGACTTTCTACATACAAAATAAAAACTTCCAAAGACATTCCGACAAAGTGAAACTTTCAAGCATATTTTTTTCTGTGTATGACACAAAATATTGCAAAAGATTCTAACCCACACTTAAATACAAGTCAATATAATAGTAAATTTAATGAAACGAGATGTATTTACAAACTCCATTCAAACATTAAGAAAATTTATTATTTATTTTCATATTATTTGTTTAATATAGTTTTGTGATTCGTTCGTCATTTCTTCATCATCCCAAGTACATAAAAAAAAAATCAACAGTAAAATAATATTCTTTTTATTTATAATAATTTTTTTTTTATTACCACAAAAAATACATCTAACCATGTGCAAACAGCATAAAAATATTATTATGTACACAAGATCGTATACATAAATGAGTTGAGTATATTTTCGAAACATGTAAAAGACGACAACGTCGTCTCAAAATCATAAAATTGCTCTACAACTTCCATACTACAAGCAAAATAAAAAAAAAAAACCAACCAACTTAAATAAAAGGCAAATAAATATTTTCTTGTTGTTGTTGTATAAAATACTGGACGACCGACTGAACGTCGACTATGGACTTAACGACTCAACATGACCAAAAATGGTTTTATATATGAAATTTTCAAAACTTACTATATATAAGAAATTGAATTTTTGTTTGGTTTTGTTGTTGGTTGGTTGGTTAGTTCACTGCTGATTTATGCTTTTGAAACCAATAATTCTGCTTTTTTTTTATATGGGATCACGCATAAAAACCCAAAATGAAAAAAAAAAAAAATGTGCGATCATTTTTTATGAAATTATTTACAAAGATATTTATATTTTTATGTTTTTTTTTTTTTTTTTTCGATTTGTGAAAATGATAAATAATAAAAATGCGGATCTTTATAATTTTTTTTTTTTTAATATGGATATGTTTTTTTGTTGTATATAAACATAAAAAAACATAAATTTGTATATTATGCTTTTATTTGAAATTATATATATATAGAGATCATTTATACCCACTGTCAAGGTCATTTTATTACTATACGAGTTTATAATATTATAAATTTTATGTTGATCTTCATTTGAATATGATTTTATGTATTTTATTTTTTTGGTTAGTTGTAGAAAAATTGGAATAAATTTAAAAAAAATTTTGGATTTATTTAATTTAAAAATATATAAACACATTTTAGCACGTTTACAAAAAATTGAAAAATAATTATAATTAAAAATTATAAAGAAAATAATTTAAAAAGCATGATTTTACATGGTAAATTAATCAGTTTTGTTGTGTTGTTAGACAGAGATGGTTAGTTTAAAGTGAAGTAGTTCTTAAATATATGCTGTATTTCAAGACAGCTCTACCTTCTACCTTTGGTTTATCAAGAATTTTATTTTCTAGCAAGCAAGCAAAATATTTACTTGAATAATTGTTAGTTTTCTGTCTAGATATTAGATACTTATTATAAAATGCCTCGATTCGCAAAACATTGATTTGTTAGATATTATGAAAAGTTCAATTTAGCTCACAAATTCAGACGTTCCCAAATATATATATAGATATATTTGGAAATATAGCGTTCTTTTCCTAGTTGTGTAATTCGGTTGTCCTACAATTCCTCATCTTATCAAAATATATTGAGACAACAAATAAAAGATTTTAAATAATGAATCAGTTTCTATTGATATAGAACTCTTATGTGTTTTGTCGTGGACTTTTAGAACCACTTATAAAGCTCAATAAGTATAATATGGATGTAATTGTCGTACTATACTTTTTTACTTTGTATTAATTCGACAATAATCCAACCTATGACAGGTTAATTAATACACAAGGAATAAATTCGGTCAAGTTTGTCTATTATTTATTTAATATTATGTTAAATAGTTTTGAAACGTTTAATTCAAATGATTCTTTATTCTCTTTATGACCTAACGTCCTAACCTATTATTATCTACTTAATCCTATAGCAAGTGCATGACTGTGACAGAAAATCTGATAAACAAATGAAAAAAAAATCGAAATGAATCAGGTTATATGGCTGAAAATGACTAATCATTTTCGATTTACATAGAACCACTGAAAAACGTCCCATCCCACTTTACATAATGAGCGAAATCAGACTAACAGCCTTAACTTTATTAACATTCCAAGTGTTTAGTTTCTACAACGCACTGAGGGCCGCTGGCACAAAATATCTCTAAGAATTAGTTTTTCTCTTACCAGCGTCAACAGATGGAAATGTGTGTAAGCCCTAATCTCGCCGCGTGTAACTAGTAGCAACACTAAAATGTGACCAGTTGCAACAGCGATAAGTAGAATAATTTTTCTTTTCTGGCCAATGGGTTACCAAAAAAGAAAAAAGTATTTATCGTTAATCTAATATGTTGTATGCCAACTTCAAGTCGTCTTAAAAAGCTTAAAAGTTTATATCGAATTTAATTAGGAAATAAATGAAGATGAGTAGTCAGCAAAACCATTTTATATGAATAATTTTTACTATTTCGACTTAAAAGTCAAAACAGCTTAAGTTTAAAATTGTAATTGTTCGCAAAAGCATTTTTAATGTTGAAACAAATCTGTGAATAAAACCATTGTAGTAAAAGTTATTTAAAATGATTTATATTTAAGTCACTTTCAATAACTTATAGGATTTATATTTAAATGTACACTTTGGTCAATTTATCTTTTCGTTTATATCTGTAGTGAAATTAACTTACTTAAGCTATTTTTCCACACAATATGTTCATATAATAGCTTACGTCGAAATTAGATTTAGCAATGTAATAAAATAAAATATGGCAAAAATACTTAAGTCTTCTTTAGATTTTCAATAACTTATATATTCTATTCACGATAAACTTAAGTCGACATAAGCAAATCCCAACAAATCTATTGTTGCAAATTAAACTTAAAGTTGTTAAATGGCTTAAATTACACATAAGCTATTTTGGCTTTCGAACAACTTCCTCGAACTGACTTGAAGCTATTAAACTTTTCCTTATAGTTACGATAAAAAAGATGATATCGAAAACCGAAAAGGAAAATGGCAAATACATATGACCAATTTTACGCTTAAGTCGACTTAAGCTATTTTGGATTTTTAATCGTAAGTTTATATGAACAATTTTAGATAGTCAGAAAAGGTTTTTGTCCTCTTTTGAATAATTAATTATAGTAAAGAGTTTATCTTTAGTAATCTTTCATCAATAAAATTAATTAAAGATTATAGTTAAAATAATAATAATTACAATTAAATCGATTCTATTATGTAACTAATTGATATTGTTATCTCTTTCTAATTTCCTTATACAAATCTAATCAACATAATTTGACAATTTAATTGTAAAAAATATCATTTATTTAATTCAAGTTTTTTTTTTGTTATATTTGTTCGTTATTATCATAAAATATTAATCTATTTTGTTCAATTAACAAAAAAAAAAAACTAGAAATATCTTTTTTTTGTTGTTGTTGTTATTTAATTGTTTAATAATTATAAATTGTCATTATTATTATTATATCATTTCCATCTTTTTTAATTGTATAATTTATCACTATCAATTTTGTGCTTTTTAACTGTAATTTTAAAATATTATAAATGATTAATTTTTATGCACATAAATTTTTTTTATTTATTTTTTTCAAAAAAAAAAAATCTAAATACATAATTTGTATAGATATACAAACAGACCCGGCATAAACATATGTAATAAAGGTACGGCGGCAATGGTTCGCCTGTAATTACGCTGAGGCTTCGCAAACTTAATAAATTTTAATATTTTGCGGTTTCTTTTACATGTCAACGGAAACAAGTTAAAGTTAACTTAAGAAAGAATATCGAAATGTCAGTAACAAGATTCGATATTAATTAATAAAATTGTTCGGTATTTAAATTTCAAAGTTTTCTATGAGACACGACAATCGAATATTTTTGAACCATGCACGAATGCATCTGATTTTCAATCGTTTATGATTACAGGTGGTTAGAAGCGAGCTGCATGATGGATTTATGAGGAAAGAGAGTTCAAAGTGTCAAAGATTGAAAATGTGCAATTAAGGTATCAAGATTAATGTACGTGAGCTATTTTTTAAATTCTTGTTTATACATCTGAATTGCGTATAGATTCTGCATTACGTTAATTGTATATGTCCAGTTTTGCATTGCGAACTTAAGGCAGCCTTAGCCAGAGTTTAAGCTTCGATTTTCAATACTGTGCAACTAAAGAAGTTAACGCTGTAGGCTTAACTACACAATTCAGTTTATGTTGCGTTGAGGTTAAGCTCGTGATTTAGAAGTATACAGCACGCAGCAGTTTTTAAGCTTTCTTTTGGAAAATCATACAGATAACTTTTTTTTCTGCAATTTATAGTTTAAGCTTTAGTTAGAATTTAAGCTTCGATTTTCAATACTGTGCAACTAAAGAAGTTAACGCTGTAGGCTTAAACTAGGTTACTAGGTACACAATTCAGTTTATGTTAAGTTGAACTCAAGCTTGTGATTCAGAAGTATACAGCATGCAGAAGGCTCAAGTCTTTTGGAAATGAGGACAAGATTTTTTTTTTGGCTAGATTTTAAATTTCGGTTTTAGATACTGCAACTTAATAAGTTTACGCTGCAAGGCTTTAACTGCACAATTTCGTTTATGTTTCCTTAAGTTTAAGGTCGTGAATCAGAAGTTTACGTCCAGTATGTGCAGTTTAATAATATAAGTTTCCTTTTTGAAAATCAGACAGGGCAAGACTTTAATTTATCCAATTTTTATTTAAGGCCGCTTTTTCATGTTACGCCGGCCCTGAATTCACATATAAATTAGTATATACATATGTATATATACAGAAAAATGTATACAATAAACATTTTTATTAAAATGATGATTTCATTTATCAATAAAAGAAATCCGAATATAAAAATTTCATTTTTTATTATTAATCAGCGCACCCCGGCGACTGAATCGCGTAATTTTTTTTTTTTTTATATATTGTTGCTACAAAGTAAAAGCTTAATTTTTTTGCTTCGTTTTTTTTTTTTTTTGATGTTTAGTTTATGAATTTGACAGTTTTTTTTTTGTGTTTGAAATATTTAATATAAATTTTTTTTGTTTAAGTTCTTTCGCGAAGTGAATGTGAAAATTCTGGTGCTAAAAAATATTTTGTTTTAGATTATCAGAAAGTTTGGAAACATGATAAACATGTTTTTTTTTTATTGTTGTTATTTAATTAATTATTTTTTTTTATTTTTAGCCAAAAGATATAAAATAATTAAATTTTAATGATAAAAAGTACTTACAAACAAATTTTTTATATGTTGGACGACAGACAGCCTACCCAAAATTTCTCATTTGTCCATAATTTTATTTTTGAAAGTAAAAATTTTTTTTTTTTTTTTATATTCCAAGTTTTTTATTATATATCAAATTTTACAATTAATTTTTTTTTCACATATTTTTTGAATTTTTCATGTTGAAACACAACACATAAAACCAAACCAACAATTTTTTTTTATTGTTGCTAATCAAAATATATTTTTAAAAAAATTTTTTTTTTTTTTTTTATTTAAAAAAAAAATTAAAAAAATAAAGATTTTATATTTGAAAAAAAAAAAAGTTTGTTTATTTTAGAACAAAAAAAAAATAAAAAATTAATTAATTAATTATGGAAAAATAAATTGAATAGTTTATTTAGAAATTTTTGTAAATAAATAATCACTCGTTAAATTTTAATCTATTCAAATTTATCACGCACGATCTTTTTTCAATGAGACATTAAAGTATAAATAGAAAATTTAAAATTAAACTATAAAACAACAAAATTAAAAAAAAAAAAGATATAATTATTATTTTTATTAAATATATTTTTAATATTAATTTTTCACAAATTTTAAATATTTAATTTTTTTTTTTATTAAAACACAAATTATACAAATAGAATGTAGAAATAAAATTAAATAATTTTTTTTTTATTTGAATTGAGATCTTGTTAGAGTATAGAGACCGAGAAAATCAACAACAACAACAAAAGAAAAATGACTACGGATCGGCGACGAACTACTACAGTTGACTTAACACTAAAAACTGACATGACATTTAGAAAAATAATAATAAAAAATAAAAAAAAGTATACGATCTCAGTCAGACCTGGAGAGACTTTAATATGTTGAGTGTATTTATGATTATTCCTTGTATTGCAGACTAAGAGCTATAATTAACTAATCTCTCTGGGATCAATCAAATATTTAGCCATTTAAAAATATGTAGAAATCACGAAGAATATATAATATTTGTTGGGAATCTTGCGCAACCGCAACGTGCTACAACGCACTGTCAAACAAAAATTGTTGAACCCATATAAAATGTATCGAAGTAGATAAAGAAAGGCAACGCAAACATTCACAAACGCAGAAAGTTCGAAAAATTGAACGCAAACTAAAGCCTGGGCTACATTGTTCCTATCAGTTCAGTTCAGTTTCGATTCGATTCGATTTGATTCGACGGCTAAGTAGACTGAACACATAGTTACTGATCGCAATCGATTAAACCACATATATTTTGTTTTTGTTATTTTTGAATCAGTCAAATTTCATTTCTCTTGACATTTCCTTCAGTTTGGATTCGCAAAATTCCAATCGTTCCAAACTCTTTCGATTCGATTCGTTCAGATTCGACCTATGTGTCCACTCAGTCGATTTCCCATATAAAATATATGGAGACACCAAATTTGAACTTTTCGAAACGAATCGAAACTGAACCGATCGAAACAATGTAGCCCAGGTTTAAAATTAAAAAAATACCTGGGAATATAATAACAGTTTGCTAAATTATATGATGAATTCGTTTGAAGATAAATTGATAAATTAGGTTTTACTAGAACTTGAGATATAGAAAGAAATTGCTGGAATATTAGGAGCAACCGTCAAATAATTATTTACAATATTTATTATAAAACAGATAATTATAAATTTCATCACATGTTTTACGTAATTAACGGATTAATACCTCATTGATAGTAGTTATAACGCCATTATAATGCTTTGTAGCGCATTGCTGTTGCGTATGTTGAGAGTAACTGGGGTGGTTATACATATTTAAAGTACTTTAAAATATGTTTTAATTTTTGACAGAAATACAAGAAAAATAAAAGTAATTGTTGGTGAATACTGTATGTCATAAAAATTTACATCAATAATTATAAATAATCTTCTTTTTGAATGGATCTACAGATTCTATCAAAAGAATTGTTTCATAATCGATAATATAATCATCATCATCAATTTTTGCCAACTTTTTATTTTATGACAATTTTTTTTGTCAATTTTTCACATAGTAGGATATTTCAAATGATTTAATTCTTTACTTGTTAAGTAAAATATGTCATGACTCATTATAATAACTTTATTGCTTTTATAGATATTCTCTAGTTTAAACTGAATGAGATATTTTACCTTCATATCAACTATTAATATTAATTTATATCCACAATTAATGATTCCTAAAAACATTGAATTTTTACCTTATCATAAAAACTCAATTCAGTTTTCCATAGATAACAAATGAATCACAAAAATTTGATGTTAAATGTTAGGTAATTCCATAAACATTTTACCTAATTAATTTTTATTACCTGACTCTTAGTCTACACAATTATAAAAACCAATAAAAACATTTTTTTTTGTTTATAAAACCGAGACAAGAAAAACTACTACATTTATAAAATATTTAAACGGAATTTTATAGTATTTTTATATAGTATTTTTTTTTATTGTCGTACTGTGTATTACACATAGAATTTTACTATAAAGATATTTAGAGAAGGTTAGTTTATGTTTATATGTTTATAATATCTATCTATATAAATTTTATAAATATGTTTTGCCTTTTAGAGAATCATGAGAAAGAGAGAAACAAAATTGATCACTTTTTAACATTTAGCGATTTAGCTCAGTATTAAAAGAGTAAAAATGTTGCACTGATCGATCGGTCGTCGACCAACATTAAAATTTTTTAATATTGTAATATGTATCTACAAAAAGTTCGGTTATATAGAATTTATCATATTATAGCCTCTTATAAAAAACGATATTTTCGAGATTAAAATTTGAGGGATTCTTGTTAGATCACAAAATTTATATACATATATAAAAAAAAGATGATGAATAAAAATGATTCTCAAATCTACAAAAAAAAAATTTATGATACGAATTCTGATTATTTATATAAATCTTTTACTATACAACAATTCTCATAATCATAAATATATATGTAAAGACAAACATGATTGTAAAAATTTGTAAATTCTATGTGTAGACAAAAAAAAAAAAAAAAACATAAATTATATGGAAATTATATTTTTAAATGTAGCAATAATCTTTGAAAATGATCAGTAAATAGTAGATTTCTTCTTACTATTACTATATGATTACTATAAAAATATCTTTATACAATTTTTTTATTTTTTTTAACTTTTAGTTTTTATTCGTTTTTACTACAAAATGCCCAGACTCTTAAGAATGTAGAAAACATTTTTTTTTTTATATATATATATTTTTTTACTATAAAAATGCTTTGTACATAAAAACGTAGGATTATTTTTAAATCATATAATTTTTATGCTTGCTGGTATGATTTTTGTTGTTGTTGTTGTTGTATATATTAAGGGGTCAATGATTAAAGGTTTATATGGTTTTTGTTGTTGTTATAGAACAAGTGATTTTTAGTATTGTTGTTGGTTAGATTTAAACCTGTTAGAAAAATGGCAGTGAGCTATATAGTTTAAACTTAAACCATACTGATCGTGGTTCATATACCATTATGATGATATCGTTTATAATTAATTAATAAGAATAAATTTTCATCAAAAAATTTTAGTCGAAAGTCATCTAATGTACGAAACACAATTTCAGTTGTAACATTCATAAGTATCGTTATTGCTTACTTGCTAAATATACGCCATGTTTTACACTGCTTAAAACTTGGTGCAAACTTGAATTGATGTTATTAAACAATTGTAATATAAATCAGCTAAGAAATATAAATGGCTGTATACAATAATTCCAGTCTTTTAGTTTAGGATTAATGAAATATTTCAGTGATAGAGATCACTAAAAATGTTATTGAGTTTTATGTAAATCAATGGTAATAAAACCATTGAAATATGGGATACAAGACTGCATAGAGGTTTAAAGGATCAAATCGGACAATAAATATAACCATATATAGAAATATGACGCATTTGAAAAAATGTTTTGATTCTGGTAGCTTTGCTAAGTGTTATACAAAGTACACTAAATACACAAATAAAAGAAAAAGATGGTTTTAATGACAAAAATTGGCAAGAGAAATATTAAAAATTAATTTTATTATTTCTATTTGGATATTTAAGTGTAGATGTGATTCATCATTTCACCAATCTTTCGATTACACAATACATTTCTTAGTTATGCCATTTGGTTTTCTAATACATGCAATTTACTGTTGACCTATAACTCGAACACTAGAGGCTTCTATTTGTTTGGTAGATATATCCCACAACTTAATGAAAATTATATTAAATTTGGATTTTAGTTAACATTAACACTGGAGGCCATTATATATAAGTCTTTGTTGTCCCATTAATTATATGAAAATTACATTACACATTCTTCAGGTTCAGCTATTTTGCTTAGCGGATTTCTGTTATTAAAATATTTATCAGTTCGCTCAAACTATTGAAAATAATTAAATAAAATATTCATCTATACTCAACATATTAATTAATTATTATTACTATTTTATATGTACTTAGTATTTAAAATTTAAAACAAATTTATTTAAATTATATAAAATTAATTATAAATTCAGTAATTATGAAGTTTACGGTCTCTGATTTTATCTATATATATATATTACATTAAATCTTCACACTTAACACAATCCAGGAAATTCATTAATTGCAAAAAAAAAAATTATTTTACATTACTATAATTTTCCTGTATATTAAAAAGTGTATAAAAAAAACCTATAAAATCCAAAAAGATTTTTTTTTTACGTTACGTTCTTACTATGAAGAATAGCGATTAATTTTTTTTTTCAAATCAAAAGTTTGTATTACTCATCATTAGCATTAGCATTGAGTGCAGTTTATATTAAAATAAAAAAAAAATATTTTGTTGCAATCTGAGAAGTCCTTTAAGCGCAGTCTTCATCGTAATACTTTTTTTTTTTTAACTCCATATAGAAAGATAATACATTAAATTTGTAAAAATTTACGTTAGATATTTTTATCTTTCATTTATAACATTTTTTTTTATATTTTGTCATTATAATATAAATAAAAATTCTAACCTAGGGGTAGGCAAAAACTCGGAGATTGTTAGTAGCACTTAGAAAAAAATTTTAGGATTGTATAATTTCAGATTTCATTTAAATAATCACGAAATTTTGACATGTAGCTTCTAAAATTACCGCCACTTAATAGTCTAGAACTACATAGATCATGAACCTAACTTCCGTGCCAATTTTCGGTTTATATAAATAGTGAACTAGTTCACAACGATAGAGTATCAAGTTAGTACGTATTAAGCAATCATCAGATTAGACTACATTTACACTAAATATTTGATTCATCAGCGATTTCTGGTGCCGCATTGAAACTTAAATTGTAGACTTATTTTACTACAATCCTGACATGCTGCACGCCAAATATTTAATAGTGGTACTAAGCAAATAGTATTTCCATACACAGTCATCGCTACAATACGTATCCTTCCTAATAATCATTTACACTTACTTTGTGCCCTGCAAACCAACCACTTGAATGGTAATAAAAAAATAATGTAAAAAGTCATCGGAATTTTTTTTAGAACCTTCTTATTATTTTCCAATCGTTATTTTCTATCATAACATTTCCTAGTGATTCCATATAACTCCTCGTAAAATTATTTAAAAAATAAAACATTTATTTACATTTTAAAACCGGACACATAATACTTTTGATGTAATGTACTTGAACCATGGATCACTAATTTTAGTACAACGAAATAAATCTTCTTTGTCTGTTGGTTACTTTTATTTGTTGCATCTGTAATTAAACAAAATTAAATCGTAAAAAATAGTAAAAATTTCTATTTTGTGGACAATTTTTTTCCATTTTATTGTTGGTTTTTGAAAATGGACACGCTTTTATGAATTTATATGTTACAAATGAAAAAAATGATTTGAATAATTAATATTAACTAAAAATATCTAACTCGTAAAATTAAAATAATGATAAGGTAGACAAAAATAAAAATTAGTTTTTTAATAAAGTTAATAAATAAAATAAAAAATTTCTTCAATTACTTGTGATTTAGTTTACATTCCGTACTGAGAGAAGTCCATTCGAAACTATAAGTTTTAGGAAATTTTATAGCGATTTATTTTATAAGATTTGATATTTTTAAATTATTATTAAATTTGTTTTTCTTTTATAACTTCTAGGAGCTATCTAACCCGAGTAGTTGCTGCTGTCTTTACCACTATGACATGTGAGATGTGATGTTTTTAGTTCCAGGATAAACGATCATCTCCAGGTAATTTTTGGCATAAATATTCCAAATATGATATGGAGATATTTGTTGATGTATACCTACAATTTCTTTAAGATATTGTTATAAATTAGTCAGGCTTCGCTACTACATATATGTCCAGTACTGATTTTACACATGAATTGAATATTACCAGGTTTCGTTTTTGTTAAATCTGGCAACTTTTCCATATAGGACTTGTTGTCCGAATGGTAATCTTGTTTTTCGAAGTTTCAGACTTCGCGACGCCACCTTCTATTATAAAAATATTTACGTATTCGATGGGGTTTCATTCGATGGTAATGTTTCTGCTCTGTTGCAGTTGTTAATATTCCATTATTTGTTAATTATGATTAATTATGCCATTATCACTTGATCCTCTTTCCTTAATTTCCTTAACTGCACTTTCCTTAATTTTCTATAAGTTTTCTATAGAAAACATACTTAATTTTTTATAGTTTGGAGTGATTTTGATGTGTAACCATTTACCTTTAAATAATTTCAACTGTAGTCTTACTGAGACCGATGCCAAATTCAAACTGGTTGCTTCGATTAATCAGAATTTAGCTATTCCTAGATCCTGTCTGAGTCTGTGTAGTGATTATAAAATAGTTATAGAAATTTCGATTAAATTAACTTTTTCTGGACTAGTACAAATCAACTGATAAACGCCACTCCTAATATTCAGGAATCCTGTCAAAAAAAATATGTCAAAGAGGACGACATCAAAACATGGAAAGTTGTACAAAATGTCTGATAACAAATACCAATTTCCTTCCTATCGAATTCGAACTGTTATAATATTTATATTTATAATAATAATTTTTGCTTTGTGATCATTATTTATTGTAAAAAAACTAATAATTTTAGCTTAGTGATTAAAAAAATAAAATTTTATAATTTGTAAATTTCTGAATAATTTTTTTTTTTTTTTGTAAATTTAACCGATAGACAGACAACATTTTTTGATGATGATAGCATTAAAAAGCACGCTTTTAATATGTAATTTACAAAAGAAAATAAATTTAAATATTTTATTATCAAATTTCAAATATTTATTTTAGTATTTATATCTATAACTATCTAAATATGTTCAAAATATGAAAATATTTAATGTTTATACAAAAGTTTGTCAAATTTTGCGTAAATTTGTTAATTATTATATCGAAAATTGTTAATTATTGCAAATTTTTAGTTTTATTGACGTAAATTTTTTATTATTTTTAATTTTTTTTGTGTAAATTCATCATAAATTTTTATAAGTTCATAATTTAATTTAGTAATTTAGACAAAAATCAACTAATTATTAAAAAATCATTTATAAATTGTTTGTATTATGCTAATAATTATCGTAAACTGGAAATGATTTATATGTAGATGATTCTGTATCATAGAAATTGAACGATTGTAATCAGTATAGAACCAGGTGACGAACATCTAGAATATTCAAAACATGTGGAAGTGAAAACTAATTAAAACATATTTAGGCTAGAATCAAAAAAACTGATTAAGTAACACAGAAACTTGTGGAATTCATAGATTGAAATAAATAAAATTCAAAGTGAAATCGGTGAACTATGAGTAAAAATCGTGGTGGCATTACATAAATATCGCGCTGTAAGTGCAATCTTCAAAGAACAATAAATTTTATCCATTTACATTATACTCAGAACTTGAATTAATCATCTTCACTATTAAATCACAATCTTTTTCATTTGCCTCTCTCTACCCAGCGCTACAGTTCTCTAAAATTAATAACGTTTATTTTTCTTAGTCCTTCTTGGGTGCAGTAGCCCATTTCTTTCATGGTCTACTGTAATAAGTATACTTTCTATGCGTACAAGTTTCGGAATTCCATAATTTGACATTGGTTGGTGGTTGGTTTGAAAAGGGGGAATAGAAGCGACCAAGCCACGTACCTAGACCGTACGGCACGTTGTACCCCTTACGAAACGTTGACCATTTTCACCACGAATCGTGCCATCCCACTTCCTTTATAAAGTTTGTCAACTTCGCAGGTTTTACACTGCTTAATACTATTAAATCTCCTACAAAATAAGAACCGAAAATTTTTAATCTTTTATTACACAGATTAGGACAGTGACATAAAAGATGCTCAAACGTGCCTCGTCATTTTCAAAACAACAAGCATTTTCAGTTGTCATTCTGAGTCGCCCGGCATGTTTACGTAATAGTAAATGCCCCGTGACAGTTCCTGTGTACAGTCTGAGCATGGGTTTGCCATATTCAGAATACTTCTCGATAATTTGATATTAATTGCATCACATGATTACAATCTTTGTCGATCCAATAATTGATCAATCTTCTTCTATATATCTACAATATCTGCATCTCTTTCGAGGCTATAGATTAGTATTAAGTAATCTTAAAACGTAAGCCTGTCAAACAACAACAGCCAAATACCCAGTAATGTAAGGATATTTTTGAATCTACTCCATGATCCCAAGATGAGTAGTACACCAAATAAATTGTAACTTTCCTGTTCAGTTTCTAAATTTTATTATTAATAAAATGTAATTTCCGACCTGTAATTGTGTTTAGAATAATCTCACAAATACCAAAACTCAGAGGAGTCTACAAATTCTTAATATGTTGCTGAATAAATCCGCATCAAATTAGTATTTATATTTTTTTTTTTCAGATAAGAAAATCAATCATTTTCATTTCGTCTTTCCCATATTATAAAACCTATAACCATTTTATAAAACTCATCATAATTAACTCATAAATTCCGCAATTTTAATTCTACCTGATTATTTAAGAATAACTTTTCGATATTATATTTTCATTATTTATTTATATAAACTTGAATTATTGTTATCTTAAATATTGATTCAGTTTTTGAGCTCATAAATAAGACAAAAATATTTATAAATTTTTTTTTTTTTTTTTTGAAACTATAGTAAATAATATTTATCTATAAAAGATCATTCAATATTTACTTGGAATTGAATACAAAGATTGACATTGAAAAACAATATATGTATATAAAAAAAAATTCTATCTTAAACGACGATTATCAACAAAATAAACTACAAAATCTCATCCAATTAAGTAAGTAAAAAAAAGGGACAATTCTTCTTTATAACAACAACAAAAGATATAAAAAAGAGCAATGATTTTTTTTTCAAAAAAATTTAAACCTCTTGAACGCAACAATACCAAATCACAAAGAATTTCTTACTATAAAATCGTAAAACGTAAAATATAAAAAAAAAACAGATAAATCAACGTATCACAAGATCACAACGTACCAGCAGTGAATTAAAAAACCGCAATATTATACCTGATCTTAAAGACTACATCAAAATATAATAAGGATCAATACTTCAGCCTAAAAAAAACACATATAAGGAGTAGTGGATTGGGAAAAAGGGAATATAAAATTCAATGGAATTTCACTTTACAAAAATAATAAAAAAAAAATTTAAAAAACCGACACATAAAGAAACCGAGACATTTTTCCATTCCAAAATCGAATGTCGAATGTGTGTCTGTGTTTGTGTGAACGATCCCGATATTAATCAAACTTTTAGATTACGATAGCTCTTAAATCTGGTCTGTAGTATAATATCGTCATTATTGGAAAATAGTGTAAAGCCTTTTTCTAATAATATTGAACAATGGAAATTTATTTCTAGTTAATTATTTATTATAGGAATTCCGAGTTTAAAAATATATAATTTTCAGATTTGTGGTTCAAATTCTATAAATAAAAAAAATACGTATAATTTTTATAAACGGTGTAAATCAATTGTAAAAACTGAACAATATGAACCTTATTATGTTGGTGGGACAGGGGCGTGAAGTTCATAGGTGCAAGATGTGCATTGTACACGAAACTTAATGAACAATGTAGACGTCGTCAGTGAACCAATCTTTGAATCAATGTTTCAAGACGCATCAGCAGTGGAGATTATTACATTCTTCAAGCTGGTTGTAAATTTTCAATACAAACATTTCAACTTGGTTTACAATTGTCAAAAAGCTCTTTTTTTCATCATGATAGTGTCAAATGATAAACGAAATTATCTAATAAAGGTTGATTACAAATTAATTATAATTTAATATTATTTTAATCAGTAAAAAAAATATTGATAACATAAACATATAAAAACATGTGTTTTTGACATGATACAAACTTGACCAAGTTGTCAACACGTTGATAAACATGTTTTATAAACAACGCCGACAATATTGATTGTAATATAATTGATATACAAATGTTCAAAGTTGAAGTTTGAAATGTCATACTGGCGTTCACATTAAAATAACATCATAAAACGAGCTGATCGAAATTTTAATTTCACCCTTTATTTCTAGTTGCATTGCTTCATTTTATTAATTGATCATTTCGTGTAACTTATCCCACCTATTTATACTTACAAGCTTACAGCAATTATACCTTGACAACCCAAAATTTATTGAAATTGATTGAGGAGCAAAATATACTGTTAACCGAATAATTTCAATTGAAAATAAGCTATAGTTGATGATTGGTATTGATAATATTCTTAATAAATTATGACATTGCACACAAACTTTCAATCTGCACTGTACGCCCCTGGTTTTATACTATATAAAATACTACATACTATATGTTTAATTATTCTTGGGTCCCTTCGATCAGCTCTCCAACATATTTTTCATTCCCTGGCCTAAATTTTTTATGATTATACTACATACATTTTTACAATATATCGTCTTCCCTTATTGGAATAAAAGAGTTTTTCATTTCGTTCTTCTTGTTATACATATTTAATTTATAAAATCTTTTTAGCCAGAGTGAGCAAGTTTTGCGTGATATTTTATCATATGTAACCAGAAGAAAAATATGTGTCCATTTAAAAAAAAAAATAATAAACGTTTTTTTTAAAAGGCAACGAAAAAAACGAAGGCAGTAAAATGTAGAACTTTACACAAAATATGCGTGTATATTTTATTATATATTTTGTACAATAATCCAGTTTGGAGCAGTTTATGGTAATAGTAGTAAATGTGAAGACGGAGGAGAAGGAGATTAAAAAAAAATTGTAAATTAATATATGAAAAATATTTTTTTTTTTAAAGTGTTCCGGTTAAGAGATTCTTAAAGAAAATCAGTTCAGTTTTATGTTAAGAATATGAACTAACGATCATTATTATAATTGTAATTCCGATCAAAATACATGTTAATTTTAAAATATTGTTTGGTAATGTTATAAGATATTCTTATATGTTCTTCGTTTCTTATTTTTACAGATCCACAAATGAAATTACAATTTAATGGTTCACAAAATTAACTTTATCCTAAGTTACTTCAATATAGCAACTTAAAGAACATTTTATAAATAATACTTAAAGTATTGCTTAATTAACATATAAGTGTGATTAACAAATTATTTCGTAAATGTTGTACGGAAAATTTTCGGATTCTTAATAGATTGTCAGTTGCTGATAAAACCCAGACTTTATCAAAATATCCTTCGTTCCTTATTTTATTCAAATAAATTTTAATAAAATAATATCCTGAAATTGGAACTTCAACTAACTGTACTGTTTATGTGATTGAAGCCAATAATTTTTATAAATCTTTATTAGAAATGTAAGCTTTTCAACACATATTCCATCCTTAGTGAAGTGTACCAAAACCTAGACCTTTAGGGTCGGTTATACATTCCACATCATGTCTTATTCTACCCTAGAGCACATCATTCAATAATTTACCTCTCTCATGAACTAGTCTAAACGGTATCAACCTGCCCGCCTCGTCCATGTTGGTTAAAAAATTACGTTCCAAGTGTTTAAGTCTTTTATATCTTACTTTCCTTAGGAAACAGAAAAATCGCGGCTGATTATAATACCATAAACCACCATATAGGATACAAGCCTGAGTTCTCTATATAAACTATGTCCATCTAGTTTTAATTTTCAATTTATTTACACAAAACAACAGAATAACAACGCCAACAAAATTAGTAAAAGTATTAATCGCTGTCGAGTATAATTTCATGAATATGATATAGATTCCAGTCAGCTTTCAGAGTTTAGACTAAGTAGTTCAGTTCAGTTCAGTTCAGTTCAGACTATCATTAGAATAGTCATATAGAGTTACACTAAGTGCTGAGGCTCTACTTTGCATATCAATCTTCTTTCCGTATCGGCACTCTGTACGTAGCCTAACAAATGGAATTTAAATTTTCAAAACTATATATACATAACTAATAAAATATTATAAAAAAAAAAAAAAACTTAACATGAAATTCGCGGTCTTGTGTAGTAAAATAAAACATTTCACATGTTTCTGTTTCGGTTTTTCTTATTCTGAATATTTTCACGTGTATCGTCATCCATAATTCCAAGAGGAGTTTGTTATTTTTCTTTGAATAATTGTTGAACTTTTTTTTTTTTTCCTCTTTTTAATTTTATTTTGTATAATATTAAAGATGGTCTGATGGTCCATTTATTCATGCCGAAAGAATATTGAAAGTTACTCTGTATCCAATTTAGAACTATATACGTACGATATAATGTGTTGTCGGAGTTGTTGAAGAGCTTATTATATAAAACACAGACGAGTTATACAATATAAGAAAAAAAAAATCCTTTTTCTTGTTGCTGTAATAGCCTTTAAATCGAATTTTATTTAATCAATGGCTGACGATAATATCTAATTTTAAAAAATTTATATATGTATAAATAAATGGAATTTTCTAAATATGGTTATATCGAAATTTATTGATATCACAGTAAAAATTTTTTTTAGAAATTGTCGGGATTATTTATAAAATAGAATTCTAAATATAAAAAGTTGGACAAAATAAAAAATAAGAAACATTTTTTTTTAGCAATGTCATTAAATTAATTATTTTTCATTTTAATTTTGCAAAATTAGAAATTTAATAACTTATAGCAATAAGATAGACTAAATAATTAAATTGATAGAGTAGAGTAGAAGGTATATAAAAAAATGTCAAATGTTAAATTTTATTAGCTGTATAATCATTTATATAATGTTAAGTATTCAGATAGTGAACTGTCTGGTTAATGGCTTTTACGTAGATTGCTTTAATCTTTGGCTAAGAGGTTAAATAAATTGTCATCACCCATAAAGATATAGAAGTTATCAATTCTAAATAAACACAATTTTCACCTTATACCTAAATGAACTCTTTTTAATGAATTTTTGATTAAATATATGTAAAGTATATAATCAAAAAACTCTTTTTAAGTATTTGTGATTAATTCGCCGAAATCATTTGACCGAATGCACAATAGACAGAATATAAATCTACGGTATGGAAGGCAGATTACACTAAATAAATTCGGAAATCGTGAGATAAACATATCAAAATTAAGGATTAAGTCGCTCTAAAAACGAGTTAACATCGTGATATACTTTAATTCGCTTTCATTGCGATTTCGATAGCAGTAATGCAAGCGCAGGGTTTTCACAAGCCAAAGCATACTAGAAAATGAAAATTTTTTTCATGGAATTTATCGTCGTCACAATTTCCATTTCATAAATTCTGTTTACGGTCAATCGTATCCTTTTGATCAACTAATTTCAGTCAGTCAGTTCGAAACTATTTTTTAAATTTAAAAATCCGCTTTGCTAAATATACTATTTCATCAAATAATTTCAAAATTCAAATATTAGATTTAAATTATTTATTTGAAGGACCTCTACTGCAACGATGTTTTATGTATGTATATGGATGTATATAGTTATTTTTTTTGTGTACAGAAATAAACATTTTATTTGTTTTCTTTGGAAATTGTTTAACACCCAGAAAAATATTAAATTTTTCAAAATTCTTTTCAAAAGGATGCAAGGATCGCCTTAAAATTTGTAAAAACAAAAATATACATATATAAAAATATTTTTACCAATACAATAACAAAAAAAAAAAAATGTTCTATTCTTTTCATAATATCCTTTGTGTATAGCGCCGGACAGAACTAAAAAGATCAGGGACTGGACCTCAAAATATAATAATAAAAAGGGAAATATTTTTTAAGAGGCTCTTAAGATTTATTTCAATTGTTTTCGGTTTAGGCTTAAAAGAAGATGAATTTTAAAAATTGAACAAAGAGAACCACTTGAAAATGTAAAGAATGTCCTGGCAGGGTGGATGGATGGATGGATGGATATACGTTAAGTTAAACGTTAAACTATAAAAATTAGAAAAATATTAACGATTTTTTTATTTTATTTTTTTTTACTATTTTTGACGCCTGATGTGTAACAGATTTTCAGATTTTACACTATCATTTTTATGATGTCCTTTAATTGTTTAATATTTGAATGACGTCATGAATTAATTGTGGGCATTTTTTTTTTTTGTTTTTACAAAATATTTGTTTTTCCATTGCATTTATTATTATTATTCATAAAATTACAAATTAATATTTACTCGTATAAAATGATACATTATATACTCATATATGAGTCACTTATTGGGGGGTGCACTGCACATCAAAATTATATTTATAATATTTAAAATTATTATAGTTTTGTTTTTTATTTTTCAAAATCGGAATATGAGTAGAATTATTCATGATTAATTTTGCTATTCTTTTATTAATATTATTATTTGAACAATTGAAATATAAAAATAAAATTTACATATTAATTTTTTGTATAGCTTGAGGGTCAGCGTAAAATGAGATTGTTTTAATTTTTAGAATATTTACTATACAAGCAATTTTAAATTATATATTTTTAGATTTTTTCAATTAATTGTGAAATTCAATTTTTGTTATACTATGTAATATAGAAATTGAAGAAGTCGCCTTTTTCAGTTCATTCAAAATCTTTTCGAAAACATTTAGATCAAAAACGTTTAAATCATATTTTGAAAATTTAAATTAATTTATTACCCAAAAGCACTTCCTATGCCACTGTCCGGCAATCACTAGACGCAGAGCTTATACTCTGGGAGAGCCTTACTACCCAACTCTGAAAGAGGTTTCGAACTGCAGTATTAGGAAACTCCTCAAGTTTGCTGTAATTACGAAATCCTTCGAATTACTAGATAACCCCTCAGCACCTTCTCAAAGTTAGTTATCCATAAGAGTGGTATCGCTATGGACCCAGTGTGGTCTATGCGAGGCTTTGCCGCCACTATAACCTAACCTAACCTTATTACCCAAAGCACATAAATAATTTTCTGCCATCCAGGCATAGCGAACAAGAGGCCCTACTTCAAGTATTTTAATCCGGTCCATTACATGGTATTAATTAATATTACGATTAATATTTGACCCTTCAGAATGAATTAAAAAAAATGCAAAAAATTCAGATGAATATAGAAAATTCAGCAATAATTGAGAAGACAATTATTTCTTTATATTACAGAACTCAAAATTAACATTCTTAAATTCTATTTAAGAAATACAATATTTGAAGACATCTTGAACCATTTTGTATAGTCGCGGAATGTTGTAGGTATTCAAAGTGAGCCGTGAAATATTGTTGGTCTTTAAAGTGGTTCTTTAAACTATTTCGGTTGGCCATGTCTGGAGTAATACATGTTCCATACCAATGTATTACATACAATTTAAATCTAGTACAATTTATAGCATTTGACAGAGCATTTTACAGATTGCCAATACGTTTTAAAATTATGATATTAATGAACTCATCATCATATCTGTATTATTCAGAGATTATGTTATCAAAAATCAAATCATTTATTTGAATTATCTTCATTCAAGCTTTACCAATTGTTTTGCATCTAATTTACATTGAAGTTGTCTATTCGATAATTCAAAATCTTTAAAATAAAGTTTTTAGATCCAATTGAATTACTTACAATTGAAGGTAATTACAATTTATATCATTTTACAGATTTGTCCATATTTTTTAGAATTATGATTATTGATGACCTCAACCTCATATTTGTATAATTCAGAGATTCTGTTTCCAAATTATCGTCAATCAAGCCTTAACGGCTAAGCTAAATACAAAAGTTTTTTTTTATTTTCATCAAATCTAAATATCCTGGAATCCCACAAAACTTAAAAATATAATAATAATACCAGAAAATTTCTAAATTAGCTGGAAAACAATTCCAAATTTTAACAATACCCACTTGAGATTTTCTAGCTTATAGACTTATAAGGCTTAGAAAAAATAAATATAATAGAAAACTATTATTTACAAGTATACAAATGGAAAATTATGTGTATCCTTTTGTAAATTAAAACTGTGTGTGCAATGAATAAAGGTCCTTTTTTTGTTAGTCCATACAATAAAAGAAGGAAAGTGTCAAAGGGACTTTCAATGTGTTACGTTGACGTGATTTTTTTTTAATTTTTTTGGTTATTGAATCAATACAGAATCGAATAACAGGTGATCTTAAAAAAAAAGAATAATATAAAAACAAAATTTAATTGTTTTCCAGGTAGACAAAAATTTAATTGAATTTTTATTAGTGAGAAATTATTGATCATAAAATGAATATAAGTTATATAATAAAAATTGAAATTTTTAATATATTTTAAATAAAATATTTTATTATTATTTATTATTGATGGCGGGATCAAATGAATGTTGAAATTCAAAGTAAACTCGAATCAAAGTATAAAAAAAGATTAACTTTATACCTACTTATTTTAAATTTATTTATTATTTCTAAAAGCTATTATGAATTATGCCATCATGTCTTTATTTCAATAAATTCCTGCTTTTTTAAATATTTCCATCACTAGTTTAAATCGTCTTCTCAGACAGTCAGTCATCCCGCCAAAAATCTAAAACATTGAAATTTTTCCTGGTAAGTACTTTCTTACCTGTGCAATTGAATTGATTTGCAATTTTATATTGAAAAAACATTTCGTCTACGTTACACTACTAATACGCCATCTGGTAGTTGCTAGTAAATTCTTATTCCCTTATTTTGTTTTAATTTCTAAATGTTGGTGCAACTGTTAAATGTCAAATAACTTTTTTTCTGTGGCTGTGTTGTGTGTTTGACACAAAAAAAAGTGGATAACAATTTTTGTGTATTAAATAGAAAATTAAATTTTTGTTTTAGTAAATTTGTTAATTAAAAATAACAATTTCCTATAAATTATTATGAAAATGTCTGATTTGGATGCACCAATAACAGAAATTGATTTAGAGGAATTGTTATTTTTTGATACTTTTTCACATGAAGTAAATGAAGTAAGTGACATCGCAAAAAATTTTTTTTTACATTTATAATTTTACCAAGCTACTGCAAAAAAAAAAAAAAATGCCGATTATTAATAATATTTTTAATGAAAATTTTAGGATATTAATTTGGATTTAGTACAATTCCCAAAACCGGTTTACATTACAGAAGTTCGAATCATTCCATTAGGTGCCCGAGTACAAGCTGATTTTCCAGGTGGCGTTCGTTTAGGTGCCACAAATCCATCAAAATTTGGTATAGAATTTTTTGTGAATGATTTAGGTAAACCGGGCGCATCGACATTCGAATGTTTGGGTAATTTAGAATACAATCAAAATAATTGTATTCATTTAGAATGTACCGAAGAGAAAATACCAACTGATGGTTTAGTATTACGTGGATGGTATACAACAATAACATTAGCTGTTTATGGTACATTAACAAAACATGTTGCTGGTCAAATTGCCAGTCCACCACCAACACCAAATGAATTAACGATAATTGAAAGTGGTAATATAGCTGAACAAAATGTTGTATTAACAGAATCTGATATTGTGCCAACAAGAATAGATGATGAAATAATTCAACCACCAATTTTATTACCAACTGAAATTCCAAATCCATACAATTTAAATACATCTGGTGGTACTGTTGGCGTTATTTATCAAGAGACAAGCGGTTGTGAAGAAATTTGTAATGATTCAACAACTAGACCAACTTATAATGATGATAATTTTTATAATCAATCATCCAGTCAGGATGGTAATAATAGTAGTAGTCGTGGTGAACATGAAAAACGTACAACTAGAAAAAAATCACGATCATCAGAAGAACGATCATCATTGTCAAGTAGAAATCGTACATATTCGAGTAGTAATGATCGTGATTTTAATGCGAAAAAACGTGAATGGTCTAGAAGTCCAGAATATCGTCAGCACAATAGTAGCCGGCGAATTCGTAGTGAACAACAACGATCACGTAAAGATAGTGAAACACATTTAAGTAATGATCATAAACGGCCAAGAAGTCCACCAACACAAATTGATTCACCACCTCCACCACATCGACCCCAATCACCAGATGACAATAATTATAATAATGAAAATAATGATGAAATTTATCGTCGTAGTAAAACAAATGGTAAAATACAACGTGACAGAATTTTATCTGAAGGTATAAAAAGTGTAACTGATAATCAGCAACATGACGAACAGCAACAGCAACCACAAAATGTTGATTCAGCAACTATACAATTAATTGATGACGATGCAATGTCTGAACAATTTGAACCAATTTTAAGTGATGACGAAATATTAGGCGATGATGAGAATAATATTAATAATAATAATCAAGATGATATTAATAATGATGATTTGGATATTGAAATGGAAGAATTAATGTTTGAAAATGCACCAAAATTATATGATCCATTTAAAATGCCATTAAATGTATATAATGTGAATTTTAAGGAAATATGTCAAAAAGATATTTGTATAATACGGAATATATTTGGTAAAATTTTAGTACAAACACAAACAAATAGTATTAAAGAATATCTAAATGCTAATATTGATGAAAAAGAGAATTTCGTGAATTTATGTGAAAATTTAGTAAATCAATTGAATCATGTTAGTCATTTTCCAATTAAAAAACGGAATTTCATATTAGCAGCATTGTTTAAAGGTAAAAATTTTATTTTTTTTAATAAAATTTAAAACAAAATTCATTAATTTTTTTTTATTTTATTTTTGTAGAACAAACTGATAATCTGCAACTTGCCTCAAATATACTCAAAATTGCATTAGATTTTGAATGTGCTACTTCTCAGCCACAACCAGGTTATAAAATACGTCATATAAAACTTGGACCACGTTTAGCTGAGCTATTTTCATATTCAGTTGATGTATTAAAAAAATGCATTAAAATTGATAAAATGGATTTATTTCAAAGTCTTTTTGATCTATATTTACAAAATCATATGGCATTATCAATAAAATTAATTATTTTACGGGCAATTTATGGTATTTTAGATACAAAAATTGGTGTTGAAATGTTTCTAAATAATAAAATAACAAATGGCTATCAACAACTATTAATTATTTTACAAAATCAACCATTAACACGTGCTAAATATGCATTAAAAGCAATTATGAATAAATTAAATTTGTATGAAGCTATGGAAAATGTTCGAAAAATTGTAACAAAATATTTTATTGCAACAACAGCTACCTGTAACAATAATACTAATAATGATGAAATTAATGATGATTTTTCAGAATTAGAAATATGTTTAAATCAAATTATTGATGCATTCTCAGTACAATCATCATTATGTTATCAACAACCGAAACGTTTTTTACCAGTTACAAATAAATTTGAAATTATTAATGATACAAGTGCCCAACAAAGTTGGTCTAATATGTATCAATCATATTTAAAAGAACATTTATTATTTGAATCAATTTTATTAATAATAATTAATCAAAATTTTATACCATTAAATTTATTAAATATTACATTAGAATTATTAACAATATTAATAAGATCAAATATTGGTTTAAATTATTTAATTGATAATTCAATTGAAACTGCACAAATATTGGTAGATTGTTTATTGGATAAAGATGAAAAAATTAACAGTGATGTTAAAGTAGAAACTGAACATAAGGTAAATATTTAATATAAATTTTTTATTTATTAATTTAATGATGTGTGTTTATTTCAGGATATAACAAATGGTCATGCTGTTCAAGAAATTCAAGAAATACAAATAATACCAGATTGTTTAAGTGCCATGCAAAAACTAGGTATTGAAATAGCCTATAAAATACAAATAATTTATCATATTATTGCAATAAATAATAATCGTGATAATATTGATATTATTTGTGAACATTTATATTCATTACATGGACAAAATATGAAATTACCAAATCGTTTTTATTTAATTGAAATATTGGGTTATAATGGTAACTTATCACCAATATTAAATTTAATTGAAAAAGAACGTAAATTACAAACAAAAAGATTATTAGATTCACCAGGTAGTAAATATAAATCACCAATATTAAGTTTATCAATTGATTTATTAGATTCATTTGTACGTAATTCAATTAATTTAGAATATTTAATAACACATGGACAAATATTATTAGATTTAGTTAAAAATTATGATATTTTTGATTCATCTGTATCAGCAATATTACAAGAAATGTCAATTTATTTAAAACCATTAGAATTGGTACAAAATACAAATTTTGAATATAATGATGTAACAGGATTATTTGAGATTATTAAACGTAGTATTGAATATATAACAACATTTCCGGGTGATTTAATTATGGGATTACGTATATTAAAATATTTAACAATTGGTAATGATAATAATTTATCAACAGTACAACAACAACAAAATTATTTAACAAATGAATTGAAATATCGTTATATAATGTTACAATTTTATTCATTTGATGGTATTTTAATATTATTAAATATATTGGAAAAATTAAATGGTTATTTTGAACAACCTGGTTTACATGGACCAACATTAATGACTATTCAAGGTATACAAACATGTCAAATAATCCAACCAACATTAGAAATTCTTAAAGATATGTTAACATTTGCAATACAATGTCGATCAACACAATTTAAAGATGTTACGGCAATTGAACATTTAATGAAATGTTATTTTTTAATGCATTATTATCCAGAAAAAAGTCCAGCTTATGAGATTGCACAAAAAAATCAATTATTAATAATAAAAATATTATTAGCATATACACAACCGAATGAAGTCGAAGAAGAATTAGTGCATAAAAGTTTATGGACCCAAATGATACGGGAGGTTATTAAAAATATATTAAGTGGACCATCAACATTTTTACCTGGTTTGAAAATATTCTGTGAACTGATACCATTACCATTACCAATACAAGTTTTAAAATCAATTAATGATATTGAAAAACAACGTTTAGTTACGGAACGTAAATTATGGTCAGCACATTTACATCCCGAATGTTTTATTATAAATGAATTAATACAAACAATATGTACAACATCACATAAACAATTATCAAATTTATTAATAAAAATATGTTGGAAATTAAGTGATTTAGCACCAAATATGACATTATTGATATCAAAAACAATAATTGATTTAATTGTAATTGAATATGGTCAAAATTGTATAAATACTGGATGTAGTGGACATTTAGTTAGATTATTAAATTTTTTTACAAAATTAACTAATTATGCATCAATTAAAATATCAGCATTATCAATATTTTCTGGCAAACCAACAGAATATTTTAATCAAATGTTATTAAATAATAATAAAAGCGATATTCATCATATACAATGTCAAATTAATATCCATAAAATATTAAGAAATTTTTTTAATACCAAAATTTCATTAAATAATCCAAAATGTTGTAATAATATAGAATTAAATTTAGCATGTAGTTTGCCATCTAAAGAACTTATTCCTGACATTATAAATGCAATTTGTGGAAATTTATTAAATTCAGAAAATAAACTGACGGTAATAGAAGAAGCTTTAAAGAATTTAATTATTTTAACTGAACACGAGTAAGTTTCTTAAATTTTGTTATTAATTAATTTGAAATAACACATTTTTTTTTTTCAGTATTACTTTTTACTATTTGCGACAAAATTTGTTGACCAAATTTGAAGAATATGGAAAATTTCTACAAAAACTTATAAATTTTAATAAAACGGACGAAAATTTTATAAAAAATTGTGAATATGTTATAAAATTTTATAGAGCACTTTTGAATTGTCAAGAATCTCAAGAGAACATACCACAAAGAACTTTAAAAATTACATTAACTGAATTGGCTAATATATTGACATGGAAAAGTAATAGTGACAGTGAAGAAAATATATCAAAAATTCATCCATTATACCAAATTAAATTATATTTATTGGAATACTCTACTAAAACAAATGTTAATGTTATTGATTATCAAGAAATTATTCAAGATTATACAAATTTAATAGAAGAACTTGAAAATCTGAAAAATATACCAGAAACCGAAGATGAAATATTAGTAACAGAACCGAATTTATCACAAGCAGAAGGAATCGTTACACAATATTTATCTAGACCAATATTTACTGTATGCCCAAATATCAATGATAATTTACTTGAATTTTTATATTGGCAAGAATTAGATGATAAAATGGATTCTTCGGTAGCTGAACGGATTTCATGTAATTTAACGGAAATAGTATCAAGTTGTATGCCACCAGAAACAAATTTACAAGCTGATTGTAAACGAATTTTACATTTATCTGTATCGCCACAATCAAACCGAGAACGTACAACAACAGCACCATGTTTTCGTACCAGGCGTGTTGAAGTTGAACCACAAACTGGTCGACCCGAAAAGAAAATTTTCGTATCACCAATGCGTGGTAGAGGTTTTCAACGTGCACCGCCATCACGTAGTGATTTATTCCGTTCACGACCACCAAATACTTCGCGGCCACCATCATTACATGTTGATGATTTTCTGGCATTAGAAACATGTGGTGCCCAGCCAACTGGTCCAACTGGTTATAATAAATTATCACGTGATATTATTGGTATTCGTGGTACACGGGGACGTGGTAGAGGTGCACGTATATCAAATGTTGCTGGAGGATTGTATAGGTAAAAAAATATTTTGAAGAAAAAATAATTTTAAGACATAAATTAAATTTTTTCCATTTTTTTTTTTTATTTTTTTTTTTAATAGGAAAGCAAATATTTTTAGAACTAATAGTCCAAGTACATGGAATCATATAGATGGTAATGTACAACATCCACCACCACCACCACCTCAACATTTTCGTACAGCTACCTCAGAACCAGTTGTTATGCCGCCACATTTTTCAAATGAATCACATTATACACAATCGCATTTTGTTGCTGGACCATCAATACGTTCAAGAGGTCGTGGTCGTGGTAGAATTCTTAGATGAGAAATATCATCGTTATTATTTGACAATGACAATTAATCATTGTTTTATTTTATTTTAATTTTTTAATTTGTCGTGCGATTAAATTTCAAATAAAAAAAAAAAAATGTTAATTGAATATAAAATATTTAAAATCAGTATATAAGCAAAAAATGTAATTATTTTTAATAATAAATGAATTTTTTTAATTTAAATTTACTTTTTTTCTTGTCTTTCTTTATTTTAATCAATTCTTATACAATAATTAAATGGATGGAATCAAAGCTTTTTTTTTTGGGATTCTGGAATTTCTAAAATATTATTGGATGCGATAAAATCTCGACTTTACATGACTTAAGTAAATAATTATTTTAAATTCATTGTTTTACATTTTTTTAAATTTTTTACTGTATTTTAACATTTTTTGTTAATCTTTTATTAAATTCTTTTTTCATTCTCAGATAAATAAAATTGATTTTATATTTTCCTCCCTTATTTGGTATTCACGTCCTTTTTTTTAGTTTTAACAAGTCACAAGTAAATTATATATTTTTTGATAAAAATCGGGAGCAAAAGGTATAAAATGGAGTCACTACTTTTAATGGCGCCCGTCACTATAATTTTGAATATTTATTTTTAAGATTTCTATTCCAAAATTGGTCCGAGTCGAGATTTCGTGGCATTTTTTTTAAAAAATATTAATTTTATGTTTCTCCAGATTGTTATAAAAATCAAATTACTATTTTTTTTTAATTATCTGATAAATCTGAAATACCTTCAACATTTATATTTATAATCGGTTTATCTAAATCAATTAATGGTGGTGATTTTGAGTTACCATCATCAGACATTGTAAATGGTTGTATATCTAAATTAAGTGATGATTGTTTTTCATCAATAATTGTTTGATCCAAATTAAAATTATCAATTGTAAATTGATCAACATTTAAAAATAAACCAGTATCTAAACTTAATTGACAATTATTATTATTACTATTATTATCAATAATATTACCACCGTCATTAACTAATGAATTTGATAAATTTGTTGAAGAATTTATTAAATGTTGTTGAGATTGATGTTGATTTTGCTGATGCTGTTGTTGTTGATGCTGCTGCTGTTGTTGTTGTTGTGTTAAACAAATATCATTTTGGCAATTTTGTAAATTACCATCTAATTGTAAACAAGATGTTGATGGTGGAAATGTTGACCATTCCATTGATAAACCACCAGTACCACGTTCTAATCCCATATGATCAATATTTAAATTTAAAAATATATTTGGTGATATTCGTGTTGGTGATAATTCACTATCCATCAATTTATTATGTTCATTGTCCATAGATTGAAGAGATTGTTGTATTGATTGTGGTGGTGGCGGTGTATCCGAAAGTAAGGCATTATCAGTAAAATTTTGTAGACAATCTGTGTAAAACAAAAAAAATTTAAATTAAATATATAAAATAGTTTTTACTATTTTATGAATTTTTTTTACCATTTTGTAATTGACTGTCTATTAAATGATGATTATTACCTAAATTATAATCACCACTTAAATTATGTCCTATAGTATCAATTTTTTCCTGTTTACGCCATTTTGCCCGTCGATTTTGAAACCATACTTGTACTCTAGCCTCAGTTAATTCTAATTTTTCTGCTAATTCCTCACGAAAAAATACATCCGGATAATGTGTTCTTTGAAATGCTCTTTCCAATTCTTGTAATTGTAATGTATTAAATGTTGTTCTACACAAAAAAAAAAATTATAATCAATTTTTTTATTTTATATTAACACATAAATTTATTTAAATTAAATTAATAAATTAGGTTTATTTTATATACCTGTAACGTCGTTGTTTTCGTTTCATTATATTTTATTTTAATTTAGTTTTTAACTGGCATTTGTTTCTTTTACACTTAACAAAAATTCGCTACAAACCTCAATAAATATTTTTTGAAATATTTAAATATTGAATTTTTATTATTTCTTTTTTGTTGGATTTGTGAGAATTGGAGGGCTTCGCGTATAGTGAACTTGTCTATTTATCTATTTTAGGTGTAAAAATGTATGTATGTAAAATTTTTGGAGTTAAACTATTTTTATTTATATTATTATTTGAAAATAATTAAATAATTAGCACCATTTTTTTTTTTGGTTTTTGTTTAAACTTTTATTTCAAATAATATTCTTATAAATTATATATAAAATAAGAATTAATTATTTAAAAATATAAATATCTAAAACTTATAACTATACACTAACGACAACATGACTGACCATTTGAGGTTTGCTTATCTATTATTCTTCTATTCAAATTTTTTTTTTCTTCAGAGTCATAGTAAAGCTTTAAATGCGTAAAAGAAACCATACAAATTCTAACGATACTATTTTTTATTTCACCATTTCACGGTAGTTTTTAGGTATTGTATAGCTATAGACAGTAAAGTCTCAAAAAAAATAATAGGTGTTAGATAATATAGAAGAAATTGTAGGAAATAAACTGAGTAGGGTGGCGAATGTTCGACCAATAGATCTATCTGTTTAGGTCGCAGTGTAGGGAGACGGAGTTTCGTACTTCTGCCTTATCGATAATAAAGATCTATCTATCCTACCTAATGTAATACCTACAATTTATAAGTTTTAGTTCACATTTTCTGGTTGAAGTGTAGTGCTTAAGTTTGGAGTAAGAGTAACGGTGGGCCACAGTCTATCCTAATCATTGCAATCATTTTTTGCGTATTGTAGTATCTCTTCTAATTATTCGTCATTGATCAAGCTGTATTGATGAAACAGTACAGTTGATTTAGTGAAAACCGCCTCGTTTCCGTTGGAGCAACAACATAACCATGTAGGTTTCGAAGAATTTCAGAATGTAATCCGCATCCGGCGTTTCTTACTCGCGTTGATAGGAACGAGAACTAAGAACATTTACAATTAGGACTTCAGGGGAAAATAATAATGATGTGCAACTTCCATAGTGAAGAGGAACCATAAGAAGAAAAAATTATAAAATTGTTTTTATCGTTAGCCTTTTTCTAATAATCGTATTTCTTATTCTGTATTGAATCCAAACAGTTTTGACTTTACAAAAGAAATGTACGTATGTAAATTAAATTTGAAGCCCAAAAATACGAAAATTTGAGAATTTTATACATTTTCAATTTTAAATTCTGGTTTCGTATATCGTTTACTTTACTGTATGATTCGAGTTTCTATATTTTTTGAACGGTATGGAATGGTCACAATAAATATAATTTATGTCTAGCATGGTATCCGCACAATTAGCTCTATTCACAAATTGAATTGAAATAAATGATCGAATAACGAATACCCAATCTAATTGATCGAATACAGAATCAGTAGTAAAATCAAATAAAATATCATTAACTGAAACCAAAATTCACAAAATCCATAAACCTAATTTATGTTTTTTGTTTCGGTCAATTTACCTTTGATCAAATGTGTTAATATATGGTAAATTTACATTTGGTCAATTGTGTATTCGGTCAATATACATTCGAACAATTAACCCCAAATCCGCTATTAATATTTTGTAATTCTAGATCCTGGGTTATTTTTATTTTGATTATTTTGAATAACAAAAATACCCTATACCAATTTAATCTTTTCAAAATTAATTTATCGATATTACCTAGTGAAATTTCGACAAAAAAAAAATATAGGTTACAGAAAAAAACTAGGGGATGTCATATTGTTTTTTTTTTGTTTTAATTATAACATAGAATAAAATCTATAATAAAAATATTCTCAAAAATTATACAGAAATACAAAATTTTTTGGAAAAATGTCTGATACTAATATTAATGAAGATGATTATGACAAACAAACATTGCACACTCTTCAACAGGAAGGAGATTATTCTCGTTTATCAATGGCAGCGGCAGATCCGGGTCAATATCGTTTAAAAGATTTTGAAAAATCTTTACCAACATTAGAACAAGTGGAAGCAATTATTGCAGCTGAAGAAAAAGAATTAGAAGCTGCAGAAGAACTTTTAAGAAAACAAAAAGAAGAAGAAGAAGAAGGAGAAGAAGTTGCAGCACTAGGGGAAAAAGAAGGTGAAGTAGTAGATGCATCTATTAAACAAGATGAAGAAATTGAAGGAGATATAGAAGCAGTTTCAATTGAAGAGAATACTGAGGATGAAGATGAAGGTGATGAAGCAGCACCTATAGAAGAGCCCGAAGACGACGAAGAAGATGAAGAATTTGATGAAGTTATGGATGATGATGAAAAAGTTGATGATGATATGGTTTTTACTGGTTTCGATGATGATGAAAAACAAGATGTTATAGATAAAGTATCATCAGCTGTTATGGTTGTATTTACATTTGATCCAATGTTAATATTAGATGATATTATTGCTATGGCAGTTGAAAGATCTGAATTTAAAAATACTGATGCAATATTACGTAAAAAATTAGATAAGAAAAAATTAATTGAATATTTGAAACAATTATGGCCACAAATATCACAGGAACAAAGAAAGGGTAGCTTATTACAACGTAAAATGGTACATTATTTTCGTAGAAAAAAATATGAACGTGCATTAGTTGATGATAATCATACCGGAATTGTAGATATAGTAGCTAAATATTATGATAATTTATTAATATTAGATGATATTAAAGCTAAACGGAGTTTAATTGAAGTTGAGGCAGCTGAAAAAATTAGATTTTTAAAAATTGAAGAAGCCGAATTACAAGTAGCAGTTAGTGAAGATGCTGAACAATTAGAAGATATATTTCGTGAAACAGCTGCAAATTGTTTTAGTCAAAAAACTGGACAATTTTTACCAGAAAAAGTTATACAAAATATAATTACAAAAATTACAATTTTACGTGATCAAATATCAGAATTAAGACTGGCTTTAATTAAATCTCAACATAAAATGGCATTTTTAAATGAAGTAAATATTTAAATTAAAAATTATTTATTTTTAATATAATTTGTTCATAATATTTTGGTATTGTAAATAATATAATTTTTAAATTAAGTAAAATACTTGTTGTAGAGAGCAAAAAAATTAGAAGATTTAGGAGATGGTCTTTGTCAAGCTGATTTTGAACAGCTTCATGCCGAAACTCAAGGCTTGGGTGATAAAATTGAAGGTTTGTGTAGTTTATAATTATATTGTTTGATTAATCGAAAATTTAAATCAAATTATATCCGAATAGTGAAAATTAACTTGTAATGTACACTGAGCAAAATGTCTATAATTGAATCTTGTACTCATCTTCTAAGATTCGGTTAGGGTAGTATTACTTTTTTATGGAACTCCTGCCGGTTTTTGTAGATAACTAAAATCCATAACTCGATTAAATATTCTCTATATTAAACTAAATTTTATTATTCGCATGGCTACATTTGTTATTTTGCCGCTCCTAAACAATGAATACTGAAGCGCACTATAATTCTTATGAAAATTGATGTTTAATCAACAAATTTAATCAATAATTTTGTATTGCTCAACAAATTTAATCAATAATTTTGTATTGCTCAACAACAATCGACAAATCAATTTCTTTGATTGTAATTTAAGATTAGTTAAACGTATTAAACATAACCGATCCAAAATGGAATTATAAAATGTCATCATTCGAGGTGATTTTCATTTGAAGTCAATTTTTTTGATATTTGTAATCTTTAATGATTTGAATATTTCCGACCAGTTTTCATACGAAGCTTTACAGGCATAGTAAATAACAGCAAGTCATCTAAAATCAGAAAGATTTTTAATGGATCGTCCATTTAAAGCAATATACTTTGGTTAAAAAAGTAATAAATTTCTTAAATTTCATTAATATTTTTTCGTTACAGAACGTAACAATGAACTAAGTAAATTACGAGTTCGTTGCAATTCAAATACTCATATGATATCAAGTATACGAGAAAAATTAAATATGTTAAATAAAACAATTGTTGGACAAGAAAAATCCCTTAAGGAACAACGTGATGAAGTTGCATCAATGCGTAATTATTTAAATTCAATGAAATTGGAACGTGATAATGTACGTAAACGATTGAAAACACGAAGTTTTGAAAGTGGTCTTTTAGATAAACCAATTTTATTACATGATTATGATACAACAACAGAACGTGTCGAAGAACTTGAACAAAATGTTGCATTTTTGAAATCTGAAATGGACAAATACAATGAATTGTTACAAGTATCATTAAGAAAATTAAAATAATTATGAAGATTTTTTTTTGAAGATATTTTATTTTTATATTTTTTTTTTTAAATACATAATTTTTAGTTTTAAATTGAATTTTTTTTTTATTATTGTTTTTGTTTTGTATAAATATACCACAAATTACAAATATATAAGCGGATAAATCAAATTAATAATATGTATTTTTTAATTATATTTTATTGTAAATTCTATAAATATTTAAAAAATGCCATTTTTATCATTACAAAAATTGTATTACAAAAAAGAAAATCCACCGAAAACGAAATTTTTTTGTAAATCTATTCAAATATTTATATTATTAATTAGTATTTTTTCTTGTCTTGTTTATTTTTTTAAATTACTTACGTTTTTTTTTTATATTTACTATTTTTTTTTTTAATAAATTTATAAAAATGCAAAAAATTTTACTTTTTTTTTTTTTTGGTTAGGTTAATTTATAATTTTATTTATTTTTGTTGGAAATGTTTTTTATTTTATTTATTTATAGTATTAAAAATTAATTTGCTAAATTATTTTGTTGTATGTTGTATAAAAAAAAAAAACTGCTACAAATTTTTTTTTGTTTTCATTAATATTTTGTCACAAGAGAGCAGAATTTTATTATATTATTAATTAAATATATTTATATATTAAAAAAAAAAATTTGATTTTAATTCCATATTTTAAGTTTTCTTAATTTTGTTGGATTACTAATAAAAAGTTTTTGTTTATTTTTTAATTTTTATTTTGTATTTTATATCTAAATATATACTTGAGTATCAAAAAATTTGTCATAAAAAGTTTTAAGTCTTTTTTTTTTGTTATTATTTTATTATTACTTATATACTTTATGGTCAATTTAAGTTATCATTTTTAAAAAATTGATAAAAATTTTTATTTTGTTTTTAGCTTAATAAAGAATTACAATAATTTGAAAAAAAAAAATTAAATAAATTGAATTTAAAATAGAAAAGTATTTAATAAAGAGTCAAAATGAGTTTTCAGTAAAGATCTAAAATGAGATCTAAACTGTTGTGGTGTCATTAATCAAGTCTTTTTAGATTATATTTAACGTTCTAATATTATTACTGTTGTTTTTTTTTTTTTTTAAATCACAAAAATTAAAATTAAATTAAAAAAAAAAAATATATTAATTCATTTTTAAATAGAGATGTAAAGAGTTCAATTCACAAGAGAGCTAAGTAAAATTATTTTATAATTTAAAACCTTAAAATTTGTTAATAAAACAACTGAACTTTTTGTTGTTAGCATTTGATAATTCTAAAATGACAGTAAATCCAATTTTGGTAACCAAAAGTCAGAGTGCAGGAGTAATGATGTTAATTTACATTACCAAAATAATGAATTATTTAACGACTCTGCCAAAAGTAAATTTACCAAATACACAAATAACCGTGTACAAAATTAACCGAATCCATAATTTCGACAAAATACAAAATGTGTAATTTAAAAAATTGAATTTATTGAATGTTCTTCAAATGTAAAATTTGAAGTTTATGCACTTTTTTCGGTAAATTTACTTTCATTTTTCTTATTACTAAATTAAAGATCAAAATAATTTTAAAAATTGTTTACATCTCTTATCAATTATTTAAATAATTATTTAATAGTCCATAAAAAAACAAAAATTTAAAATAAATTAATGGACTACTGTACAAAAAATTCAAAATAGACTAGAATTTTTTAAAAATATTAATTTTTTTTTTTACATTTTTAACAATTAAGTAAATTTAAATTAAAAAAGATTTTTTTTTTTTTAAATATGGCAAATATTTTTTTTCTTTAGCATAAAAATTATTAAAATTCTTTTAGTGCACTTGTTTTTAGCATAAAAGAATTTTTTTTATGATTAAAAAAAAAATTAAATTTTTTAAATTACAATCCAGAAAATATAAACAAAAGAGATAAAAGAAAAACACTTCAAATCTGATTATTATTACATCATTAATTTTTATAATGTTCAAATATTTTGAACCAAATTATTTTAAATATTTTTTGTTTTTTATTTATTTTGTATTTAAAATTACAATAATTTTTACTGTTTTGCAAATATTTATAATAATAATATATAATTAATTTCAAAGTCTACACATTATTATTAAATAAGTAGTTAAGATTTTTAACATTATATAGCGCAGAGTAGCAAAAAAGAATTTATTTATTTTAATAAATTTTAATTGATTATTTTTTTTTTTATTTGTGGTGTTTTATGAACAGGCGTGCAAAAAATGAAAAAAAAAACATTAGGTACAAAAAATTTTTTTAAAAAAAACAGACAATAAATTATTAATATTCATTTTTCTATTTAAAAAAAAAAAAATTATTAAGTCTTTTATTCTTCCCATTCATTTTCATCTACACCTTCCATTTCATCTTGTTCAAGTTTTGTATTATATTCCATACGAGCACTAACAGATTTCTGGATCTATAATTGAAAAAGGAAAAATTTAATTAATGAATAAAAGTTGAATAATTATGAAGAAATATTAAAAGTAAATTCAAAAAATATTTTAAAGTAATTACAAATTTTTGAGAATTACTGAAGTGCAGTAAAATTATGCATTACTTTTGATGGAGTTAAAATAATGCATTACTGCAGTAATACAAAATATTTTGTACTTTTGTTCTTTCAAAATTATTCCATAAGTTCTAGTAAAAAGCATGACTCAATAATTTTCTCATAAATTCATATCAAATTTGGTTATTCCATAATCAAAATGTTATTCTAATATAAATAATTATTTTAAGTGAATCACAGAAAGATAAATAATAAATATTTTAACAATACTTTTATAATAATATTTAGTCATAAAAATATGTTTAAAATATTTATTATTAACTGAATTTTGTTTACATTTTTATTTCACTTGTATAGCAATTTACATTAGAGTTAATTAAATACTTTATTTATTTACTTGTTATTTTTTTTTTTGTTCTTATCCATAATAATGGATATTTGTATATTCAGAGGTGATATTCAGTCGGTACTACTGTACCGGTTGTTAAAATTTTCAATAACTTCGAGTTTAATAAACTAATAATATACGAAGTTTCAGTAAACATCCATCAAGATTTTGTTGATGGCAGAGATATAGAAATCAAACTATTACGCCAAAGCTGAAATAAATTCCATAGCAGAATTTGACGCTATTCCACATAACACAAGCAATTCCCCGACGTCGTGTATGAGTAAATACATATCTAATAGTTTGTTTCCAAGCGTACCGGTACTTTAATATTTCTAGTATATTTCCTTCCAAAGAAGACAGTGAATATTCAATTCAAAACGACAGTACGATTAAGATTTAACTAGCAATTGAAATTTTTTTAACTAGCAAATTAAGTTTCCGAACGAAATTATTGATTACCACTGTAATTGAATATTTAAAGACGTGCAAATGAATCGCTGATTAAAAATAATTAATCACAAATTTGTTATTTTCATGAATCTATAAAATTTGAATTAAATTTATTTTTATTACCTTTTGCTGCCGAATTTTTTCGGAATCAGATTGCGTTATAAACTGTGAACTTGGTGTTGATTGTTCAATTTTTTTACCTGCTGGTTGAATAGATGATACTGAAAATAAAAATCACACAAAAAATATTAAACCACATAAAAAATATATAAATAAAATTTTAACACTTACAACATTCCATTCCTTCTGGTTGTAAATTTAATTTTTTTATACGTTTATCATTTAATGAAAACCAATCTGCAGAAGTCATTGTTGCAATCCAAGTGACACGAGTTGGTGGAAACAAATCGTCTTGGAAAAGTTCACTCTAATGAAAAATTATTTATTATAAAAACCATAAATTTATATTAAAAAAATGTAAATTACTTTTAGTCGCGGAACTGTAAAACTTAATGGTTCAATTGTATTATTTGTTAAACGATAAGCTTTAGAAAATTCAACACTAGCAACGTCACAATGATTTTTACTCAAGAAACTCAAACCCTGATGTAATGTTGAACAGCGATGATGTGATAAAGGACAAATATATGGTTCTTCATCGGTTACTTCATAACAATAAATTGTTGAATCACCCTAAATTTTGAATATGAATTATTTAATAGAAAAAACAGTTCGATTGTCTATTAAAATTATACCTTTCCTGTTACAAAAACTGTTGAACTGTCTTCGTCATAGAATGGTATTAATATTGCTGGTGATACATCTAAGCTAACCGTATTCAATGGAGATGTCAGATTTTGTGCATTATAAAGACTTATTTGACGTTCCGAAACCCTAAAAAAAACAAATAAAAATTTATTTTGTGTTTTCAAATTATTGTATTTATATCTGTCGGTCTATACTTACTTATCAAATCCAGTAACAACAATAAATTGACCATCAATTGACCATGTTAATCTAGCACCTCGGGTACCAACTGGTCCATTACCTTCACGAATTGGTTCAGATGATTTTCGTGGATTAAAAACTCTTAATTTACCATCACGACAAACGGTTGCACCATAAATACCACATGGACTCCATGCATAATCAAATATTTGATCAGTATGACCTTTCATATTTAATTTTTCAGTCATTGTTTTTAAATCCCATAATTTTATGGTCATATCATAACTGGCTGTTAATAATACATCATCAGCTAATGGATGATATCGAATAAAATAGATTTTATCCAAGTGTGCAATTAATTCTTTTTCGGGTTCATTTGTTGGTTCCATTAAACCACCGGTTGGTATTTTCCAAAATCGAACAACACCATCATCACATGCTACAGCTAATTTTGTTGAATCGAATGGATCCCATTGAAAATCCATAATATTATTACCATTTACTAATGATGGTATAACACCATCTGGTAAACGTCCCGGTCGATTTAATTCAAATATAGCAATTTTACCACCTGGTCCAGATAATGGTACAGCAACTCTTTCATGATTTGCATGAAAACCATTACATTCACCAGGTATTTGTCGACTTAAATTACGTACATTTTCAATTTGTGTTGATTTATGACCAGCTGTACCTTTTAAATGTCGATATTTTGATACTTTACCAAATACTGTTGATGTGCGTTTTGTATATGATGTTGTTGACGTAGAATTCTGTATTTCTGTTGTATTTGATTTTTTATTTAATTGTTTGTCATCGTTATTATGTCGTGCTCCACTATCAGTTTCAGTTTTTGTTGATTCACGTCGCCTGTATAAAAATAAATTAATCAGCTGATAATTATAAAACATATTTAATCAATTATTTACAATAAAGGTAATGGAGATTGTGGTTTGTCTTCTTGCATACTTTTCGATCGATTTTCGTAAAGTCGACGTCTTTCTGCAATACTACTTCGATTAGCCGATAATCTCTTTAAATCATCTGGTTTATCTTCAGATTCAGTTGAATTTCCAGACGATTCTGAATGATTTAATTCAAAAAGCTAGAAGAAAATTATTCAAAAAGAAAATACGTTATTATTATACAATTTTATTATTTTTTTATATTTATGGTTAATTATATATAGTTGATTTTAAGTAATTTTACTCCCACCTTTTCCGAATTCTCATCTTCAGCTGACTATTTAATTTATGTAGATTTTTTTTTAAAAGTAAATATTAAAATTCTTTAAAAGTTTATCAAATATTTATAAATTACCTTTCGTCGTTCAATTGTTGTTAATGATTTAGCAGCATCAATTGAACCATTTTTGTCAACAACTGCCGGAGAAGATTCTTCCTCTGCACAAAAAAAAAATAAATTTAAAAAAATTTATTGTTTAATTTTAATTTTTGTTATATACTTTTAATTTCAATTTCAACAACATTTCCTGTTGGATTTTTATCATAATTAATATTATCTTCAGAAATTGTTGGTGTTGATAATGATGATATTGTTTCGTTATCATTTCCTGGTGCTTGTGGAACAGCAAAGACTTTATCAAATGATATTTCAGAACTATTACTTGAAAACGGTTTTGGACCAAGTCGTGGCTATTTTAAAATAAAATGAAAAAAAAATTATTTAAATATTTTTTTTGAATATATAAAAATTTGTTTAATCATAATTTGCATGCAACATAAAACATCGAAGAAACATAAAAAAATGTGTAATTATAAATTCCAAAGAAAAAACTTAAGAATGTTGTAATTAATTTGGTGTAGTACTGAACTTGAACAAAATATAACCAAATTTTATCGTTATTTTTCATATTAGTTTAATTGTTTTCGGTTAATTAGCCGCATAAATTTTTAAATACATAATTGGTGGTGAATGGGCTTTGTTAAATTGCATTTCAAGGTTAATTAAAAAAATTAACATATTTGCCAATGAATTACGTTTCACAGCCAACCTATGGTCCTTCCACATCGAGATTATTATCTACTAAATTATGAACTTGTAACTAAATTGTGATTGTTAATTAAACTTTTACTCCCATATTGCAAATACAGTTAGTAGGGAAAACCCTATTGACTTAATAAAATGTTGGTTAAGTTCTTTAATAAATATATTAAGTTCTTTATTAAATAAAATGAATAACGTTTCGGAATTTTGCGTTATCAAAACTGAATTAATCATATCCAAAGTAAAAATTGGAGTTTTTTTTGTATATATTAATATTAATCATAAGATTCAATTTGTTAATTCCAAATAATATTTTGCTTTTAATAATGTGCCAATAAATATTGTAAAAAAGCATATCATTAAATATTTGTAAAAATTCTAGTTGTAGCTGAAATAAAAATTGCAATAAAAATCCTAAAAAAAATTAGTGTAATAAAAAAAAACACTACAAAACGACAAAAATGAGTGACATTATGAGAAAACTGAAACAACATAAACAAATATATTCAAATTATAAATTTCCATTAAGAAAAAAACAAAAAGAAAACTGGACTAAAGAAAAATCAACACAAAATTTCACTATTTTTGTATACAAAAAAATAATAATAATAATCATTTTTTTTGTTTTATATTTTGCTCAACCTTATACGAAGACATTGTGGTCCTTGGTCTTGCAACTGGTCTGAGAACAGGTGTAATAAAATCATCATTTAAAGCAGTTGTTGTTGGTGGTGGTGATGGTGTATTATTATTATCAGTTATAGAATTATTTCTAGAAGTACGTGGCAATGGTTTTGGTGGACTTACACTACCAGGTGGTGATGATGATTGACTACTAGACGATCCATTTGTATCAGTTTCTTCAGAATCATCTGTTGTTTTTATATAATCAATTATGGGATGTTCATTATTAGAATGTTGCTGTTGTTTTTTATCTTTTTCAGAATCAGTTTTATATTTATTGTCGAATTTTCGTATTATATCAATTTTTGATAATGGTTCATCATTAATATCATTATTATAATTATCAGTTTTTGATTTATCATGATTTGCTCCGTCACCATTACGATTAACAACAGTTTTTTCCAATTTTTTTGTTGCTGTTGTTACAGTTTTTATTGTAGCTGGAGAATATTTTTCAATTTTTTGTGCATTCTGATTATTCTTCTTATTCTCAAGATTTTTTAATAATTCAGTTAAATTTCCACGATGAATCTTCAAGGTTGTTGTTGATAGAGGTTTAGTGTGTGTGTATGACAAATTGAATTCATATTTTTTTGTTTTATTATTTAATAGGAAGATTTTTTTTTTTTTTTTTTATTTACAGAAGGAAAAAAAGTAGAAGAAAAAAAATGTAATGATTTATGAAATAAATAATATTAGAAAAATTATTTATACAATTGATGTGTGTTTTTTTTTATCAAGTAATGAAAATAATTTTTTTATTTCATTTAAAATTAATTTAAATTTCATATATTTTTATGAACTAATTTTTGTTTTTTACTTACCATTATTGGAGCATCACCAAATTCACGTTTCTTTGGATCAAGACTCATTTTCGATAAAGGAATATTTGTACCATTTATCCATTGGCTAGCTACCAAATCAGTTTTATAATAATTAGTATCTGGATATAAATCAGTATGAAAATCACGATAAGTCTGAAAAAAAATATATATATATAGAAATGTTCCCAATAAAATAATAATTAAACTTTTTTATTTTTTCTTACCTTTCGTGGCACTTGGTACATAATCGGTATAACCATATTTGAAGTTAATTGTAATACACGATTAACTTCACCTTCCATTACACGTAATGCACGTTTAGCTACTAAACAAGCACCTTTTGTCTGTTCGCCAGTATGACGTAATCCTTCAATTAAATATGGATCTTTGTCAGTTATTTCCATATAATTAATTGTTGTATCACCCTTTCCAGCTAAGAATAACATATTTGTATCTGGATCAAATAATGGCATTAAAATACCCGTTGAACAATCAAGTTCTAATATCTTTTCCGGTTCATTAAAATTACGTATATCACGTATAATAACTTGACGTATACGATTTGCATCAAAACCGGTAGTTAATATACGATTTTGATCACCTAACCAAACAACACGTGAATCTTTAATACTTTGATGACTATCAGCACTTAATTGTATCGGTTGTGCAATATTTCTTGGATCCAATATTCGAACAACTTTATCTTTACAACTTGTTACCAATAATGTACCATCTTGTTTCCAACTAACTGATTGAATAACTTCAGGATGTTCATTATTAGCTAATAAATAAAGAAATAATAATAATATAAAAATTGTATTTGCTATATTTTTTTATTTTTTATATTCTTACAAAATATTTCCTTTTGTTTAGTTAAATCAAAAAGTGTAATACAACCAGCTGCTGTGGAATGTAATAAACAATCAGCTGTTGGATGAAAACCAACAGTTTCGACTCGTCGTTGTTTATGCGAAAATGTACATTCCGGTTCGGTTATTGATTGTTCTAAACCTTTTTCTGGAATATGCCAAATTTTAACCTGAAATTTAATATAATAAACAATAAAAACCATGAAATTAAATACATAATTATAGTTTTATTAATTTACCAAACAATCTTGTGAAGCTGTTGCTAAAATACCATCATGAAATGGTGACCAAATAATATCATTTACTGTATCCGTATGAGCATGTAATAATGGCATATTTTTACTTTTTCTACCACAATCATCAAGTGGTAATATTGCTAAACTATTTCCAGTATGTTCCCAATTAAATGCCATAAATGCACCAGACGCTGCAATATTATTACCATATGTCTGATATGAACCAACACATACATCACGTATACATAATTCTGGTTTTGGTATAATTGGTGCTGCATTTTTATATTTTGAAGCTTTAAATCGCCAAGCCATTATGATGGGTTTTTCACTCTTCTACCCTTTTCTATATGTATTTATTATGGAATTTTAAATTTCTATTCTAATGTCTTTTACTGAGCACAATAATTTACTAATACTGTATTGGAAAATTGCTAAAAAAGTAATATATTTTTTGAAAGAAACATAATAAAAAAAAATTAATTATTTTGATTTCGTACAAGTGCAATTGCTATTTTTAGATTTTATATATGTAATTTTGTGATTCAATTCTTTTTACGTGTATAATTTGAATTGGTAATTGATTTTTTATTGAATATATATATAAAACCTATATAATTTAAAATCGATGAAAATTTCAAGTTTTTATTTATAATAATTTTTAATTAAATTTATAAATACAAATTAAATTTCCTGTGTTAAACGAAATTTAATAATATAATTATAAAAATAGTTTTGCCGGCTATTTTTCTTTCTAGACAATTATAATATTACAGCCTAGCCTAGAGTGTTATAGAGACTATCCTATCATCTTTTTTTTTATTAAATTTATATTATATTTGTGTAAAGATGAAAACAAGTTCATTAAATTCTTAAAAAATATTATCTTGTGATTTAAAAACATATATTTACCAGTCAAACAACTTTCTTTAAAAGTGGAATAAGTTTCCGGACTTTATTTTTTTCTATTGTGCATTTAGTCGGTCAGCAAATTAGAATTTTTCTCATTTAGACGAATTTTTCAAATAAATTAATTTGTTTTTAATAAATTATTTATTTTAAAAAATAATATATTTTAATTGATAATTTTTTTTTGTAGACAAAGAAAGAATTTTAAAATAAAAAAAAAAAAATTGTGAATCACTAGAGACTTTTTTTTTTGCTTTTGGGCACACACCCTTTACAATTATTATTCAACTCTTCTATCTATACTGGCAGTGTAGTATATATTTTTATTGGAATGATGATATATTGTTTATATTGAAATTTTGTAATTGGATATAAAAATCACTTGGAAAATATGCAAAAGAGAATTAAAATTAAATTACGAAATTGTTTATAAATAAATAATGTTTTTGTTGTTGTATTTCATAATTCAAAAGAAATATATATTTTATAAAATTAATTCATTGATCAAAAAAATTTTTAAATTGTACAAAAAAAACATCTACAACACCCCAAATCACCACAAACGAAACAAATTAAAAAAAAAATATAAGTAATCGATAGATACTTTTCACCCAAATAGCAAATATTGATTAGTTACGTTACGAGTTACGATTATATTTGGAAATGAAAAATATCGAAAAATTATTTTATTAATATCGAAATTAAATAAATTTAAAGTATTTTCAAATATTTAAATTTAATGGATGTTAAAATACATATTCAACAATTTAAATCTAGTAGTTTAGTTTCTTTGCATTTTAAATGATAATTCGTAGTAAAAGAAACTTTATATAAAAAATAAACTTTAAATATTTATTTTTTGTATAAAGTAATTTAGGAAATGATTGAGATTAGGAAATTAATTATTAACTTTTGATTTAGTTTAATAATATAAAATAACAAAGGTATTAATGAACTTTCTTTCCTGATAAATAATAATAAATGGATACGTTTGAATACATTGCTGCATGCGATATTAGCTATTTTTTTTCCCTGAAGTACCTATTTAAGTAGTTACACTCATTTTCCAATAAAAGCTGGTCTCGGCGTATTTTTGAAAAATTGAAAATTATCAATATTACGAAAATTAGGCATAAATTGATCAAAACAATGTGGGATTTTATAGTTTGGTAGATTTAATTTATACATTTCCAAATTATGTATTTTTTTAAAAACACCAATTTGACTTGAAAACGGCTAATTTAATTTGGAAAAAGAAATAAAATATATCGCTCACGTTCAGGCTTTTGTTCCTTACCTTTTTATTAACTAAAACTGAAAATACAAAAAAAAATATTAAATAAATAAACTCAAATTGATTCTCCGTTATGGCTTTCTAAAATAGTTATAGTTATTTTTTTAATTTCTTCAATAAAAACTTAGCAAGAATACTCCGATCTGTGACATAATTTTACCACTACATTTGGCTATATGGGACTTACTAATTTATATTTTCGAAAACAACGATACCAATACACAAAAGAAAAATTGTACTGATATGAATGCAATTTTTTTTATTCTATAATATTGGTACAATATTTTAATGCTTTCCATTTCAAATCAGAACTTTTATTTTTAATAAAAAATGCAATTTTTGAGGTTTTTTTCACATCAATTTTTTTTTCTGGATTGAAATACGCGCGAATAATTTTTGCGAATTCTCTGAAAGAAAGATAAAACTTTTAAGAAAAATTATAACGAATGGAAAAATCCTTTAGTTTATAGTTTTAAAATATCCATATAATTAGTTTAAGTTGTCCCTGAATTTTATAAGAATAATCGCCGGTCAATTTTCTTGTAAAATTTTCCTATACAGAAAAAAAATATATTTTATTTTTATAAATAAATATTCTTTAGTGTATTAAAATTATAAATTAAATGTTTTTTAATTATTATAACTAATTAGATAATTAATTAAAACAATTCAATATAATTACATTTATAAATAATAGTTAAAAAGCTGTATAAAATTCATTATTATACCATCTTCATTCACATAATTTCTAAAATTATTTGATCAAGAAAAAAAAGCAGCCATCATGGATTTTTAACAATTGTTGCAAAAATTATTACTTCCTAGCACCTAGCTAAAATCATTTTTTATTTATTCATTTTATTTTCAAGGTAAAAAATTATAGAAATTAATAACTTGTAATTTATTTATATAAATATTTTTAATTATTTTAACTATTTTAGTTTGCTAATTAAAATCATCATTTCCGAAAATATGTCGTCTATCGGTAATTCAACATCACAAAAATCATCATTATTATCAAATAATTTTTCCAATAAGGATAATTTTAATAATAATTGCAAAAATCCAATAAAAATAATTGAACAAAATGATTTTATAAATGGTCAGCATAAAAAAAGTTATAATTATAATTCATCATCATTAAATAAAATAAATTCGAATACTTTAACTAATTTACCAACAGCAACAACCACAACAGGAGTTGGTTCAAATACAATATTAATAACACACAATTATTCGCAAGACTTATTAAAATCATCAGATTTAGTTAAAAAGAATTTAAATAATAGTTCAATAACAATTGTAACAACACATAATAATAATTCAACAACAACAGCACAAGATATAAATTCAACAACAAATTGTAATAATGATAATAGTGGTGGATATCATCATTTATCAAAAATTCATTCAATAAATGGTAATAATAATAATGATAGTAATAGAGTTAGTTCACCAGTAATAGTAGATAGTATAAATATTTGTATAAATAATCATTTTAATGATATGAGTTGTAAAACAATAACAAAAAGTGATACTGATAATATTACAAAATTTATAAAACAAGAAAAAACTGATGATATTGAACCAGATTCAACAACAACAAGTAGTAATGTTTTTGTAAAAACTTCCGAACAACAAATTGAAGAACTTGAATCTACTAAAAATAATATATTTATTAATGGTATGGATGTGTTAGTATTAAAAAAAGATGAAAAATTTTATTTGGGTACAATTGTTGCTGTTTATCCAATCAAATTAAAATGTTTGGTTAAATTTGATGATGGCAGTGAATACTGGGCTGAATATAATGAATTAAAATTATTTGGTAGTAATAATAAATCAAATGAATTAGAAGATGATCCAATGTGTGTTATATGTAAAAAGATAAATAAAAATGATATTGTAGAATTGTGTGAACGTTGTGGTCGTGGTTGTCATAGACAATGTGCTGAAGGTGGATATAATAATGGTATTTGGTCATGTAAAAGGTATAAATTTTATTTAAATTATATTTAATGGAATTATATTTTTCAAAATTATGTAATTTTATTTTAGATGTGCTGCTGAAAATGGTTTAAAAAAGTCAGAACCAATAGGACATTCAAATAGTTTACAATTACCATATGATGTAACTTTGATATATAATATTCTTTTCACATTTAAGTGGAAACAATTTAATTCAATTTAAATATATTTTCTACTATTTATAATTTATGTATAGTTAAATGCTTTAAATTGGGATGGCAAACATCATGTCAATGAAGAGCAAATATATTGTTATTGTGGTAAAACAGGTCGATGGGAAAAGAAAATGTTGCAGTGTGCTAAATGTGAACAATGGTTTCATGAAAATTGTATACGATGTTTAAATAATCCACTTTATAATGGTGATAGGTGAATATAATTTTTTTTTTTTTTAAATGATTGAAGATCAAAATTAATATTTTGTATTTTTTTTTTAGATTTTATATATTTGCTTGTTCTATTTGTAATAATGGGACAGAATTCGTTCGACGTTTAGAAATGAAATGGAGTGATATTGTACATTTAATTTTATATAATTTAACTACTAATAATCAGGATAAAAAATATCATCATATAACTACAACAATTGTTCCTTATGCTATTGATCATTGGTCAAAATTACAATTACAAAATTCTGTAAATATTTATTAAATTGTTTTAACATAAATTAAATTATTAATTTTTTTTTTAATTATAGTTGAAAAATTTGTCATCTAATGAAATCAAAGAAAATATTTTAAAAACATTAACCATAAATAAGAATCGTTTTAAAAGTTGTCGTGAAATTAAGAAAAACAATTCATTTTGGGGTTTAAGATCTCGAATACCAACTGTACCACCAAAAATTGTAATACCACCAGATATTAATATTACGGAAAAATATATAAAACAAACTTTTAAAATTAATTTTATACCTACTAAGTAAATTTGTTATACAATAACATAAAATTGATTCATATTAATGACAATTTTATCTTTTTTTTAGACATGCAAACTATCTAATAGATGAAACAAATAGCAGTGATCTCAAATTCTCATCAGAAGATGAAATTCCAATAAAAAATATTATAAAAAAGGAGAATAAAAATTTACAAAAAAATATAATTGGTGAAAATAATGATAAAAAAAAACATAAACCTAATACAGAAAATAAAAAATTGAATATTAAACTACAACAAAATCATAAAAAGAAAAGTACTTATTTATCAGCATTAAATAATAATACAGTCAAAACAAGTGGTGGAATTGCATCAATAAAAAAATTAAATTTAATTAAAAATAAAATTGGTCAAAAAAAAATTGGTAATAATATTGCCATAAAAAAGAAATTAATTAAAAGTATTTATAATACAAATAGTAATAATAATATTAATAATAATAATAATAATAACTGTGATTCATCAGATGAAACATCAAGTATAGGTACATTAGATTTAATAATACCACCACCGAAAAATTTTCAAGGACGTAATAATCCATTTCGTTTTACACCGAAAAAGAATGAGACTAATTATAATAATTTAAATCTAAATATATTAAATAATAATAATAATTATAATATAAATAAAAATTTTGATATAACATCAAAATTGGTGGCATTAAAAAAATCTGGTAATGGTGGTAATAAATTTTTTAATTGTAATAATATTTTAAATGAAACATATTTAAATAATTGTGGTGGTGGTATTGTATCTGGTGATTTTTCAAATACTGCTGCTGGTCAGTTTAGAATTGTTAGAACTGTAAAAAGAAGACTGAGTGCTAAAGATTTAGTAATTGGACCAAATAAGGAGATAAAAAGACGTCGTTTAAGACGATCCTCTGGGAATGTTGAAGTAAATTATTTTAAAATTTTAATAATACAATTTTTTTTTTATTTTTTTTTTTTGTAAATAGGTCATTAGTACAACTATACAATCACTGCCAAGAAAAGGAAATAATAATTTTATGCCATTAGTAAGACAAGAACCATTAATTAAATCATTTAAATCTACATCATCGTCTCTCTGTACAAATACAATATTATCTTCGTCATCATCATCATCATCATCAAGTACACCACTAGCTACAACACCAACAATTCAAGAAACGATTATAAATTCAACAGCTGTTAATTTATTTAATTCAAAAGGAATAACAACAACAACAACAACATCAGCAATTTCACGACGAAATTTACGTAAACGCGAAGAGAAAAATTATTCAGAAAATCATCGAAGAAATTCAAATTCTAGTGTTAGTACAAATTGTTCAAATACTAGTAATAATAATGGTTTAGGTATATCAACAAATTCTACAATATCTGCATCAATTTTAAATACTACTACAATAAATACAGGTGTTGTTGTTACTGGTAATTCATCGTTAAACATTTCAAAATCATCATCATCATCATCATCAACAATAAATTATAATCAACAAAAAAATAATTGTTCAATATCAGATTTACAAAGTTCAGTTAATATGTATTTTGGTGCTATTGAACGTATTAAAAATGGTGAAAAATTTTCAGTTAAAGCTAAAAGAATATTACCAAATGGTAAAACACAATATTTAGTTGAATGGGATGTTGGTGGTATTACAACAATGAATTAATAATATTAATTTTTAATCAAAAAATTTATTAATAATGGTGGATATAATTATGTTTCTGAAAGAACAGTATTTTTTTTTTTTTTTAAATAATAATTTTAAATATGCACCACTTTTGAAAGTGGTTAGTGGATTTATTTAATTTTATATTCTAAAGGAAATTATAATTTAATTTTTTGTAAATAATAAATATATATATATAAAAAAAATCATGAAACAGTTTGAGATTAGTTTCTTATCGTGAAACTTTTTTAAAAACTGTTATTTAATCGAAAACAGGGCCCTCGTCAACAAAAAGACAAAATGGTTGACTTGAACAAGTTTTAATTATAGTAAATTAAATTTTTTATATTAATATACATATTTTTTTTTTTTTATAACAAATTTAGAAACCATTTTACTTAGTATTATTAAATTAGAAATTTTTCTTAGAAGAAATATTAAATATATATTTTGAAATGTTTCAATTGAAAATACAAAAAAAAAAAAGAAGAAATTTTATGTTAATTCTATTCTTACTGTACATATTCAATTAAATAAAATAATAAAATATCATAAATGTATCGTCGTCAAATTACAATAAATTTTTAATAAAATTTAAATTAAAGAAATGAATAAAAAATTGTTTTTCCAATAATTCAAAAAAATGAATAAATTTAACAAAATATCCTGAAAATATATTTATGTATTAATATTTTTATTTAATATCACTGCCAAAAAATTGCAAAAAAAAAAAAAAAAACCTTAAATGTTGTTCGAAATGTTCGCTACAAATGATTATTTTATATTTCTTGTTTATACTGAAAAATGGAAAAAAATTTATAAAAAATTATTAATATTTAAATAAATATTGTTGAAAATTATAATTGAATTTAACAAAAATGAAAATGTGAAAATAATTAAATATAAATGTGAAAACTTTATCATAAAAAACAATGAGTTTAATTTTAGCCAATATACTGAGGAGATTTTGGAATTTCTCTGAATAAATTGTCGAAAATTTTAATAATCAAAATCTCCATTTATTAGACATCAAATAGATGAATATAATCATTATAATACCATATATAATAAACCAATTGATGGTATGGAAATACAAATTTAAGTTTTGGTAGTTTCAGAAATGTCTTCACCGCAACGTACTACAAATTATTTGAAAAAATGTTAATATAATTTCTCCAGTTTTACCACAGCACAGCAATATCAAGAGAAATAGGGCTTACTGCAGAATCGTATTGCAAAATAATAAACTGTCCAAGTTAAAAATACTGTTCAAAAGCTTCACAAAGTTTTCAACCGTTGGATTATATAACATTGCATAAGGTAAGAGGTACTAATTCTAGAATTTTCTGCTTTATTTGTCTAACACATTCTTATTCATTGGTCTATTCAAAAGTTAACTGAATTGATGTAGATAATTTCACACTACAATCGATTAATTGTTAAAACATGACCGTACTTTATTTTAAAATTTCAGCGATTCCTCGCTATATGAAATTTCGAAATTAAATATAATGGATTGACACTTAAGGTCAGAATTAGGTATATTGTATCCCTAGAACACAGAAGAACTGCATCTCAGGTGCATGAGACAGGGACAGTGACACATAAGTGGTCAATATTTACTTCGGATCGTCATAAGCATGATAGCGTGGTCGCTATATATACTGATCTTTTGCTTCCTATAAGAACCAACAGCAACAGCAAAAAAATTATTTTATAATACTAATTTATTATCTTATTAGTTTAGATTCAAGATTTAATTCTATTTTATATTACTTGCTATAGTTTCTTTTCTAGAATATATTTAATTTTATAAATTTTATATTTACTTGCTTAAGAGAAAACAGAGATCATTTTGCACTTGTTTTCGTAAAACGCTGATCTAAGCTAAGGAGTTTTAAATTTCTTACATAACCAAAATTCTTGACACAGCACTAGTAAGACCACCACAATTGAATACATACGTTTGCCAAGCATATTCTTCTCATCATGTGGTTCATATCAACAAAATCGAAGCGATGCAATATAGATTTGTACGTTTTGTCTTACGAGGAGTCGAGGACTACCATGGCCGTGTATCATTTCTTAGCAACACATCAAAATTGGATGATAACTTTGTGGTGTTTAAATAAAAATAAATCTTATGAAAATGGAAATGACATAAATATAGAAGTTATTAGCACTTTTATATTTAACTAAATATAAATTGACATTATTCAAATTTAATATTAGTGTAATATTTTATTAACAATATTATTAATATTTTTCATATTCTTTTTAATTAAAATAAATTCGATTTAATGATGCGATAAAAATTAATTTATTATTATTATTATTTTCATAATAATAATATATAATATTATAAATATTTTCCAACAGCCCATCAACAATAAATTGAATATTATAACGTAACGTTAACGTTTATATATAAATTATATATAATTTTTTTTTTTCTTATAATCATAATATAATTTTATTTATAATTCTAAAAGAATTTGTGGTTAGTAGACCGCAAATTGAATTCAAATTGATATTTTTCTTCTAAAAATTTTTTTTGTGCTATTACCAGCAAAAAATAAAATTGGTTCGCTATTACAATAAATTTTCTTATTTATTTGTACCAACCATTAACAATGAAACCACCACACATCATATTACATTTATATAGAAAAACGAAAATGATTAAATTTTCGAAGGACGGGGATTGAGGAAAGCAAAAAAAAAAAAAAAAAAAATTAACCAAAATATATAATAAAGAATATGTTTTTGTTACATACGGTGATGCTCTGATGGTGGTGGGTAATAAAAGAATGTTACCGAAATTGGCGGAATTAGATACTTTGTAAAAACACCATCAGAATCAGCAAATTAAAGTTGATTATATATAAATTTTATTCTATACGATAACTGAAATTACTTATAACGAAATATTGTATACTAATAATATCAATATATATAATATAAGTATATGAAAGCTACACTACCAGTAATCGTAGATTATCCATTTTTTTTCTGCTTTAATGTCTTTATATACTTTATATATGTTGTAGATACGTTAAAAACGTGCAACCATATAAATATAAGCATGATAACAAATAGTACGAATATCGACATCAGTAACAAAAAAAAAAATACCTACCACTCTTGAATCCACCGAAATATGCACGTGACCAAAATTGAAAATTTTGAAAATATTTTATAAAATAACAACAACGTAGAACGTATCCATATTTTTGGTACTATCGTACTATATATTATACTAATAATGTTACTTATACAGTTTTGTTAGCTTGAGGCCTTGAGGGCAATACGCTATGTTTTTTTTTTTTTTTTGTTATGGGTAAAGGGATAAAATATTATTAACTTCATTTTAACAAAGTTTTAATATTCTTTTTGTGCTATTTTTCGTGTTTGTTTTTATGAAAAGTAAAATATAATATGTGGGGAAAAAAATTTTCTTTTAAGGTTTTCCGCAATATTTTCTCATTAACCACATATATATATTTTGTTATCTATGTGTGGGATAAGGTATTATTTCCTTATCCATTGGGCTAAATCGGCTGAAGACCAGGATAATCCGAATTCGACTAAAACCAAGTAATGATGATTTTTTATTTATTTTAAATTTTAAACTGGATAAAAGAGGTTTATAGTTCAAAAATTAGCGTAAAATAAAGTTAAAGAAAATATATTATTGACCATTTATTCATCAGCTTAAGGTGCTCAAACTTGTGAAGACGGCCTTGCAATTGTACTCAACTCAAAGTGCCTTTAATAATATTGGAAAAATCTGCTGATCGGCAGTTGTTATCCTATATAGGCTATAGGGAATGTAACAAGGGGGGAGGGATCTAAAAATATGATATATATGGAACATATGGAATATATGGATAGTTTTCGGTAACATTGATATTATAGATATGTAGTAGTAAATGTAGTAGAGTGGATGAAAATGGTTGATTAATACAACTGTTTGTGAAAATCTTATACTGCTAAAATACAGACTATTGAAAATAAGAAATGTATTGATAAAATTGTATAACTTTCTTCTTGAGCTTGACATTTTGAAAAAAAAACTTGCTTTTTGCGCTATGAAATATGCAGTTCAATACATTTCTAAGTCAAACACTTTACTCACTCCGTATTTTTTAAGTCGATATTATATTAAGTATAAAGATTACAGGTTACACCAAAATAAATGACAATTTTATGTTTTTCTTCTTCTTATACGTATGAATTATTAATTAGCATATTTGAGATCTTTTAAAGTTTGTTTCCTTCACTTAACATCTTTGGAAATAGTTTCTTTACTAAAATAACAACACGGCCGATATAGAATATATCGATATTTAGAATATAATTTTATGTAATTCATTATAATTCATCGATTCGTAATTCGTAGGCTTCAATCTTTATTTATAACAATTTTCGGTACGATTTGGTAACCAGTTCAAAGAAATGATAAGATTTGGTTCATCTAAATCTGAAAACTATTATAACAAAACATGTGGTAAAAATGTAATTCCACTAGAACATAATTATGTTAAATTTAATTCCACTTTTTTTAATTGAACTGGGTAATAATTCAATTTAACATAAATAAATTTATCCGGTTTCTTCAGCAAATTTTTGTTTTTTCAGTTTGCTGGAGTTGGAGTTGTGGAGTTGTGCCCACTAAAATTTTTTGTCATAGAATTGAATTAGAATATTTAGAAGATTGGAAGTTGTCATTAAAGTTTTATTTTTATTACGAAATTTAATTTCATTGTGGCATTTTTAAAATTTCATCATTCAATAAAATAAATTGGGATTTATAAAATATGTTAACAATCCTGAAGAATATTGAAGAAACCTTCTATATATTTAAACAAATAAATTTAATTTTTCATATTATTATTAATATTTATATTCCATTTCATATATAAATAAGTTTTTAAAATAATGTTAAAGAGTAAATCTTTCAAAAATAATAATAATAATTGCATCTAAAATGCATTTTCCACATTTTCCGAATAATTTTCTGTAAATAAAAACTATTTATACATTTTTTTTCAGTATCTTGAGACACATTTATTTGAGAAAATGGATAATGCATCCAGGATATGTGAAGAATTCCCTAGTCTAATTTAAATGTTAATGTACAACACAGTTTTATATATAGCTTATGCACTTTGACATAGAGTATTGAGTAAACTTTAGATTTTTTTATTAAAACTTTTAAATATAAAAAACTCTTTGAAAAATATGTAAAATTTTCATTTTGTTTATAGAATTTATAGTTTTGTTTAAATTAGATTAGATTAGATTAAGAAGGTATTTTTAAATGCACTAACTGGATTGGTCCAGTTTTAATCTTCTATAACCTCCTTAAGAGTAAGGGATCAATTACCCGCAATTATAGTTATATTTGCATAGAAAACGGAATACGTTCCGAATATTCATTCAAGCAGAACACAACTGCCAGTCAGGCGCGCAATTATTCTAGTAACCAGATTGCAAGTTGTTTTGTCATTCCCCTATCTCTTCCATTAACTGGATTGTTGTTGCTCCTCAGCATGATTCAGGTCAATTGAAATGAATGACTAATTTACTAGTTTACCTGATCCTGTAGTAGTCTCATGAGTGCATCATGTAGTTTTTAACCAGTTGCTTATTGAGAGAGTTCGTGTATTCACTAAGAAAGTATTTTATAAATTAAAATTTAAATATTTAATATTTTTTTAAACTTAAAAATTACAATAAAAATAGTAATTTTATTGTAAATTAGTTAATCGGATTATATTATAAAATATTTAATATCACATTACTACTAAAAAATATTTCCAATAGAAAATTTACATTTGGGATTACTACAAATTTCATGTATATTTCATTTAATTTTCTATAATGGGTTGAAATTTTTTTTTTATATTATACATTTTCTATATATTTTCATCCTTATTTTATATTTACTTATTAGTATTCGTTAAATATTTTCCTATTTTGGCTTACGATCAGGACATGACTGTCCAATTATATATAAAAAAAATATATATTGGAAAATAATGGATATAACATTTTGACTACCATATAGTTATAGACTTTACCAATTTTCCAAAAATAAAAAAAAAACAAAATTAACAATAATATCAAAATTCTCTATTTAGTCCTTGTATCGATTTGTTTTGTATCTGATATTTTTACAACAAGGATACTTTAATAGAAATCTATGTATTCAAAATTTGTAAGGTGTATAAATAATTATAGAAAAATTAGTGATCAAAAATGAAGTCGTGACTTCAATTTAACTAAGTGCAGTTTTGATTTTTCATTTGTCATTAATTATTTGTTAACACCTTTTACTATAAATTCATTAATAGTTTTTACTGCAAAATTTATAGCTGGAATTTTTTTTATTAAATATGGTATTTCATTAAATGAAATTTTGAAATTTATATTACCAAAACATATAATAAAAAAATGTGGTATTAAAAATGACTGGAATAAAATAAAAATTATTTCAAAATCTATCAGAAATGTTTTATGAAACAAATTTGTTTTTTTTTTTTCCATATCATCCATCAAATTTTATATAAATCATTTTCAAAAATGATGTGCACGTTTACCCACCAATTTTAAATGGAAATCTTTTACAAAGTAAATTTTACCATAAAAATATTTCAAAAAAAGAAAATTTTTATGAAAATTTTCTTTTTTTTTATATACGGTACATATATTTCTCAAGAGTATAAAACGATATACAAAGATTATAGAAAAATTTAACCTTAACCTATGTAAATTGAAATGTCGTTTTAGATATTTTAAAAATTCTTCTAATATTTTCATTTTAAGATTTTTATTATATATTAGATTTGACATTTACCTTTATATGGTTTTTCACAAATAAATTAATGGATATTATTTATACAAGAAAACTTTGAAATTCTCACAAATAAAATGTTTATAACACGAAATATTTAAAATTATATAAATATATAAAATATTTATATAATTCTTTATTAAAACATTATAAATTTTGAGAATATATTTATCAATTTGTAATATATTTTAAAATAATTTATTAATTTCAATTAATATTTCATCCGTTTAAATCTAATGATAATTTCAAATTCAAATTTCGCGCGCGATTTTTATATTTCAACATTTCTAACAATTTTTTTACAATTAGTCACTCCCCTTTTTTTTAGTTAATATTTAATTGCCGGTATGGAAAGACGTTTCGGGTATTGTGTAGTAAGAAAAATTAATTAATTTAATAAAAAATTAACTATTTAACTAAAACATTAATAAAATTACAAAATAAATATTAATAAATAATTTTCAATTATAAAAGTGATAAAAAATCTTAAATTTTCCGTGTTTTTCGAGGATTTAAAATCGTTTTAAAAATGTACAAATAAAAAATTTTTACAGGTGGTTTTTTTTGTGTGTCGATTTTTTTATGTAAATTTAAATTTATAAAATATTTATTAAATAGTAAATTAAAATTTTTAAAAATTATAAAAAAATTAATTTAGATGAGAGTGAAAATTAATTAATTTTAGTTTTTTTTTACTGCGGTTGTGAAAAACATTTATTTCAAGATTTTTTTTTTATTCAGCCATTTTGAATCAGATTTTTTGTCATATTAGGTAAATTACTTTTAATATTTTACTTTTTTTTTAATAATTTTTTTAGGTTTTCTTAAGATTTCTATATTTTTGCATGATTTTCTTCTTTTTTTTTATTATTATTTTAAATTAAAGTAAAATTTCTGTTTTTCAAAGGTTAGGTAATTTAAATATTATGAGTTTAATATTATTAGATTTTAAAAATTTGTGTCTATTTTCGTAGCAATTATTTTACCGGCTTGCACAGATGTTTTAAAATCATTTTATATAATATTAAACGTTATTGTGAATATAAAAATTTATTAGATTTTTTTTCTATTGAATATGAAAATATCTAAACAATTTTCTATACCGAAAAAAACGAATAATATCTCGCCTTAAATATGTTATGCTATTAAATTGGGCTAACATAATTTTTACCTCCCCTTTTTTATGTTATCACAAGGACTAAGTAAAAACATTACCAATTTTATTATTTTTATAATATTATTATGTACATTTAGTCCACCACCCGACAAATTTAACACCTTTTTGTTTAGCATATCATTTCCTCATTCCAATAATCTAAGAATCTCGTAAAACTTACGCCTGGGTATGGCATTAAGTTTTGGAAAAAAAAAATTTGCTTATACAAACAAATTTCGCATAAAAATTTTCACAATTTTTTATTATTTGTATTTGTATATATTTTTTTTTTTAACATATTTTCGCCATATATGAAAATCTACAATAATAATAATAATAATTCGTTATCATATTTTTATGGGGTGTATACTACAGAAGGTTTTACTATACGTAAATTGACTTTGAAAGTATAATAGTAGCCAACATATTGTGAAAAAATATTATAAGGATAAAGGTTTTTGTGGTACAACAATTTTTTTTTTATTAAGGGATTACGATATTTTTGGTGAAAGATTTATTTTGACGGTGAAGAGGAGAGTGGTAAATTGTGAAAAGAACTTGTTTGATTCTGGTTAAGGTAAATGGTTAAATATTTTATGTATTCATATTTAGTTGTTGTTAAGGAAATAATCATAGAAATTGGTAAGGAGAAATAAAAATTCAATTTTTTCTTGGCTTTTTTATTTTCTTATTTATTTTGTTGTACTTTAGTTCTATTTGAATGGGATTTTCATCAATTTCTCATATTTTTTATGTAAAACATCAAGGCACTAGAGACTAGAGTATATACGAAATTTGATGAATCTCTAGATCTGATAGGAGATAAACTGATACTCAGCAAATTGAAGTTTTATTATATAGTCGAATTTATTCCACCGATAATATAATTTACAACATTTAAAATTTCTGATCAGTTGATTAAGGCTTCCAATAAATGTAAATCACCGGATTCAGCAATTATTATTATTATAGCTTATAACACCCTATATCTAAAAATTAATTACAATTCTTAATTCATTATTTAATTAATTAATTGATTTAGTAATATGTAGTACTTATGCTAGGATTGTATTTAAAAATTGTTGTGTAAATAATGTAATCAATTATTGTAAATTAAATTTTAAATTAACTAATTACTAATTGATTCGAGTAAAAGCCAATTTATAAATATGTTTGTCCATCTCTGTTCCTGCAACCTCGCTACATGGCTCCACGCCATTTGAGTTCTTTAGAACGTTGTATTATATCTATTATATCTGTAAATTTTGATATTTGTCTAATTGTATAGTTTCTTGTTCGTGATAATCGGCTTATTTTTAAAATAGATCTTTCCATCGATCTTTGGCATATTTGTAATTTTACCATGTTTTTAGCTGTGAGTGACCAAAACTGTTCAAAACTGGACCAAAACTGCTCAAAACTGTCATTCGACCAAAAATGTTTCTACACATTAGTGATTCTTTTGTTTACTTCTTTATTTTGACGATTGTGTAATGATATTGTTAGCCCTAAGTATACAAAGCGTTCTAATTTCTCAATCACTTCATTGTTTATTTTATACGAATCTCTGCCATATCGAAGTTGGAGATAATTTTGGTCTTGGTGTTATTTAACATCAAACCCATTTTTTGCCATCGTTTTTTAATTATATTATCATATTTTTTGTATCTTGGAAATTATTCCCAAAGAGCGCAATGTCGTCTGTAAAGCGTAGGTTGCTAAGCATAGTAGTATTTATATATTTTCCAATTCCAAGTGCTATTCCATTTATTTTTTTTAAAAATTTCCTCAAGAACAGTTCCAAAAAAAGATGGCGATAGAGGGTCACCATGTGTGAGACCTCTATTCAATTTGAAGTAATTCCCTTCTTGATCATGATTTTTGATTCGCAATTGCTATAGATGTGTTGTAACAGTTTTCTATATATATTTATTTTGTACATTTTGTTCATTTAGTACTTGCCAAATACAAACGTGTTCTATAATATCAAAAGCTTTACATTTAATCAAATCCTAAATTTTGAAAACTTGTTAATAATAAATAATTAATATAAAATAAAGCTGACCCTGTACCTGTTCATATAGGTATACTATAATTATGCTTAAGTTTTAAATGAGTACGAAGGTCTTTTGTTATCTTAATCTTCTTTAATTCAATATATCTGAGTATTACGGACACGGTTCAATACAATTTTAAATTGTTGTAATATAGTTTTTTTAGTGTTTTGCATTTGAATCACTTTGTGCTATTTCATTACCATTTTTTTTAATTGTAGTGGAGAGTGCCCTTTATTGAATATGATGTTATAATCTTTAACTATTTAATATTATTTATTTATATTCGAAATTTATTAACCTTAAATTTTCAAATATTATCCCGGCATCACGAAATCAATTACTTTAGTAAAATGACATCTCAATAATTATTTATTAAGTTAATCCGCTAATCTTCATTCTATCTTATTTACATAAAATTTACGATTATTTATCCTATTCTATTAAAATATTCTTTTTTATTTTTTAAACATTTAAATTTAAATCAATTTTTTTTATTCTTTCATTTTTTCATCACCTTATTTAAAACCATCTTTTTTTTAAAAAGTCTGAAAGTTCTCGATCCCGATACTTTTACATTTTCTTGTTCATTCGTTTTGGGATTGGGTAAAAAAATACATTAAATTCAAGGCACATACTTTCACTTTTACTTTAAATAATTTTCTTTCTTGTATTTCCACTGATTTTTTTTTTTGTCGTTGGTTGTAACAAAATTATCATCGTGCCCAGGATTTTCGCAGCATAATTGAATTTTTTCTACTGTTGCTTTACAATCCCACCTTGAAAGAATCGTGTTTTTTTTATATTATTCACTGTTGGTATAAAAAAGGGTTGATTTTTACAATTATTTTGCCAAATTTGTCCATGGATAATGTCTATAATTTTTATTTTGATAAAAGCTCAACAATCAGCGAAAATATTTCGATTATATTACATGCCATAGACAAATAGCAAATACAATTTTTTTTTTTGATTTTCTCCGAAAAGGACTAAAAATATTTTGTGGAATAGAACCAAATTGTGTAATGATACAAAATAAAATATTATAGACGAAAACAAATAATGTGAATTAGAAATCCTTAGGCGGCCTTGTTTATATGTATATAAATAAAAATTACTGGCATATATAATAATAATATAGTAATATGTAGGTAAAAATAGTATGTATGAAGTGCAATTTTTATGTGAACGTGAATTTTGTGTAAAGATAAAAACGTGATCAGATTTTTAAAATTACAAAAAAAAAAAATGAAATTTACAAAATATATAGAAAAAGAAATGGTTATATAACAATAGAAAAGTAAGATTTTCTAAGTTAGGGGTTTGTTTATAATAAATGAAAGATCAATTTTCATTCTTGACAATCTTTATTTTGTTGATGAGAACATTTCTATAAACTATTGAATAGTTAAACGTTAAAGCTGTTGTATATAATATCGAATGGCACCCAGAAACGTTTGTCGTCCAAAATATAAATGAAATGAAGGTCCTGAAGAGTATGGGACAAAATAGATATAACATTGCAGAAATCAAGGTTCTAATACTTAATAACATACGTTCAGAAATATGCATTGTGACAGTATACTTCCAAGAGGAGTGGATATGGAAATAAAAAAAAAATTTTTTTTGAATTGAATATTTTGTACTTTTGAATTGAATTTCTATAGCTCCCAGATTGTGAAAATTTTAATCCTTTAAAACAGGATTAAATTTAAGAATTTTATGGATTCAATTTAAGAGTTTTATGGATTTACCTTGATATTTTCCCTTCCTTTTCCCTTGACTTAGAATGAGTAAGAGATTTGGTTTCTGGAATGAACTACTCGCCGAAGCACTTATTCAGACTTGCAAATTAATCCTGAGATAACTGCAAGGTTAGCCTAACCCTAACCAATAGCTGCAGCATGCATTAGCCGTGCATATAAAAGGGTCCCTCTAAAAAATCTGTATTTTTCATCCTTAAAATGCAGGGATTTTAAAATGCAAACGATCGTAAAGTATCGAAAAAGTGTTACAAAATCCGCTAGAGCTAGAATTAATGACATAATAAAGACATATATTTGAGGGTGTGCAATGTCCTGATTGAAAGAATTCTTCGCGAATTTATGTAAACGTAGACAGATAATAAATTAATATTCCAATTAAATTTGAAGACAATAAAAAATCAGTCTATGCTAATACGTTACCAAAGAAATAAAGTTTATTTTATAAAAAAAATGACTCTGTGTACATTGTCTTCGCATTAAACAAGTTTAACATTTTTCAACTATCCTAAAAAAAACCTTGCAGAAATATAAGGATTCGTACTATCTATAATTTTTTTTTTGCAGGATATACAGGAATCATATATGCTGTACAGGAGGTTGGGGTATCACAAAATAAAAAAGTGTACACATTACTTTTGTGAAAGAACAGAAATTTTTGTATGCGGCTAGAATATTTAAAAATTTCTGTCCAAAGGACTTTTGTCTTCGAGTACATATCAAAACTATTTTATTCTTTTTACATAAATTTTTAAAATTTTTTATTTTTTTTCATTCTATAAAAATATTATTTCCTTTATACAACATTTTTTTTTTTTGCTTTCAACATTATTATTATATTATTTGGTTTGGTGTCCTTTGAATTTACTTTTAATATCCACATTCATGCAAGTTCTTTTAAAAAGTTTTACCAGTTTTTTTGTTTGGATTTCAACCAACTTTAACTAGTTTTTTTTTTACTGTGTTGTAAAATGCTGGGAATGGAGATTCTTCTTGGTACTCCAATGTGAATTGTCTTGTCCCCAATAGCAGTCAGAAATTTGTGTGTTTTTTTGTTGTTATTTTTATTTTGATTTGAATTTGAGATGATTTTTTTTTTCATTTTATTATTTAATGTTTTCATTTTATTATTTAAAACATTAAAATAAAAACGAGTAGTAAACGAATAAATAAAATAATACAATAAAATTAAAATTTCAAAGAAGATACCATCTGTAAATTTGAATTTTATGAGGATAATTTGAAATGAATTGTAATACGTAATGCAAAAAAAAAAAAACAATAAAATTATGGAAATTAAGTAATGTAATTTTATAAATATTTAATTTTTTTGTGGTATAAGTTAATATATTTTTGAAATGATACTTGACTTAGAAAATATGGCGGTTTCTAAAATCATAAATAAATGTGATTAAATGTATGTCAAATGGAAATGGAAGTGTAATAAAAATTACAAATCGAACAAATAATATCCAAATTTGATAGAACACCATATTATCTAAATAATATACAACACCAGCAGACACTCTTAAGGAACCCTAAAATCCGTACCCGATTCAATACCCTTCCCTTGGATCGTAAGTATTACAAATGTAAATTTTGCACATGTTTTTTATTGCTATATAAATAAACAATTTATTAAAACATTATAAATTTTGAATGGGCTATAATTTAAATTAATATAATTTTTAATATTGTTTTAAATAATTTATTAATTTCAATTAATATTTCATCCATTTAAATCTAACGATAATTTCAAATTCAAAATTCGCGCGCGTTTTTAATATGTCAACATTTCTAACAATTTTTTTACAATTAGTCACTCCCCCTTTTTTTAGTTAATATTTAATTGCCGGTATGGAAAGACGTTTCGGGTATTGTGTAGTGAGAAAATTTAATTAATTTCATAAAAAAATTAACTATTTAACTTTTAAACATTAATAAAATTACAAAATAATGTTAATAAATAATTTTTAATTAAAAAAGTGATAAAAAATCTTTAATTTTCAGGGTTTTTCGAGGATTTCAAATTGTTTTAAAAATGTACAAATAAAAATTTTACAGGTGGTTTTTTTTGTGTGTCGATTTTTTTATGTAAATTTAAATTTATAAAAAAATTATTCCCAAATTTTATATTAAAATATCGAAAATTATAAGAAAATTAATTTAGATGAGAGTGAAAATTAATTAATTTTAGTTTTTTTTAGTGCAGTTGTGAAAAACATTTATTTCAAGATTTTTTTTTTTATTCAGCCATTTTGAATCAGATTTTTTGTCATATTAGGTAAATTACTTTTAATATTTTACTTTTTTTTTAAATAATTTTTATAGGTTTTCTTAAGATTGCTATATTTTTGAATGATTTTATTCTTTTTTTTTATTATTATATATATTTTAAAATGAAGTAAAATTTGTTATTCTTTTATTTTAAGTAAAATTTTTATTCTTTTTTTCAAATTTTTATTATAACTGAAGGTTATGGTTAACCATTGTAAATCACCAATGAAATTTTAAGTTCGAGTAAAAAAATTTTAGGTGTTAAATGACGTTATCTTTCTTATAGAGATCACAAAAACAAGTGGCGAAACGAGAGTAAGAGATTTAATTAAAATAAATTTCATATGAATATTTAATGAATTAGTGGTTATAGATGTGAAATAATTGAACTGAAAAATAAATACATTAAGAGGACTAATTAATTTTGCATAAATAATTTTCTCAATATAATATAAAAATATAAATAACCTATCCAAATAATGTTTATTATATATTTCAACACAAACATTAAATATATTTTGACAAGGTAACATGGTTTACCTATAAATATTTATACATAATTAAAATATATTTGTTGTTTACAAATATTTATTCACCTTAACAACATAAGAAACACATATTTCGTCCTTACCAAATACATATTTATATTATATATAAATGTAATAATATAATCTTGTCAAAATATAATCATAAAATATTTATAAGTTTATATACAGAAATAAAAACTAATAATAATAATATTTTTATATAAGATTCTGGTGGCATCTCATGTACCAACCTTTAATATTATTTATTAAAAATTATACTCATAAAGTTTCATTTTGTAGCCGTCTAATTCACCGAATTTATACAGTTTTATCGAATGCCCAATTGCACGAATACTTAACTGACATAATGGACAATTGACGGAAACATAATTTACCGACTACGCAATTGATACCGAAACACAAATAACCGAATACCAATTTGACAAAAATAATGAATAAAGCTAAGTGATTTTTTAGAATTCTAAATTTTTCTGGTAAATTGACCTTCTTTCCATTGTGTTTATTTTATATTCAGTAAATTTACTTTTGCGGTCTTTTCTGAATTCCGTAAATTGTATATTCAGTAGATTTACATAATGTGAATTATTCATTCGGTCAATTAGTTAATATTTTCTTTGAGCCTTTTTTGTCACATAAGACTGCAGTTGAATTAGGGTCAATGTGACCTCCGGCTAATATTATTTCATATATAAGTCATTTCAAATTCATCTTATAAACACTGCTATGCTATTAGTGTCAGGGTTGACAGTGACATGAGAAAACTATAGTTTAAATTGATGGAAATCACTCACAAACTACTAAATGATTATTTTTTATTGTTTTATTAGGTTGGCGTTTCTTCTGGGTACAGAGTTTGAAATGCTGGTTCTTTGATATGCGCGGAGTTTTAAAAAGATAATTTTTGATATTCCTGACACATCGAGCTGCTCTCTGTAACCAAATGAATTCCAAATTAATTTTTTGTCTAACGAATAGTCAATTTTTTATTAGTAAACTGATAGTTGCAAGAATTAATGAATATTAAAGATAAAGACGATGATACTTGTTGGTATCTTCTTGCCTGTTTTCGCTGATCCAAAACAAATTATTGGTTTCTTACCGAAATACCAATTTTTGAACTATAAATTCGGTTAATTTCTATTGGGGTAATTGTGATTCTGTGAATTACTTTCGATTAATTATCAGATAATCCAAATATTTTTTTTATTATAATCCTTTTTTTTCCTTTATTCTAAACGTTAAAATTTAGACTATATCATAAGAAGATTAAATAAATGTAATTTATAATAATATAATTGCGTTTCGTTGGTTATATTTCGTTTCCATCACAAACAACAAAATCCTACAATAACAAATATAAATATAAATATTTTTAACAAGACAATCCTTTTTTTATTTTTACCTATAAATAAAATATAAAATGTTTCCTTTCCCTGTTTAAATTTTAAGATTCTTCCTTCTTTATATCTAAAGGATTTTCCGCACTAAAGATATTATAAATGATAGAAAACTCATTAGAAACTCTAAAATAGAAAAAAATTATGATGGTATTTAAATATAGAAATTTTGATTTTGGTATTATATTTATATAGAAATTAGTACAAGCGGAAATAAATAAAGGTTTGCTGTGTGATGAGGTTAAAAAAAGGGTCATTTCAATAATTCTATTATTCATTTTTGTTCAATAAATATTATTATATTATAATAAAACTAAAAGTTTAAAGAAAAACAACATTTAATCCTTTTACCAAAAAAAAATCGTCCTTAAATATTTATATATTAAAAATATGGTTTCTCTCCTCAATATTTATTATAATAATTATATAAAAGTTTCTGTATACGAATATAATTTGTCGCATAACACAAATATAAATAAACCAACAAATAAAAAATCCTTTTTGTTCTTTTTAAAATGAAACGTAAATGGGAAAACTATATCTAGATTTTAAAAAGGATACGGGATGAAAATTATAAAGATTTTTGTATTTAAATAATAAAATGATTCATTTAGAAATTATATAGAAATATGATAAATAAAAGTTCTAAGGAAAATTCATTTCTATCTTCTCTATTGAATTAAAAAATGGCAATAGTTTTACTTTTTAGACTTAGTATTAGACCGGCCCTAATAAATTTAAAATTAATACATTTTACGGATACGTCAATTATAGTTTTATCGATATGGATAATATCAAATAGCCCTTGAAACAATTCCGATGCTAACTTTACAATTTTTATCAATTGCCATTAATTATAACCGCCTAATTTTTATGATGTAATTCAATTAGATATTTTTCTCTTCGGTTTTTGACTACAAAGGTTTACACCAATAATCAACGAATATTCAAATAATTCTTGAAAGTTATATTCAAAATTAAGTGAAAAGAATGAGATTATGTAGTACTATCCTAGGAAGCTATATTGTATTCCATACTTAACACATTAGATTAGACACCGCTTGTAAATACTGTTAGTCATTCTTTTAAAGGTGGTCGGTCATTCTTTAATTAGAACCGTGTGTGAATACATGGTCTTACATTATTTATGCTATTATTCGTCCCTCTAATATTTACCGGTGAATATCACCGTCCCTCTAATATTCACATGATGGATTTCTCTATAGATAATAAATCGGACAGAATTATACAAATTGGAGTCAAAGTGGTAATTTTAAGGTTCAAATTTTATACTAAAAACTAAAAACAAATGATGAATTTTTCCAATATATTACCCTTTTTATTCATAAATTGAATAGGTCCGATTTTTTTAAAATAATCTTTATGATACATTTTTTTATAAGTAGCTTGAATCAGAAGACTCTTAATTATAGATATGATACGTTAGATTGATTCCGGTTTGTACTAATCATAAATTGTTTTGCTAACTATTTTGAACATCTTTTAAATTCTACAATTATTAATTTTTTTTATATTAATAAATATTTGAAAACTGGCTATATCATCATTTAAAAATTATTATCTTAATTTAAAAATTTATATTTAAATTATGCAATTAGAATTTATAAAAATATACTTTTCACTTACCGACACCTGGGAACTATATCCGCAGTGTATCCAATTGTGATTTCCTAAGAACAATTCATTCTGAGAAACCGATTCTGTAGAAAACTGATCCGCTTCCTTACTGGCGACTACTGGATCGATCGGTAAACAATTACCATGGTTGGCGTGTGTCACTGTGGAGATTAAACTATGTGACCCACACTGAGGTATCTAGTGTGTCATTCCGAAAGACTTACGCTAATCGTATACTAATTTTTGATATGATTAGTAGTTAGTATATTTCAAATCTTACATAGCGACTACAAGATCTATCGTGATATTTGATGAATTCTATGAATCTTCAAGCATCATTTCTAATCTAAAAGTATACCATAAAACAAAATTTTCAAATGTATTATAACATTCTGCATGTAAATCTGAAATCTGTGTAATATCAGTAAAATCTTAAAATATTTTCATATCAAATTCTATTAATCTATTAGTTAAGATAATGAAAACATGATGATAGGTACATAAATTATTCTTTAAGGACCTTATTTACCTGTTACTTAAAACATTTTACAAATAAATCTTAGGATTATATAATTTTTATATACTTAATATTTTAATATTCAAAACACAAATTTTTATGATAATATATAAAATACTAAAATTACAAACATAATATTATTATTTTAGTAAATAAAATATAAATTTCTCTTATGCATGCTTGCACAATTTTCAAAAAATAATAATATTACATATACGAATACGCAAAAAACATTTTTCTTTACGTAACAAATAAGTTGCTGAAAAACAAATACGTTTTATAAACAATTTCCATTGACATGACAATTTAAAGTAAGTGTATATTAACTCTATAATTCACCATTAAGGCTCAATGTTAATATTTTTACATATTATAGTAGTTTTAAAATTGCGGTGTTTATTTATCCTACACACAAACATTTTTAAATCCATATAATAATGAACAAAAATGTATGGTGGGTTGGTACATATGTACATATATGCTATGTATAATTTTGGTTAACCAGAAAAACCAAAGAAAAACCACAACCAAACCATACCAAAACTATGGGTAAGTATAAATATGGTTTCGTATGCAAAAAAAAAATCATATATAATTTTTAAAAGGATGAAGGATATGAAACTATACCACGACGACACGAATTTTTTATGCTTGGCTGTCTTGATTGTTTATTTTGTAATTCATGTTTTTTTTTTTTTTGCTACCTCTTTTATATGTACTACATTTATATTTAGATAATCAGATGGGTACAAAATTCATATATGGCTAGAGAATGGTTTACTTTGTATATATATTTTTTTTGTAATAGAGATTTGTCGTGGAAAATATTTTACAATCAGGACGACAAAGTGGTTACGTTTAACGCATACTAAATAGATTTATATTTATATATAAAAAAAATGGTTGTTGAATATTTTTCATGCATTTTTAAAATATTATGTATTTGTATATTTATTTAACAAAAATTTTAATATTTCGTAAAGTACAAAATCTTTTATAGTTTTTTATGGTTTTATTTTGGTAACAGAAAATCTGGAACTGGAATATATGATATCATAATAGTTTAAGTAAATATAAAGTAGTTTACCATAAATAGTGTTGTAATATGCTTTTTAAAATTTAAAATATGAAAATAATTTCAATTTGACTGCCTTATTTAGATGAAACTATTTGTAATGAAATTACCTAGTGTAGTTACATTGTAGGTTCTTGTATACTACTGAAAAATACCATTTAACTTTATTAAATTGCAACATTAAAGTAAAACATAATCTTAATTTTATATTTTTTTTGCGCTTAATTAATTATTAAAATATGTAAATAACTTAAATAAAATGAAATAATAATCTATTGTATATACTCTACACGAGCTATCCAGCTCTTTTGAGAAATAAATACAGAGTCCTGTTTATAAAATACAGACTCCGAATTCTTCTTATAAGCATTTCATCAGAATAAATTATGGTCTTACTAAAAGTATTTCAAAGAATTGACTAGGGTTATAGAGAATTTGAACTTAGTAAAATTCAAATTTGATGTCTTCATATATTTTGTTTGGAAAATCGATTGAGTGTACACACTCGTTGGGAGTGACCGAATCGAATGGAAAGAGTTTAGAATGATTGAGCTTTTACGAATCTATAAATAAAACAGAAGAAAATGTCAAGAGAAACGAAATTATTTTGAATATCCTCTATTAAGGATATTCAAAATAATTCATAATTATATAATAAACAAAATACAAATTACATGAACACTAGAAAAAAAGATTAAAACTTCAAATTGACAAATTTAATTGATTCCAATCGATAATTATGTGTGCAGTCTAATTAACCAATCAATTGGCTGCTATATGAATCAATTTGAAATTGAACTAATCGAAACGTTGTAGTCCAAGCTTAAGGATGAACAAAATTGATTACATTATGTTCATCCGCAGGGAATGTAAAGAGTTCAGAAAAGTAAAAAAATGTATTGAGTTTGTGAAATTTGTAATTTAAGTCAATATTTATCAGCGTCATTTTATGTTATTTTCCTGGATGCTAAAGCAGATTAACAAAATGTTTAATATTTATGTTTGTTTAATATACGGATTTCGATTGCTAAATATATTAGATAATTGAATTGCACTTCTTATAAACTAACAATTCCGAATCTTAGAAACTGCAGGAAATGTAATTCATTTATAAACAATCTAATCCCTTAATTTAATTATAAAACTTCTCTGGTCTGTCAAATTAATTGAAAAATATTTATATTTATATAATGTCTTTTTCAATTTTTAAAGATGCTCTAGAAAAAACTGTTGTACTTGCTTGCCAACCAATGTTCTTTTTTTATAATTTCTTTCATTTTCCAACGAAAAAATCCTAAATTAAATATTTATGTTTCAAAATTATGTAATATATTTTCCGGACAAAAAAAAAAAAAAAAACTAAAGAAAAATCAACAAAATATTTTTCATTAAAAAATAAAATCATAAAAATTGAAGTTATGCCAGGCAAAAAATAACAAAAAAAAAAAAAAATAGTAAATTCTTTTAAACGTTTTTGAACATGACATAATATTTTCTTGTTTATGATGGATTTTCTTCAATATTTTTTGACATAATTTTTATCCTTTAATATTTTTGTGTACCGTATACGAAATGATAGTGTACCAAAAAAAAAATTAACAATCCCAACAAACAAACATTTTGTATTTTATATTAAGTATGGATCCATCTCAAGCTATAAGAGGACAATGCATTATAAAAGAAATTCATATTTTTTCATCTATAAATTTTTGTTCCTTTTGATTGACGTTAAGATTAATAAAAATTTATATTTATATATATATAAATTCTTAGGATATTTTACGAGGAGTTATGTAAAATCCGCACCAGGAAAGAATAAAGGATTTATATGAATTTCCATTTTAAGTTCAAGAAGAATTTAAATTTTCATGAAATTATTTAGCAGGCTTACCGAAGTATAATCCTTCATTTTTCCTAGTTCGGAATTTTCTTAAGCAGAATTTTTGGTGTACGCGATCACTATAAAAACTATGAACTGATGTGATAGAAAGATTGGTTTAAAAAAGGAAATTGATTAAATTATTTTCCCTTCATGTTAAAGATTCCAAATTTCTTGCACACTGGAAATGATTTACAAAAATGTTCTGTTTTAAGTTTTAGCAAACTCCTAATTTTGGCCGAACCCTAGTTTAGCAAACTTTTTTATTTTGTTGATATTGTTGTGTTCTCTTCTGTTTATTTTAAAGTATTATTTCTATTATTTTTATAATATTGAAAAGGACACTATAACAAATATAACACAGCAATACAAAAATAACATGATAAAGGACAAGCAATAATAATGATATCGATAAAAGGACGATGATCTATTTCTTTCCTTTTTTTAATTTTTTTTTTTCATATATTTTTTTTTTTTGCTGAGGATTATTTTTGTTGTTGTTTTTTTTTTCCTTCATAATATTCACAAAAAAATACTTTTTGTCCTTTTTTTCATATTTCTAAAAAAGCTTTTTTCATGATTATAAAAATAAGGATCTACTTTTTTTTAAGATTGTCTATATTTTGTGCATTTATAAGTTCTTTTTTTCCCATTTTTTTTTTTGGGAAAATTTGAGAAAAAGGACTTTTTTTTTGATAGTCCATTCGAGTGACGTTGAATAGTTTACAAATGGATAAAAGATAAATTAAAATTATTTTTCATAATTCATAAAAAGGAAAAAAAAAGAATAAATATTTTTCTGATTTATATTTTTCATTTAAAATCGTATTTAGGACAAATTTGAAAAATTAAATTTGAATGGATTTTTCTTCATTTTTTTTTCATAAAAAAAATATATATATTAAATATTTTAATGATTTATTTATTTTAATATTATGTTTTATTTAAAATATTACGATGAATAAATATATTTTAATGGAAGGAAGCAAAGTAATACAAGAGAATCACTCGAAATCTTCAAATAATATTGTGTTTTTCAACGGGGTTGTTATTACTTTTTCCATAGTAAACCATTAAAATGTCTTCTACCACAACATTCTGTCGTATTTGTCGAGAAATTACTAATAAAACTTACAAAAATTATTAAAGGGTTTGGACGCTTCGTAATTTGGACGCTTACATAATCTGGATATTATGATGCATTGTAGAAATAACAATAATTTCCATTTTTTTACGAGTTATATAAATTTTCTTGTATTGAAGTTAATTAGTAATAAACTCTGTTTTCTTTGTAATTTGTGTGTTCTCGATCCAAGCTCTTTTCATTACTTCTTAATAAAATTTAATTAAATTTCTGTCCATTTCACTGATTTTGTTTTAACTCTTAACTGCTATATGCAATTCGGTTTGAACATATTATTGAAAATTCGGTTTGCATAGTATTTAACTTTCTGAGTCCTTTATAATTTTACTGACAATAAAATGTCACGTATTTAACTGAAACCTTAATGTAATGCTAGATGTCACACTATAAAAACAAAACTAAAACTAAAGAATAATTTAAATTTAACAATTTCGATATAAATATAACTAATAAATAATTAACAAAATGATGTCTTTAAATATTCATTAATTTCCTTATATAATATTCTAAAATACAAATATCCTTGTTAATCTTATACTTAATTTAATATCCTTTTTATATATAAAACCTTCATCTCTTAACTAATTTATTATCTATATATATATTTGATATTTTATCCCAACAGAGAGTAGGACAACTACATATAAATTTAGATAGTAATAAATGCTAATCACGTGTCACTAAACAAATTATTTTAACCCTCAGTGGAATAGAAACAAAAAAAAACAAAACAAAATGTCCTTTATAATTTTTATAATATGTTTTTTGTTTTTGTCTTGTATTCTATTAAATATTTATTGTTAAAATGGTTTTTGCCTTTCTCAACACATTTCACATTTCACATTTCACGAATACCAAAAAAACAAGGAAAATAGTGTAAAAAAATAACACGGAAATCCATTTCACAAAACAACTTGACATTGAGCGCAGAAATTAAAAAATCCTTTTTTCATTAAATTAATTTTACATTATTTTTGGGAATTGAAAAATGTGCTAATTTGAAATTCACATAAAAAAATCTTCGACCATCTTAATTAGCATTGGACATTTTCCTTACAAATCCTTAAGTTAAGAGGCAAACCTTATTAGATGCAGACCTTACAGTTTTTGTTAAAAGTTAAGAAAATTTCTGTTTCCTATTCAAATTTCAAAAATATAATTTATCATTAGAGTAATACTTTACTTCACTATGAGGCACACCTTTCAGTGTTAAATAAACTTGAATTCCGTTTTAATCCCGACATAGATCCACCGTTTTAAATCCAAGTATCTGGACAATTTGGCTTAAAATACAGTGCTCTGTCAGGATATCCGCACAATTAACCGAAAATTGCTTTTGTTTAACGATTGAAGTATTCTTGAATTCTTAAGATTCATCTCTACCCAAAACCCTTTAGCCACCCATTTATTCCGTATCTTCTTTAACGTTTTTCTGTAAATCTCATTCTTCACCGAGCTTATGGCGTAGCAAGCGTTTTCTTGCTAGTTCATAAGCCTTTTCGTTAAATGTCGCAATGAGCAGTTACCCAACACAACTTAACCTTCCCAACATTTCAGAGCGTCTTGTTGAACAAAATGTTCAACAAAACAAAATTTTGTTAGTGCTCATCATCATTTAACGTCTTTAGATAGGGTAGGATATATCCAGCTGGCGTTAGAAGTAGAACAAAATGGAGTTTTTCCAAAAAAAAAAAAACAAAAAAATGTTAGAGGAGAAAATTTCATTTTGAATTTCAATTCTTTAGTCGTACAATAAAAAGTGATAACAAAAATATTAGTTGAAGAGGAAGTAGTGATTGAAAAAAGACAGACAAAGTGAATTTATGATTAAAGTTAAATTGCATTTTGAAGAATAATAATATAAATTATTTGCATTTTAAATTTTTCTTAAAATAATATTTTTTTGCTATTTCCTTTAATTTATTTTCTTATGATTTCTCTAGGTTGTAGTTTGAAATTATTTTGGCCGCCATTATTTCTCTATGTTGAAAATTTTATTTGTTCAGTTTTCTTTTTTTTTTAATGTATATGTAAAATAAATGAAAATGCTTTTTTTGAAGTCCTAATTAAAGAGGATATAAATAATAATAATATTAAATTATTATATATAGCAAATTTCAATAGCTAAGACTTAGAGACAATATTTAAGTTTGAGAAACTAATTAAGTTTTTAAGAAGCAATGGAAAATTTCCAGCAGTTTATCACGAATTAAAATAAATTTTGTAAATATTTACAATTTGATTTTTTGAAAAGGAATATAATAGTGCATTAAATATTTTATTATGGTGATAGAAGAAACTGTTTAAGTTCTTTAGAATTTTAATGGAATTTTATCATCAGGAAAATACTTTTTCAACTAAGTAAAACAAATAGGAAATTTGAATATATATAGTGAAAATGATTTTAATGAGAACAAGGATGAATTAGAGAAATTGTGCGGAAATATTTATTTATTTAATAAAAAAAGATGTATACATAAATTTTAATGTTTTAAAAGGTATAAATTGCAAGATGGTCGATGAAAAATTCTTGTAAAATAATATATTTTTTATTTACATGAAATTTATTGGTAAATTTTATTTACAGTTGGTTTGGTAGACTTAAAACTAGTCCAAAATAAGATTCAATAATTGTTAAAGTCTTGATAAATTAAATGATTAATATCCAAATTGTATATTTAAATCTGTACTGTTGTATAGAATTAAAATTTGGAAGGTCAAACGTCATTATAGTCCAATGATATTGAATTCAGATGGATAAGACTGTACAGAAATTATCATCAGATGTGAGAAGGATAAATTATGAGTAGGGACATTATTTGAAGATGGGAATAAAACCAATTCTTAAACGGAAAACTTTGGGAGTAATAAAACTCTCCATGCACCTACATCTCGGTTTATTATTTTCTAATCTAGATCACATTATTCCAATTCATCTTTCTCATGAACAAAGTCAGTCTAAATAGTTTCATGCTGCCCGATTCTACCACGTTGGCAAATTCTTAGTCAAAAGTTGTTCTTGGGTTTCCTCATATTCCTCACATCTTCTAAATATTAAGTTTTCGGTTAAAACTAATCTCCTTATTGGTAGCCCGCATCTCTTGCCAATTATTTGCATTCAATTCTACTATCTCCTGATGACCAAAGGATCCTTAGATTCGTTATTCCTTGTATTTAGTATAATATTAATATTTTTTTATGAAATTTTATTAAGTTCTCTATGGTAGAATAATCCATCATGTAGAAAGTACAGCGGACCTTCGAAATATAGGTACGTGGAGGGTTTTTATTAATCCTGCCTTCCGTCAAACCAACCAACCAACCAAGCCATTAATTTCGTACACAAAGCAAAACTTTGTAATAATAACCAAATTTTTGTATAAAGTTTTAAAAATATAATTTCAATCAAGATGAAAATATCAATCGATCTTTTATGATATAATACTGTAAATTTATGAAATACATGCTGTAACATCTAATAAAACATAAATTTTTATCTATATACATATATAACCTTTGTGTACAAAAGTGTATCTTTCATAGTATCAATAAAATTTATTTCTGGTTATACTTTAAACTTTAATTTTATGTAGGTGTACCTTTTCATATCATATTCCATTATTACTTTGAGGTTCCTTTATTTTTTATGTACTATACATAAAAAAAATGTATATACTCGTATGTTTCCTAAATACATATACAAAACATATATAAAATATCCTGTTTGATTCCCTGATCCAATCCATTTATTAATCCTGAAAAAAAATATAAGGCTCATAATTCAAAATCTCGACATCTCGATTCTCTTTAAAAATACAACACCATCCATTACATAAATATATTTATATATAGACAAAATCTGTATATGTATATAATACAAATTATTTACCAATACGTCGTTTTTTTTTATATACACATATATAAATATATTTATTCCTTGTACAACGCAGAAAATCGTATAAATTTTGATTCTATCTTGACAGAATGGAATTAATGGATGATTTCACCGTATATGAAAGTCATTAATCAAAAAAAAAAAAAAGGAAAAACGAAAAAGAAAATTTCAGTATTAGAGAGAAAATGTGTACAGTCAATTTTTTTTTATAAGAAAATACTTCCTGTTATATACATATATAAATATAAATATAAACAAATCTTTTAAATACCAAAGGAAATTAGATTGGATTAAAAATTACGAAACATAATTTTGAGATTTTGTATATTATGTAATCATTTACAATAATTATTTAGAGAAGTTTTATATCCTCTATTGTCAGGAGGTGATTTATAATAATGTTTTATAATAATAATTATAATAATCGATAATTTAAATTAATTGTTTAACAAAATATAGATAACAAAATTATTAGAAATTAATATTAAAAATTATTGTTGACTGTTAAAATAAATAAATTAATAAAAACTTGGTAATTACTGGTCCCTGAATGCAGATTCAGGGTTGATTGTTTAGTTTTTTTTTCATGAATTATGACTAACTGCTACTTACCGAGTATTTATTTTTAATTTCTTTATTTTCATCGAATTGCCAGGTGACAACGGACGGAAATAGTAGCGCTCTTTTCAGAATTGTGAACCCGAACGCTAGTGGTAACATGTTAATTTGGTAACGTGTTTTTTTCTTTAGATATCTTTCAATTTCTAATGCTTTGAATTACCGAGGGAAGTAGTAGCACTGTGAATCCCTAAGTTAGTGGTAGCTTGTTTATTTAAGCTTTAATGTTTTGTTTCATTGAATAATTATATATTTATTTTATTTAACTGCTCTCAAAAAATATTATTTCTTAAAATAAAATAACATAATTTAAAATATTAATGATAATTATATAAAAAATGTTATGATATTAAAATAATTATATATTTAATCCTCAACTTCTTTAACTAATTTAGTTTATTTTTTTAATTCTAGGTACGATTTCTTATAATACATCAATCAGAGGATTACAAATCATTATAAATTTATGGTAAAATTATATAATTTTCCTTAAAACAAAACATTTTTTAATTAAATTTTGAAATTTTTATCTTTTTTAGGTAAGTGCAATTAATTTTTATGTTATATTTTGAAATAATGTAAGTTTTTAGTTTTTAATATTTTATTAAATTGTATAATTAATTCGTCAAACTATGAAATTTGTATTACAGTCGCAAGACAAAGTAGATTATGTTAAGAAATCATATTTTTCAATAGGACATTTTCCAATTTAAATTTAAAACCAATAAAAAACTATAAAAGTTTATTTTTATTGAAACTTCACTGTATCTAATGAATTTAAAAAAAAAAAACCTTTAAAAAACAGTGAAAACTTAATATTTAGCCCCTTAATTTTAAAAAATAATGTTAACATAGGATATTTTGATGATTGGTATTAGTAGTCTTAAGTAATTTTGCCATTTGGCACTAATGGCAGTGAAATTGGGTTTTTACATAAAAACACTTTTCCCAAATAAAAGTTTATTCTAAATATGTACGTAACAATTTCTGTAATAATGACATTTTGGCTTTATCATTTCCGGCACATTAAAACAACACAGGACGGTTTTTTTTTTTGGTTTTTGGAACCTAATGAAAATTTGGCTGTATGAAATTATGCTGTCAGTATCTCAATTTCATAATAAATTTACTTAAGCTGTTTTGCCTTTGGACTTTATAATGTTTATGTCTCAGTTTTATTTTATAAATATTTAATTTAAAATATTCATCACTAAATGATTCTTTTCACAACCATAACCAATACGTAAACCATTTTTGCATACATACCAAGTAGTAGCATAAAATGGATTACTATTAAAATAACCATTATTTTTATCTTTACAACTTATCTGAGTTTAACATTTGACATTATTTGTTTTATCGCATTTTGCTCCTTTTAAATTAAAATATTGATTTGCTTCACAATTGAGTCATTTGCTGTTCCACTAATACAACGATAATATTTAGCACAATCTTCAGAATCTCGTACAATTTCGTATATATTTTCATAAATATAATCTTCTTGACAATTAGTCATTGTTGGATATGTTCATTGTCCATTGATTTTATAAAACCATAAATTCCAAGAACATTTTCCAGAAATTGGTTTTCCTATCAACAAATTGAAAATATTCTATACAACTTGATGGATCATTTTTATTTATGTATACATTATCATGAATATAAGGACATGGATTTGGTTGGGTTAAAATATTAGTTGAAATGAAAATTATAGCAATCAGGAAAAATGTTGTGTTACAAAAGTCTACGGAAATTATAAAAATTCAATATAAAACTAAGAAAATTTTAAAATTTTCAATTCTTATAATAAATTTTTATTTCGCTGGGGTTTGTAAATTAATTAAAAATGTTATCAAAATATTTTTTTTAAAAATTGTTACCAATCGAATATCTGTATTTAAATCAATTCGAATTTTAATGTTTTACGTTTTACGATAGTGTCGACCTTCTAAGATATTATAGTCAAATTATGACATTATTTCATTTGTTAAGCTATACACTAATTCATCATACACTCGAATTCAGGGAGCCATTATTTTTTTATCTGTCAAAAACATTTATAATATTTCGAATATTTTTACTTTAAAATATAATTGCTTAGAAGTTTTATTTAAAGAATTTCATCTAACTAAATTGTTAAAAATAATTTTGTTTTTGTAAAGGTTTCAAATGACAAGAAAATTGTGAAAATGTTTTAGACAGCTTGCAATAATGATGTGCAAAAAAAAAATTAATAAGACCAAAAAAATATACAAAACTTTTCTTCTGTCCAATTAAAAACATGCTGAGCTCTTCAATTTTTTTTAATAATGATCCTCCATTGAAAAAATGATAAAAATTTAAAGAAGATGATTATAATAAAAACGAAATTATTAAATTATGGAAAACGTTTAATTTATAAAAATATTAAAATTTTGAAGATTTAAAAATGTTGAACAATTATTTAGCATTAAACTAAAATTTCTAATATTTCTGAACCCGTTGAAATGATTGGTTGGTTAGTTCAGCTGGCAACAACCCCGGGCAGATTATCCAGGACTCTAAATATCACATTTCACATTTCATGAGGTTATTTTAGATCCATCTCGTGCCGTTAAGGAAATGTGCGATTTTCGTAGGCCGTTTACTGGCTATACTTAAGATAGTAGTTACCAAGAGAGAAATGTCTGGTCCTGGCTTTGAAATAATTATTTTACCATAATTTTTTTCTGTAAAGTTCTTGATTGTTAATTACGTAACCATGCAGGAAATCAAAATTTTCTACATAACTTACAACTATACTAAAGAAAAATTATATTGATTATTAATCTTTTGAGAATATTTAAAGTTCTTTAAGGAATATTTCTTCAAATAAGAAATATTATCATAAATTTTAAATCTTTTTATATCATACATACAAGGATATAGAGTTTACCCGCAGGATATTTTAGTTTATAGTCCTCCTAAGGGTATTAGCCTGATTATATAAAAGAAAATTTATCTTTGAATGAATTTATTTAACGATTTAACTAGTTAATCAAAAGAGATAAAGATTATATAAAGTAAAAAAAAAACTTTCAAAAAGTAAAGAAAAAAAAAAAATAGTTTTATACAAATGTACACAAATTTACAACTCTACTAAAATTGCAGGAAAGAAAAAAACTCTTCTCAAAGTGATTTATCCAGGATTCATTATAATTTTTCCTTTTGAAAATAATCTCCAAAAATTTATTTTTGTATTTAGTAGTGACGTACAGAAGCATTACATTTATATGTACAATTAATGCTTGGCATACAGGCGACAAAATCTTATGGGTTGTCACCGAAGAGCGAAGACACAAAATTTAGTAAGCGTATTTTTAGTATCTAGAATATAATGAGCTGGTTACAAATGTATTACGAATTACGATCAATCAGACAGAGCCTATTTGTGATATATCTACTGACTGTGCACTGGACTATAGTGCATCGGACGATAGTGCTGGTCACTGTGCACTGGATTACGTATAGTGCTTTCGAGGAATTGGATAACTGCATATTTGAAGTTTTATTCAAGATGGTGAAACTCAAAATGAGCCTATCTCTTACATTGGAAAAGGATGTGCTCCAGCTTTTTTCTTGATCATATTCACAAGCTCTATCTTAATTGTTCGTAGCCAGCCAAATTTTATGAAGGTATTTTCTCTGATTAAGTGAACCGTAGGTAAACCTATTCATGTTCTTACATAATTCCTGTTCATTTGCAGAGTCTACCCACAAAATATTATTTACTCAATGGCGCTTACATATCTTATCAATAGTCTTAGCTTCCTTTTAAATATTTATCCAAATGGTGCGGTCTTGAGCACCACACCACCAATTTATCGAATATCCCACGCTGCTATGTTCAAATCGTTGTCCTTACTGAGAACTGCAAAATTTTTACGAAAGGTGTGCGTTAGCATGGACCACCACTTAAAAACAAATGGAAATTATTCTAACTTGACTTGGAATAGTATGGACCGGGGACATGAAATTCTTATATATTACATAAATTTTTAAATTTAAATTTATTTAAATTGAAAATTTATGAATATTTCACATTTTATTATATCCTTTTCAATTTAAATCTTTGTGAGTAATTGAATTTGATCATATATGCTTCCAAATATTGATAGAATTAAATTAAAAATGTCGTTCACAATTTATAAAGTTAATTTCCTTTCAATTTTAATGTTTCCAATAAAGTTTTACTCTAAATTTACATTTTTGTAATTTTAGAGAAAATTTTAATTGTAAAATATATTTATTCAAAAATAACAATTTATATGTAAAATATACAACATAAAAATATACATAAATAGAAGGCTATCAAATTCATATGGTTAGATTGAATTAAATTATAATTTGTATTCCTGACGAAGAATTGTCTAAATAGAAGTGCACAAAATTGATATGTGGGTTTAGAGATATTAGATGTCACATTATTGATATAATTTTTGGAATTTATATTAATTATTATACTGTGTATTTAAATGATAAAAGTTTGAGGAAAATTTTAAATATAAAATATTCCACATTTTTGTGTGGATGATGCATTTTTCAGTCCAAAATTACGAAAATTCTCTTTAAATAGGTTTAATGTATTGGTATGTAGTTAATACCAAACTTCGTATATAAATAAGCAAATAGCTTCAGAAATTGTTTAATGGATATTTTAATAATTATCATCAATAGTTTCACGATAATTTCGTTAGATACTTAATTACTGATTAAAATTTAACCAGCGATTAAAGCAATTAAACTAGGCTTATTTTTAATATTAAAAATACTTAAATTTATAATTTTTTTTTTTTTAAATTTGTTCTCAATCTGCGTGATTAAATATTTGAACAGCCCAAATTTCATCTTAATCACTGAATAGTTGAATGTGACACGAAATTTGTGCTAAAAATACTTAGGAAGTAATCAGAAATTACTGAGATCTGTTTCAAATTTTTCGATATCATTAAAATTCAATTATTAATTATTCGGTATCAACTAATTTAAGTTTAAGTTACTAATCTTACTAATTTAAGACTTTAAGTTTTCGAGTTGCGTTGATTTTAAATTTCTAACCCTTCTAAGTAAACGTAAGGTTCGGAACGCTGTGCTGTAGTAACGAACGCTAACATCTACACTAGATAATAAGCTTAAAAACATGGACAGACGGACGCACAGTACAAAAGTGCCTGAAAATAAATGCAAATCGCTAATTAAGCAAATGTTCATTAAATTTGTAATAACTTGCAAATTATAATTATTTTTATTTGGCCTTTACTGCATATTTGATACAAAAAATATCAATAAAATCATTTGTCTATAACTTAAGTAAATCAATTCCAAATATTTGCATTGTAAACATTTTTACTGTGAACTTGTAATTTCAATTTCACATTTGTAATTTTAATGATATTTTAGAAATATCGAATTCAATAATAATTATATTCAATAATGAAATTGCTTAGTAAATATTTTATTTATATCATTTCTAAATAAATCTTATCAAAATAACATTTTCCTCTGTCCTAAACAATCAACAGGCTATTGTTTTTGTGAAAATTTCCTGAAAACTTTATTCTCTGCAAAATATATTTACAAATCCTTTTAAAAGGATTTGTAATAAATAAATAAAAATTAATTTTTTATAGTAAGCAATTTGTTATATATTTTGGTAAACCTAAAATTAAATTAAATTTGTCACAAAATGACAAAAATGATAAACAAAATAATGTAATTTTAAAACAATCTTAATCTACATAAGAATATTTGTATCTAAAATTCTTAGAAATTTTCTCTTTATTATATTAAATTATAAATAAAATATTCCAAAAATATATTTTTAATTGACCATAAATTGATTTATAAAATGAATTTATTTATAATAAAATATTTTATGTATAAATTAAATTTTATATATAGTTAACCCATTCAAGTCTTTGGTAATAAAATGTAAACGCATTCAATCAGGAATTTAAATTAAAATTCTATTTCAAGTTATCTGTTTGTAATGATTATTAAAAGAAATACATCGATGATAGAGTTAGTTCAAAGAAATGATAAATTTTATGATACCTTACAGATTAGGGTAATTTCCCATTTCTTTGAATCCCTTATTTTACAATTATATTTCCAATACATATAAGTATTTGCCACTTAAACAACAATAGTTTAGAGGGTGATATTAGGTAATATAACGATTATATTGCTCGCTAATCAATACTTTAATCTAACAAGCTCACGATCCTAGTTTTAAACCACTTAGTGTCCTTTCGGTTTTAAAGTTATAATTGAATATTTGTTTGAAAGTACCTCTCTGATGGACTGCTTAAAAACATCCTGTACTATCTGTTGAAAGTAACCAGGATTACTTTGTAATTTGTGCTAGGTAGGAGAACCAATCCTATTGTTATTTGACTGTTAAACAACCTCCATATACTATTTTCATGATGAATAGAACATGAATTGAGTTATTCATTTTCAAATCGACTCTGGTGAGGTTGAGTTGAACTTTATATTTAGCGTTAAAGATTACGACCGAAAGACTGGAAGAGAAAGTAACTTTATTAAGTTCTGTGAAAGAGAAGGAAAACGTTATATTGAAGTTAATTAAAGAACTGATGACATCTGTCAAAATTGTGTCAAAAATATGTATCAACTTAATTTCGCTGTTCATGAAAACAAAGTTTAATGTATAACTCATTTCAACCAATAACTCAATCTCCAACTCAGACATGGAAACAAAGTAAAGTATACTATTCGGTATAATAGAGAGAGACGAATGCTCTTTTATAATGGAAACTGCAATTTTTAAATATTCACAATTCACACCTTCGATAAACAAACAGTGACAACACATTTTTTCCTTATTATGTTAAGGTTAAATCAAATATATTTTCAGTTCCTGCTTCATCTCTATCTATAGTCAGTCAGGACGTTTCTTTATATTTGAATTAAATATGTATAACGTAAAGAGAAAGAAAAGTAAGTGAAGAAAATATATAGAATGACATTAAAAGGTCGATGTTTTGTGTACATATACAATTTCTTGTATAAACTTCCTCTTTTTTGAAATTTTTTCTTACTTATATGGAGTTAAAATAAAAATTTGTTAATATCAAAAATGTTTGCAATTTCAACATTGCATTATAATTTTTTTTTGTTTTGAAATAATGAAATAAAGGAAATATTCATTTTTGAAATCCTTGAACAAAATGTATTTATTTATCCGTGTATTGATGGATCTGAATACGTGAATAAAATATTTAAAAATATAACGAAATTTATGATTTGAAGAATTTAATTATATTTTTTTATGAATACTTTTCCGTATATTAAATTCTTAATAATAAATTGTTCGAATATTTAATATAAAGTTTTCTTTATATTAAAAATTCAATCATTTATTCAAAATCATTTATTTTAGTCTTTACAACATCCAAAGCGATAAAAAATATTAATGAAGTTTTAATATCTGCAATTTAATTTCAAATTAATATTTTTCCGCGCCTTAAATTCGTTATTTGTCTAAATTCCAAAATTCATACATTATTGAATTTACAAGCATTAAGTATTACAATTTTGCTAATAAGGGATTCGCTTGCAAGAAAACGACCAGAACAAACTTTCCCCAACATAAAACGCATTCTATGCATACCACGAGCCAAGACAGAATTGGATATCAAAGAATGGATGAATTCACAAATGCAAAAACACTGGATTTTTAAACAAGGTAACAGAGTTGCCAAACAATTCATACATATTCACTCAGTATACTCAGATAGAACTATCTGGCAAACAAAGGTATGTGGATTGTATGAATACCGAACTGGCTCGATTCTGGCTAAGCAGTAAACGGCCTTCGGGATCGTTACACTTCCTGAACGTCATGAGGTCGATCCAAACAATCACATCTAACTTATTTCTAGCTGCGGTTCACGAGTGGTATTAAAATTGTACTAAAGCTCTAATTGGAATGTTGGACAGGTGGCCCGTAACTTTAGTCTAGGAATTTATTTTATGAAATACCAAGTTTTATAAAATCCAATTTGAAAATAGATAAGCGATTTGTGACCCTAAAATATAACACATTAAGCTATAATAGAAAATTTAAATATAAATTTATTAATATCAGTTCAATTTTAAATTTATTAATTCCCATTTTTTTTTAATTTTTTCTAATTTTGAAATTCATTAGTCTTTAATTTAAACTTGTAAACAAATTTAATAATTTAAGCTTAAAGAATCATTTTTTAGTGGTAATACAACCCCAAAAATTTCCAAATATAATCTATTTATTTTCACTTTAATGTTCAATTTTACAATCATTTCAATTTCATCATGGCAAATTTACTACCAAAAAAATTTTTTTTTCTTACTATATTACATATTTATATATTTAAAATCATTCCTGTACCTATAAATATTTTTAACATATTTTCATCCTTTTTTATTTATTTGGTAAAAAAAAAGTATTGTAAAATATAAATCGATAAAAATATAATATTGGAAAATATATAAATATTAAATGGGTCAAAAAATGTGTTGAACTACACAGCAAAATTGATAAAACATCAACTGCAAATATGGTATCATTTTCATTATTGTTTTAAGAGTAGAAATGTATAATAATGATTGTCGACTTCATTGTCGTCATCGTTTTACGAATCAAAGACAATAATGAAGATTTCTATTATTCAATATGAATAAAATAGTTAGAGCTAGCTCTATAAGTGCATAATAAACAATTGTATATGCAGTAAAGTGCAACATAAAACGATTGAAAAGAAAATTGAATTTGATCATCAGTAAAACCATTAAGGGAGTTACTTACAACAATTTTTCTATAATACACATACACACTACATAATATTTAATATAGAGGGTGCTGTAGACGAACTGATATTTATACAACATAATTTTTTCAATCCCATATTTGTACTTGATGATGATGATGGAGTTAAATTTACTGCTTGATGAACGTATCGAATACTTCACGAATGTTAGACTTCGGAAATTGCAGTATTCCAGCCATTTTTAATAATGTATATTGGCTGCGACTTCAGGTATGGCTATCACTCTATCGCGGAATATTTAATTTTACACGGGTTTTGTGATGCTAAAGTCCGGTTTGAACATTTAATAGCCTGGGCCAGTCTACGTTTAATTGTTTAAATTAATGGCGCTCTTATTGTAAGGTTGATAGTTGTTGTGTATAGAATAAAGTCAGTTGATCATTGGTAATGGCACGCTGTTACCAGTAATGTATAGAATGAAGCTGGGTAAGAGACTTGGTTCCTTGCACCCAGTACATTTATATAATTTTCATATAAAATTCAAAAAAATTTATATTTGATTCAAAGGTGATGGTCTCAAAATACACAACATAACAAAATAATTTTTATCGATTTTATCGTTGTAATGTTTGAAGTTATTTGGTATTAAATTTTTTGTAAGGATACTTGTACAAAGGATATTTTCAAATTTAAGTTTGCAATCATGATAACTATTCTTAGATTTTTAATTTTTTTTTTTCTATTTTTATTACTTTATATATTGGAAATTGTCCTTTTATTTTGGAAATTATCAGAGTATATATAAATATAGTAGAGCTAGAGACTCTGAAGTCTTTTCCATATATACTTAAAGAAATTTTTTTGTAAAAGGATATTTTTTTTGTACTAATAAAAGAATATAAATAAAAAAAACTATTCCCTTTATACAATTATATTCTTGATTGTGTTTCAATTTCTATGTCTATATATTATTTTGGTCCTTGCATTCTCGAATACCTACTCCTATATTTTATATATAAGTTAAAGGAAAAAAAAATCCTTAAGGATGTGATTCAAAGTACACAAGATATATGTATGTATATATATATATATTTTTTGTATAATGGTAAAATTTATATTGCTTTGATTCCAACTCAAATATTAGTTTTAAAAGTATTAAGGCGGATTTTATTCGACAAATATTTGATATTATAAAGAAATTATATTTTTTTTTTGTTTCTTTGATTGAATATATTTCAGAATGAACAATTATTGTCAAAGTAAAATAATAACATGTTAATAATTTATAGATTATTTAATTTTGAAAATTCTGTTTGTCTCTTTCTTGTATAAGCATAAATTATTATAAGAAAGTTTCTGTTCTATTTTTGGGATGAAGCTGAATTTAATTTACGTTTTAGATTTGAATTTTTACTGTCTAAGATTCTAGAATTATTAAATTAACACATGTGATAATTTAATAAAAATATATCAGGCATAGACTAAGTAGCTCACGAAGCGCCTTAAATGAAAAAAGTATCTAGTTCAACTTTGCTACTATATTTTTCTGTTTAATTTAGTTCCCAAATTTGTGAAAATCGATAATTATTTCATGAAATATTAATTCCATTTCATTGTAATTTCGTGTAATAGAATTAACATTTCCTGTAATCGTATATATAAATTATAAAGAAAGTAAAAGAAAGTTAACTACTAGTTTTATTAGTTGGACATATAAAAAGTTTTTAATTGAATCAATTTTGATATGAAATTAATTGGTTATAAAATATGATTAAAGTTGGTGCCAGAATACTTTGCTGGCGTCTGTCGCAGTGTTTTACACTAGCGATGATGTCCTTATCATTCTTTAACTAAATGTAATACATTTCGCGACAGTATTATCAGTGAAATGCTATTAAATTTTGATGTTTTTGTATTCATGCGATTTTAAATTATAAATTAAATTCCTTTTTTTAACAGCTTCTATTAATTTTTCTTCCATTTCTATCATTTTTTTTAAAATAAATGAAAGAAAGCACTTGTTAAAACACCGCGATAAGCGAAAATATCAAATATCAAATGAAACTCAGCGATAGCTAAAATGGACGACATCATTGTGGTTGAATAATGTGAATCTTTTTACGACGACTGAAGACAGCAAAAACGACGTATATTCTGTCAGTACCTTTAAGTATAATAATTATACAAAAAATTATGATTATGGGGTCGTGCAAAATTACTTTAAGCACACCCCTAATTTTCTTTACTAGAATTTTTTATAATTTCGTATAATTTAATTTTCTTTACTGTACTATAATTTCCTACGGTAATAATTGGTGAAATACGAAGATAAAAGAAAAAAAATGCGTTTAATATTCTTTTAGGATTATATTTATATGAGTAAAAGAGAATATCCTTTTCCTTTATACAACAATTTTATCTATCCTTATAATATTTATATACGAAAACTTTATTTTTTATTATCTTTCTTACTATATTATAATAAGTTCTCCGGACATGAAGTTCATAATATTAAGTAACAAAATGAACCTGATAATATTAAATTAAGGATTTTATTCCATTTTTTTTTTGTAACCAAATTCCGAGATATAAATTATTTCGAGATTATTTTTATATCTTCATCTGATATTATAATTTTCTGAAATCTATACGTTAGTGGGTGAATCTTAATTTAAACAACCTCGAAAAACCTAATGCAATTAAACTAAAGTTGGTATTAAATTGAAAATTAAATTGTAAGCAATCTTTAGTCAATTTTATGAATAAAGTGAGATAATTAGACTGTTAAAAGTTTAGGAAAAATTAAATATATAAAAACTTTCATCATTAGAAACATTGAGAAGTTAAAGTTTAGAGGTTATTTGTCATTTCTTAAATGCATTTGACTAATTACATCTAAATTTGAATAGTAAACTTTTTGTACCAAACAGAACATCATTTTACAATATTTCTTACAGAGCTAGTTGCAGGTGGGATACACTGCGGAAGACCTATAGATTAATGGAAATTATTACATAATTTTTAAGATTATGGAGTTCTGTTTCATTGAAGTGGGTAATAAATTCTACAAGGCAATAAAATGAATGCTCATTCTCCTGACTGACTCATACTTTTAAATTTATTACAAAAAATATTGTTATAATACGTTTGGGTCTACAGAGCTGTGGTAAGGCTCGAGTAAATGTATTTTAATATATTGTATTTAAAAAAAATGAAATATGGTTACAATAACGATTGTGATTTGAAATATTTTGAGTAAAGTATTTCCGATCTTCATTTGAGCATAGTTTGATACAACTAAAGTATTGATTACGAATTCCAAATCAAAAATTTTTATGCTGTCAAATGTTTTATTTAATAACTCCTAAGTAAACAAAGTGTTAAACTCACAACAGAACCCAACGCCGAGCGACAATTAGTAAACTAAGTCAAAATCAGAACATCAATGAACGAAGGAAAACATTGTGGAGTAAAATCTAATATATAAATTATGTGCGGCCTGGGTGATATAGTAACAAAAAAAAAACTGAATCATAAAAACTGTTGGCTAGTCTCTGTTGTGTGGTATTTTGTAATATATAATGTTCGTTGTTGCTTCACGGTGTCTTGCTGATTCTGCACTTTATTTTTAGGTATAATTTTAATGTTCTATCATGTAATTTTTTTTTTCATTCATTAAATTTGAATGAAATCTTTCAATAAAACTTGTTCATCAAATTCTGATCACTATGAACCCAAATGATATCGAAAACAAAAAAATTTTAACAATTAAATAAACTTAATAGTAAAGTTAAAATATTCGAGAAAAATAATTGAAATTTGTTGAAAAAAGTATTGAATCCTTAAACAACACAAAAGGAATTATACTAACATTAAAATATATATTTCATGAGTTTCGAAATTTAATTTAAGGATATTATTAAAAATTATATTTCTAAATAATTCACAAAAATATAAAAAGTTTAAAACATTTATTTTAAAACCAACTAACAAGGATTATTTTGTAATAACGTTTTTGAAATAACAAAAATTATTCTGATAAGGATACATAAAATAAATTCTAATATCCTATCATATACAAATTAAATCTAAAATTAGAAAGGATTACAATTCAACAAATCCTTTAATAAAAATGAAAAAAATGTGACAAATCCTTTAGCAAAATGTAATTTCTAAAATGTTCAATATTCAATTGTACTTTTTGTTCTCTATAATTTTATGATTATTATACTTTAAAAGTTTCTTATAAATTTCAATATAAAAGTTAATATTATAAATTGAAAATTGATGACTTATGATGTAAAAATCAGTTTTATTATAATAACTTTCTGCTATTCGGATCCCGAAAATTGAAAATTCGCTATCATTAAAATGTTAAAATGTCTATACAAAATATTAAGTAATAAATTAAATAGTCGTTAATTTACGCTCCATTTGGGAAATATAAATTTTTAAAGAAAATGTCTAGATAATAAAAAAAAAATTTTTTTTTTTGTTATTCTTTAATTTCGAAAGAAAATTTTTCTCTTTAGAAAATTTACAAATTTATATAAAGAACCTTGAAATTTTCATATTGTAATATAGTAAAAAAAAAAAAGATATAATAATTTTGATCATAAATTTTCTCTGTAATTTATATTTATCTTTATATTCAATTTAAATGAATTACGAAATTTTTCTTATTATAATATAAATTTTATTTTGTAAAATTTTCACCTCGCTTTTAATGTCATTGTTATAAAAATGTACGTAATATTCCCCAGAAAATTTAAATTTATTTGAGAAAAATTTGATTTTCTTCTTTTTTTGGTGGGTTACAATTTACAATATAAAAAAAAAATCACATAAATTTAAATTTCACTGGCTTTTGAGTATAAAATTTCTTATCCTTAGTGTTTGTGTATACTGAAAAAACCATCACAGTAAAAATAAAGTCCCAGCAGTTTCGATGGTGACTTGTTTTAGAGAAGCCAAAAATTCGGTGATTTGTATTACAAAAAACATAAACATTTTTGGTCTACTGAACACAACAAAATTTTGTCTTTATATTACCTGGGAAAATTATCAATATTTTTATTTTGATATTTATTTGGAGTTTTCTTTTTTTTTTATATAAGGTTTTTAGTAAAATTGAAAATATAGAAATTTTCTCATTGATATTATGCTTGACTGATTTAATTTTGTTTTTCCAGGGAATCACAATTTAAAATAATTTTGAAAGCCAAAATTTCCTTTTAATTAACAAAATATAAGATTTTGTGAAATTAGGTTAATGGCTTTTTTATAGTTCTGTAGTCAATCCATAATATAATTACAAAGGTTTCGAAAATCCCCTTTCAATTAAACGGTTGTTAAATACCATTAGGTTTGATATAAGTTACGGCTCACTAACTTATTACTAAACTCTTATATGGCTAATCATACGTCAAACGTTAAGCCCGATGAAACAGCACAGTAGCTTCAGTAACAACTGCTCTGTGTACGATGGAACGATAGTGTATCTTTCTATTTATCGAACTCATAATTGAATTGAATAAAACCCTGCATGCCCGCTGAATCAAGGTATCGGCTCTTAGAGACAACTATTTGGTCAATTGTACCACCATATCATTCTCAAAGAAGAGTCGAGTTTTTCAGTTAATCTTTGCTCAGTACTCATCATACTCAGTCCTGCATCATGGGTGTTGACTCGCTGTGCCGGTTATCCTTTTCAGAACTACCGCAGCTAGTCAGAATGCCATGTTTGGTTGTCTTTCATCCAAAAAAATGGTTGTGCCACTTGGTTAATCATTGCTATGATCAGTAGTGCTGACTGGTAAACGTTCTGCTCTTTCAGCTTTCCAAGCCGGATTGATCTTTTTATCGAACCAGTAACTCCATAACACAGCCGTCAGTCCAATGTTATATGAAGGATTACAGTGACTTTTAAGATTACATTAGCCTTGACATTAATTCAAAGAAACTCTATTTTTTGATGGTTTAGGTGTTAATAGCTTTGACTTTTTCAGTTCTTTGCCAATGTTATAATATGTATATGCTTTTTGAGATTGGTTTCAGTTGGAAACACCGCAAAATTGTATTTCTTGATTTTCGTCCATAGTCTTTTAAAGTTCTTATAGGAATTGGAATTTTTTCTAATATCTTTGATAATTAATCTTCTTGATTTTATCATATATCCTTTAAAAATCATCTGGTTTAATTCTCTCTAAATTATATAATACATTCATTCCACTCCACATTTATAATCTAACCACAGAAAAATCTGTCGAATATAATATTTTTACCCTGCAATTATAATATTTGATATATAAATTTGGAAAATTTGTTGGTTTTCTTATTTCTTTTTTAATATTTTAAAGTTTTCCTTATGGATATTTTTTATATATAAATGGAAGAGACAATAATTTCTGTTCTACTAAATTCAATTCTATAGCGTTACGTTACGGCTACGGGTAAGAGAAACTTTCCAAAAACCATAAAATTTTTTCGTACATTATTTCTCTATATAGATAAATTATCATTGTTAGTCTCATGAGAATTATACTTTATGGTTGTTACATAAAAAGATCACAAGTATAATAAAAAAATGTCCAATGTTTTATCGCAAAAAAATTTAAATATCGTCTATTTTACGAGGAATTATTGAATAACTATGAAATGTTGTGATGGAAAGATTTCATTAAAGAAATCAAAAATTGTTAAAAATCAAGTTTTATTTACGTTTTCGAAGGTGGGATTTTAAAAAAGATTGTAAAACAATCAGCGTAGATTATTTCTTCTTCGTCCGTGTCCGTTTCCTACGCAGAGGAAGTATTATTTTATAGTAATTTTTATCCAATTTTAATAAAACAGCTTTATTCCGTTTATGTCTATAGTTTCAAGTTAATTCCAGTAAAATTTGATGGTCCGGTAAGGTTAGTCTCACCCGTATAAAATACATTCTTGATGTTCTTATAGAAACTGCTATATCAACTCCTTATTTTGGGCCTACCCTAGGTTTACAACTTTAATATTTTTTTGTTTTAGATTTTGTGCAAGGATATTTTATTGCTATACATTTCTGTAATGTGTCCTTGTATCATATTTTTCTTAGTTAAAAAGTTCTCTCTCACCTAACATGGTTGGGATTTTTTCTATTAAAGAAATTAAATTTCTGTAGCAATTTGGTTAATGTTTCTTTTTTTTATGATTGCGATATTTTGTAATTTTTATTCTAATTTTTATATATGTCGTTGTGACTTTAGAGATGTTAATCGAGTAATAAATCATATTTACATATAAAATAAAAATTTGTATTTTGATATTAAAATTTTTCGTCAGTCCCGATTTTTATTTTCAAACTTCAGTCAAATGTGAATATTTTTACACATATAATTTTATATAGAAAACATATCAGAAATGATGAATTAATTTTTGGTTAGAATGTATATCCATATAAGAATGTGCTATGTAAAATTAATTTCATATTGATCATTTTAAGGGGTTTGTTCAATGTAAATTTGTAAGAATTATGTCGAAAATTTATATAATTTTAATTTGTTCAACGATTAGTGTTTGTAGTTAGGTAGTTTGACGTTTTAAATTGATTTGACATATTTTTAAATGTTATACGCAATTAGGTTAGGTTATGTTAGAAAAAGTTAAGTGAAGAACCGCGTTCAATACGCATCGCAAGAGATGGATCCATTGTAATCCCTGTGTAATGTTCAAAAACTAACCACTAATCCTATCAAAAATTCTATTTACCCTGATGAAGAGAAACATTCTTTACAAAAAAGTCGTGTTGAAAGAGCCGACCAACTATACATTACGCCACGCCACGTCACAATTATTGGTATCAGACGCGTGCAAGTCTTTCGCAGTCGCATATTAGATATTACGGTGTGGGATTTATAGTTTCATCAGCACAGCAGCATAAGCAATTCATGCGAATCCCAAGATAGGGTAACATATTTAACGATCAAACAGTGAGCAGTAAGAAGTCCTATCAGTTTTCTACAGATTCTGTTAATGGACGGAATGATTTCCGATTTCTTCTTAGAAAGTTTTACGATTATATACCAATAACAAGTTTGTTTTATAAATAGAACTAATGCTAGCAAGAAACAGACAGTTTTCACTAAAAATTGCAATCATTTTAACTATACGAAAATTTAAATTGTACTTGCCAATCCTAAAAATTCTGGAATTTTTTTTTTTTTGTCAAATATGAAAGTAATTTTACCAACAATTTTTCGTTAGTAAGCGGAAATAGGAAAATACATTTTATATGACGGAAGAAATAATTGCATGCTTTATTCGGTTTTGGCTATATACAAAAAATAGATAGACATGCAAAAGGGAAAAGATTCATATATTTGTACCATTTTTATAGGGTATCTAGGTTATGAGTGTCACGCAAAAAAAAAGTGATGAAATGAAAAATATTTTTATCATATTTTTTGTTGATCTCTTACTGCAAAAATTAATATTTGAATTGAATATTAAACTTTCACTACTGCGATAATATAAAAAGTATTAGGTAAATTGTGTATAGGGATATAAAATAAATGTACAAGTCATATAGGAATATTAAAGATGAACAAGGATAATAACGAAATTTGTATTTATAATTTTTATTAAATTTTCTTAATATATTTTAAAATTATATTAAATTTTTTATATATATCACTAGAAATTATTTGCAATTAAATGAAATTATTTTAAAATTCTATTTATTTTATTGAAATTATATTGGAAACTTATTTAATTGGTTTAAAAGAAGTGAGAACTACGAGATACCCTCCTTCTTGTGAGCCTATTGTACCTTCTTGTGGGCCTATTGTACCCTCCAGTTAAACGCTGTATCATCATCACAGCTTGTGGACCCATCACGCCTCCTACATGACACAGCTTGTGGACCCATCTAAAACACGGACATCTCCTGTTGTAAATATCTAATTGGTAATGTATAGATAAATTCTGTGCCATTGTATCTATTTGATTACTCTGTTAATATTTGGAGTTCTGCTTCTTGAATTTATTTCTGAATTCATACTCCTGGGCTTGTAATCCTCCTATTTCTAACCCCTGTGCGAACTAGAAGCTTACGGACGACACTAAATCGGAGAATCGATCAACAGAACGGATTTGTTAGTCAACTGCAATGTATAACATGAAAGATTTTGATAGGAGCGGTACACGTACAATGTGCCTAATTGTGCTAACGTTTCGCTGATTCCTCCTTTTTATTCATCGATGAAAGATATCATTTTACTTATACTCTGCTGAAAATATTTTTGAGAAAATTCGGTATTGGTGTTACATCAGATTTTTATAATTTCATATTAAACTTTTATTTATTTCTGAAATTTGGTTCGTTTTTGTTAAATTATAAGCATGTACTGAATCAAATAAATCACATTTAAAATTCTAATTTATAACCTAAAAATAATCATAATCTGATATTATTTGTAAATAAATATTTAAATATGTTTTTTTATGAAATTATTTCTTTTATGATACGTATAACAATCCAATTAATTAGACTTGTAATTTGTCAACTTACAAATATTATTGTAAAATTAATTATTCAAGAAATAATAATGCTCTTATGTCTTTACGAAAACATATTATTAATTTTTGTAATTTGTAGATATATTTAGCTTTGTAAAACTGTCTTTAACTAAAATAACTTTTTCTCTGATATAATAATAATTATATTATTGTTAAACTGTTTATGTAATTTAATCTTTTAGTATAATAATTTAATTAATATTTATATCGTTTTACTTTGTGAAGCTTATTTATGGAAATATTATAAATGTTAATTGAATTTAAATTGTTCAAGTGAAATTTAGGTAAAATATATTTATTGATTGCGTTAAAGTAATATTGAAAATTGTATAAATGATTTAAACGATATGTTCAATTGATGTTAAGGCTGGTTTTTGTATATGACAAAAAGAGGAAATTCAGGGTCTCCGGCACTAGATAGAGGTGGAAATAAATTCGTATTCAGAATTGCAATCGAAAGTTAAAGTCCAAAGAAACTTCTTCAATTTTTGTTGCAAGCAAAAGAATCTTCGACTCGGAACAGAAGTGACTCATAAAAATTCAAGTTACTATTTGTCAAGAAAAGTTCATTTCAGCTTATGCTATTTGAAAGCTAAAAACATTGGTCTACTAATTCTTGGTACTTGGTTAAAAAATAAATTATGTGCTAGGAATGAAACATTCGATTAACATTAACTGAGATACTCAGACCCCAACTCCATTAAAAAATTCGGAAGGTTTTATGTTAAAATTTAAACAAATTGAACGAATTTTAATTATAGTGAATGACTCGTCAATTTAACCTTATTTTACTACTCGAATTGGACAAAGAATTGTGAAAAAAAAAAATTATTTTCAATTTTTAAAATATTAACCAGATCCAAATAATTTGGATCTTTTACCAGATCCAAATAATTTTAATATTTCGTGTTTTAAAAGTCATGTATAATTATAATAAAACAAAAAATTACTACATAAAATCCTTAAAATCAAAATCAGAATATTTTTATTGGTCTTTTTTTTTATACCTTCGAAAAATATTCTTGATTTATAATTTATTTATTTTTAACCAACCTCTACATTTTTCCCATCATCGCTGCCTCAAATGACACACTCAACTACTATATACAATCAATGTCTATTATATCCTTGATAAAGTCCTTTAATACACCATATAAAAAAAAATATAAAATGAAGCATAATAAAACAGACCTGGTGATAGACACAAGAAGGTCATTAAATATTCAGTGGCCCATTAAATCTTAATTTATAATAATAATAATAATAAAAAAAACGAATAGAAATTTTCATCGGTAGAGGAAAAAAAAAGACAATCCGGATAGCCTAAAACTAAGGAAAATTAAAAAAAAAAAAAAACGACCAAAAGAAGAATTATTATAAAGAAGACAATTAAATGAAACGTGAATTTCCATTCCTTTTGAATTATATTTTCCTTCATTCTATTGTTTTATAATTAGGCAAAGGATCTTTTCGAGAATGATAATGGACGGTATAGTATAGTAGAATGGTATGGTATGAAACGTTCTTTTATGGTTTTTGTTATGGTAGGTGGGCATCAGTTAAATTGCTTTTTATTATTTCTTTTAATTTGGTGAATTTATATTTTCTTAAACCAAAAATTTTCCTTTAAATTAAAAACAAAAAATTTTTTTTACTAAAATTTTCTAATTTGAATTGATCACGCAAACCTGAACTAAAATATTATTTTCTGGTTTATATTGTGTCAAATGGATAAAGGATTAAAATGTCCTTTGTAAAAGGATTGTTTTTTTCATTATCGTTTTTATTTCTGAAGTGTTTTTCTTTATATACAAAATATTGAAGAAAACAAAAATTAGGTCACATATACGAGAATGTTTGTGTTGTTTTTAATCTATTTCAATCGAAAACAGGAAGAGGACCACAAATAAAAATAAAATTTAGTGGTCTCAGAAATATGAATAGAAACTTGATGAGACTAACAAATTAGTTTTAGATAATTAAAAAATAAATTATAATATAAATTGACAGTAGTTTTTGAATGATTTATAAGACTTAGATGAATTGAGATGTAAATTTGTTATGAACTATCACGAATTTTGAAAAAGTAGTTTTTTTTTTTGTTCAGTTATTTAAAATCTTATAAATTTTGAAGGCTTTTAAAAAGTGTTCTTTTTAGAATAAATTGATATATACTCAGCTGTCTATAGGAATCCTAAGGTGAGTATCGTGTTTACCGATCCAACAGTTACCAGTAAGGAGTCCAATTAGTTTCCTACATATATTTCTATCTATGGACGGAACGATCTCCGATTTTTTCTTGGGTAGTCGCGGCCAATAAAGTTGGGTTTGACGACACTGAGGATAATGATTCCAAGTGTCGTTGACTATTTTGTATGCTGACAAATCAATAGATAGTTTCGCGGATTCAATTGGACATCTAACCTGCATGTTAATATACTCGAGAGATAATTCCATACCTTTCCAAGCTAATGAATCCGCATTTTAATTAACTTTAATTTATAATTTCAAAAATTGTATTTAATTTTATAAATTTATTAGTTTAACCGTAAGAAATGGAATGATATTATTCACCTACAACACTGACAAACTTACAACACGGGGAACGTAACAAAAATGTTATGGGGAGTTTCGAATGAATTAGTCACCAAAAGAAATATACCTGCAAAGTACCAAAGACTAGGTAAATCTGGCGACCTGGTTCTTATCCGGACACTCTAAGTTAAGGGATCATGTCTTACGACGATCCTTGTACGCAAACTAATTTGTCAATTATGCTGCAGTTTTAGAGAGCAAACCTCTCGCCCCAATACGACGAGCGAGTAGGTGTTATAGACAACTAGGCTTGGCACTTAACTAGGCTTGCCCTAACTGCATGAACTTTAGCGATTTTCCTCTATAATCAATCACTTAAAAATATATTTTAAAAATTACATAAATTTTCGTGTAATTGATAAAAGTTAACAAAAATTAGTAACCGCACAGAAATTATTATTATTATTCAAAAGTTAAATAAATTTCAAACTTTCACATTTTAATATGAACTTATATATTAAAATTGAGTTTTTAATTTAGTTTCATTTTAATTAAAATCCAAAATACATAATAATAATATCTTGAAATTCAAAAACTTTCAATATAGATTTTTGTAAAATCCATCTGCTACCAAAAGTTCCTTAACCAAAAAAATAAAATAAAATCAAAAATTTAAAATTATCTTGTAGTCTGTAGTGTATCTAATAAATTGAAGTGTAAAATAGATTCTGTTTTGAAGTGTATTTAATAAATAATTGCAAGTATAATAAAATATTTTCTGATGGGCTTCCTTCTTGGGAAAAATCAAATATAGAAAATATATAGAAAATTTCATTTTACTTATATAACGTTAACGTATAGTAAAATTATCTCAAAATATCTTGGAAAAGTTCTTAACCATGTTAAACACCCACATAATTTCTATCTTTTATAGATGGCTTTTCAATTTTCATTCCCTAAAGAGTTTTTTTTTTTCTCAATTTAGTTTTCTTTTTTTTTTTTACAGAAAATTTGTAACTAGGGAAAATTTTTCGGTATTAAAATAAATTAAGTAGAGAGTAAAGATAAATGGAAAAATCAGAAGAAACTTAAGAAGATATTGAAAAATAGTAAAAAGTTTTTGGGTCTTTAACAAAATGTTGGGTTGATCATATAAAATTGATTCTAAAATTAATTTAATTTGCTATTTAACCGAAATTGATAAGTGATTTTAAATGGAACAATATTCAAACTTTTTAAACTATTACATAAATAACATTTAAATTGTTAAATTCAATAGTTATTTATGAATTGTTAAGAATTACGAATTAAAATTTACTAAAAGCACCTAAAAATATGCAATATTATAAAATAATTTATTCAATATTAAACGTTTTTATTTTGCTGACATTCTAAACTAAAATCTAAATTCAACTTTTGTGCTTCAATGGCTTCAATACAAAATTATAAATAAATCTTTAATAAAATTTAAAAAAAAAATGAAAAAAATTATAATTTTTTCTGTAATATAAAATAATGCGGAGTTTTATGTAAAGATTTTTGCGCCCATCCTTTCATCATCCATGAAAATTATATTCTTCAAATGAAACGATAAAAAAAAATTACCATAAAAATTTAATATAAAATTTTTTATTAAATAAAAAAAAAAAATTGGTTTGAATTTTAAATTTTTATTTTTTTCCATATTTATATAAATTATTAAAAAAATGGCGTTGGCGTCAGGTGTTCTATTGAATCTTTTTATTTAATTTGATAAAATATTGTTATAACAAAAAAAAATTTGTTATCAAATTTTATATTAATTGTATACACAAAGTTTTAATAATGAATTTATTGTATAATTCAAAATTATAATTTGTATTTTACAAGTAATGAAATAATAAATAATAACAAGTTAAGTTACAACACTAAAGGAATCGTTGTAGCTTCCTGTTCCTATTTAAATCAAAATAATTATTTTGAATATGAAAAAAACTGGTACAAAATCGAAAATTGATGGTCCTTTAGTCTGTAGTAAAAATAATGCTTATAAGGACATGACTGTCAGATTTTCGAACTAATTGCCGGATTATGACTACGAGTAAAAATTTAATCCCAGTTTTAAGAGTTCTTGGCTTGGACGTTAATCGCAATCTTACAGATATTTGTAGTATTGAATTGGTTTTTAAAGTTGACAAGGTGATCACTTAATTTTGTTATTGATTATATGTTATCGACAAGGTCGGGACACAGAAATTCCTGAATTTAGTATTGAAAAGTAAGAAAAAATATTTTTACAAAATCATTTTGAAAAGAATCTTGATTGGCATAAGACCATAGAGTGTAACGTGACGCTCATATTTGATACAACACAATTCCAAATCCAACTGCTTTGCGTGCCATTCATTTGTATTTTAGTAAAATTTATTCATTGGTTTATTTATAAAATGTTAAACAGAATCCTTAAAGAATTATTGCGATTTCGCTGAGTTTGTATATATGAGAAAGCTAGATGTTTTTGCTTATGAGAAAGCTAGATTTTTTTGGCGCTCCAGATTAATACAAATGTTTGAAGTATTAAAATCTCAAGCAGAAATGCTTAAAGAAGCTATTCTTATGATTAAATGTGAAGTTTTAGCTGTTAAAGTCAAGTCATAAGTAACTTGATAAAAATATTCGAAGAAATAATTTATTTATTCAGAATTCAGTAAAGGATGAAGTAGAAAAATAAAAAAAAAATATTGGTTGTGCAATAAATTAGCAATTAAAGATATAGTATAGCTCGTTTTTAAACATCATGTCTGGAATATTTATCTCAGTGGATTTTTAAATGGTCAAATTGTTTGGCAGGAACGACTACAAGTTGCGCAAAGTAATTTGTCATAATTTCCATAATTTTAACCAAATGGATTATTGAAAAAGACTTCTGACTAGATTTTTACATGTTTCTGAACTACATACATATACCAGCAGTGGATTGCGTTGCTCTTTGATGGCTATGGGTAAAGGTGAAAGAAATTTTTAATGATGAAGATAAATCCCGACTTTTTTAAATGTTTGGTTTTATAACATTTTTATTGATATTGTATATAAGCAAGACGTGCTTCGGGAATAAGTATTTCATGGGAAGGGAGGGGGTAATTTTTTTCTTAGGTATCCAAAGAGGACTAAAAACTTAACCAATTCCATATTTTTTATTATAATTTTCATTTATACCATTGCAAGAATTTACATAAAATCAAATCGCAGGCGTTACGGGAAGTGTAGATTGTTTTTTTTCTTGGCACGTAGTGAAAACGCTTAACTTTTAATGTAAAAAAAATTGTTTCCCTTAGACCTTAGAGGAATAAAAATTCAGAAGCTTTTTTTTTGTAATTAGAAATCAGAAATCTTTTAGACGGCATTTAATGATTTAATTACTAATGCAATGACATTTAAACCAAACTTCTCCATTTAACTGGGCGATTTAAATGATATAAATTGTATTTTACTGGAATAAAATGGTAATACTATTAAGAGCTCACGGTGGTACAATCTAGATTTTGTTACAGCTTGGACATTAGGTAGAATAGGTTAGGGTCTATCGGAATCTCGGAAACTTGTAACAAAATCTAGTCTAGATGTAGAGGATGGTCAGCAAAAGCGTATCACATATCAAATTATAACCACCTTGTAAAAGTATTCTTAAAAGTATTGAGGTGGATCACAAAGGGAGATAATCTAATAAAACTGCCTAGGGGCGACACATGTGTAGATCCGCCACTGTACTGTATGGACCCATATATGATGCTACTTCGTTTTAAACCCGAACCCGAGAAGAGGCTGTAACTGAAAATGGAGCCGAATCTACAAACATAACAAATAATGATAAATATTATTACGGAAAATAAATTGATTTATTTTTTAAAGTTGAAATCTCAATTTTTATTCTTATTTAATAAATCTTGTTTGTTTTTCTTTTTTATTTATTTCATTTTGTACATTTTACACAGTGATTTTTTTTGTTTGTTTATAATAATATATTTTTTAATATTGCTGTGTATACTTTTTAAATTAAATAATTAAATTTTATTTATTAAATTTCATTTAAATAATAATTGTATATAAGAAAAAAATTAATTTAATTTAATTTTTATTTATTTTTTTACTATTTACCATTAATTCTTAATTAATATTTTACTTATATAAATAATTTTTCAAAATTCCTCTCCAAAAATAAATTTATAATTTAATAACAAATTAAAATAATATTATGTGTAAAAAAAAAATATAAAAAAAGAAAAATAATTAATGAAAAAAAAATTAGTCTATTAGGTTTTTTTCTTGATGAATTTTTAGTATCTTCTTTTTTGCGTAAATAAATATTATTGATATTTTTCATAGAACATACAATATTTTTGTATTTTTACTGGGATTTCTTTTGTACTTCTTCGGTTTGTTGGCCAGTATTAGTTGAATTAATGGCAGTACTAGTCTGTTCGTCATTTACACTGATTTCCTCCTGGGAATGATAAAAAAAAACACAAAATTCGTTTAACAAGCAAATTTAATTCATTTAACAGCAAATTTAATTTCCCCCATTTCGAAAATTCAAATAAATTTACAATTTTCTATATAAAATGTAAAAAACAAATTAAAATTAAATATTTACCTTTATTTGTTCACGTACTTTCATTGACCATGATACACTCATGAGACGATATTGTTCCTTAACACGTTCCCTCATTTTTTGTGGTACAATCCAAATTGTCGTTAAAGTATTACCAACAAATAGCATTGCAAATAATAAACTTAATGTTGGAATCTACAAGATGCAAAAATAATGTTTATAGGTACAAAAATACAAGATTTCATTATTTTTAGTTTAATATTATTACCTGCCATGTCATATCCTTATGGAATGATAATTTATATAATGTCCATGCATTATAAGCTTGAAAAGCATAACCGGCAAATAGAAATGGTAATAAAAAGCTCAATCCACGCCACATCCATGAATGAAAACCTTCAATTGTTATATCCATATTATGACGTTCGCCCAATGCTTTTAAACGATACAGTACACCTTTTTGGTAACGGAATTGTAAATATTGTACCATGCCTAAAAAAACGAAAAAAAAAAAAAAAAAATTATGATAAATCGGAATCAACTTTGTTGGGAAAATGTATCGTAATTTCGTTTATTCAATTCCGTATAATTTTACTTACTTATGTATGCATTAAAATACATAAATTGTATTCGGAATTGTTGCCAGGGTTCACCTTGTGGCCAAACTAATAATACACCAGCACATACTGTCGAAATAAAATGATGAGCACGCCACCAACCTTTTATTCTTGAACCATTCACTTTTAATATAGATTCACGTATCGTCAATGTACAATAATACCAAACTAATAGAAAAATGAATGCTAATTCCAATGCCCTAAATAAAGATAATAAATTAATAATAAATAATTAGAAAATAGTCTAAAAAATGTTTGTAGACACAAACCTGTAATTTAACCATAAATTCAGAAATGCCATCAATAATCCGATTACATTAAGAATAAGCTTAAATTTTTCATAATCATCTTTATATCGAACTTTATCATTTCGATTTAAAATTGACACATTTACATTACCTAATATGATCTATAAAAGATATAAAAAATTAATAAAAATATATGTATATAAAAATTTAATCAAAAATTCATTTATATTTCGAAAGTTTAATATGACATATGAAATATAAGGATAAAATATAAATTTATTTAATGTTAAGAATTGTGAAATTTTTTCGATGTGTTATAATGTTGTACGTACTTTTAAATAAAAACCAGATTCTCTTGGCAGGGATTGTTCAATTTCATGTAGTTGAGCTTTTTTTTTAAGTATATTCTTTTCCAATTCTATGACAGCTTCATTATCTTCTGGTTTTAATAATTTTTTTTGTCTAGAAATTAACAGAAAATCATAAGTAGTATAAATTATATATAAGTATATAATTATTTTCGTTCTAATTTTAATTTGCAATGAAAATGAATTGAACAATATCGATGTCTTGGTTGTAGATGAAATATTATTGATTCCTTGTGATCCTGTTTAAAATTATGTGGATATTGCAAATTTACAGATAATTTATAATTGTCGAATTGTGAGCACCGACTAAATTAAATTTCTCCGCACTGCATCTAGCCAATGGTAACAAATTTACTAATCTATTCGACATGGAAGAATATAAGGAAACAAAAAAGGAAAAGTAAAATGACGATCCGGCACAATTTGAATATACGGAGACCAGCAAATGACATACTAAATATTTCATAGTTTTAACCAGTATTGCAACTGTTTCGGTGAACGCATTTTGTAAAATAGTATTTAATATATTTTCTTTAAACTTTGATTCAATAAAATTTAATATTATTTATTAACAATTTCCGATGCAGTTTCTTAATTATCTCTTTAAATCAATTTTTACAGAACTATTTAAAATTTTCTTATCTATCAATTTATTAATAATTAATAATATTTTTTAATAAAAACATTAAGTGAAAAGTACAACATCAACAATGTATAATATACTTAATAGCAAATAGCATACATTTTTTAAATAATTTAAAATTTAATTCAAAATATTTACATTTACGATACGCATTTAAATTATATAATAAAAATTATTTTTTTTTTTTTACTCTTCCAATAAAAATAAATATACTAAATAGAATTTTTTGTCATGCTTAAATATTTTCTTTTAATTTGAATTGGTTTTCAATGATTTTTCCATTACAATGTCATTGAATTTTATAAATTGAATAATAAATAATTGATCAAATCAATTTTTTATTGAACATATAACCATATAAGTAATTGTAATTTGTAATGTAGTTTTGTATTTATAAATATCATATTTAAATTTAAACGAAAATGTGTGGAAATTTTAGTTTCTGTATTTTTCTAATGCAAATTTCAATTTGCTTGTTATCAATTTAGTAATGTATCATAAAATTATTAATTTATCATAAAATTATTACTCAGCTAATTGAACATTTGCACTTTTTTGATAGCAATTGTATACGTAGCAAGAAATACTATTTCTAAAAAAATAATTTTATTATTTTTGAAACTATCAATGCCGATAATAATTGTTCGATATGATTCATTGTTTTATTTGTAAATGATGCATGAATTTGCCGGGAAAATAAATTAATAAATTTAAATTACAAATTTTGGAATTACGTATTCTTAAATCATTAATTCATTTAAAAATCCGTGTATGCAATAGAGTGGAATGAACGAATTTCAGAATTTAGGAACTTTTTTTTACCATCTAATTTCCAAAAAAAAGTTGTTGCCTCCCAATGTCGCTCTAATTTTGATTCCGAAAACAGTATTTAATTTCATATTATTCGAAATATCAAAAATTCTATATCTTTTATAACCTAAATAATTTTCCCTTGCTATCTCTTTCCGCATATTGGCGTAAAAAAAAAAATCGAGATGCCCTTTTTAATTCATTATCAAAATTGACAATGCTCAAATACTTATGACCAGTACTGTAAATGGATTGAAACTTTGAAACTTTCAATATCTTTCCACTTAATATTATAATAATCCCTACATAGAAACTGATAACAATTTAAAAAAATTTATTATTTGGTAACAGCAAATGTTTTTGTTTATTTAATATCTAAAAAATTTATAAAAATAAAAATAGAATTTTATATTCGCAATTTAAGATTGCAATAATTTATAGATGTATAAAAAAATCCACTTAGAACCTGACATCATAGAAAATTTTCAATATAAATATCAAAATTATAAAATAAATTAATGTTAATTTATATTATATTTAAATAATATTTACGCTAAATTAAGTTTTTGCGGTTTTATTGACGTAATATACTTAGGTATATAAAATTATTAAATTTCTCTGTTACGTGCTTCTTAATAAATACAAAACAGCCTAAATCATCTAAAAATAAAGTGAAATCTAAAAATAAACGATTAAATTTCTCTTAATGATTCAAAATATTAACATTAAAAAAGAGAAAAACATATTTTTTTTTAAATATATTACACAAAACAAAAAATTTAAACATAAAACTTTAACCTTGTCATTACTAAAATTCTAAGATTTATGCAAAAATTATAATATATAATAACAAAATTATAATAATCATCTTTGTTTGTTATTTTAATTACTATGTACATTATGTACATATAAGTTGACATTGTATACACTGATAATTATTTTTCTGGATCTTGACCTATGCCAAAACCAAAATATCATTTAAATGTATCATCATTGTCGATTTTTGTGATGGAAATTAGAATTAAATGTTAGCATTTAAATGCGAATTCCAGAAAATTTTATTTATTGATTTCTCATTATATTTGGCTATAAGAATTTCAATGTATAAATTGTTGTGGTCATGGATACCAACATTTTTTTTTTCTTCTAACATAATTTTAACAGCGCATACCGGCAAACATTTTCTACAAATTTCATTCATTTTTTATAAATTGTAATTTACATAACTAAATTGGCTGTTACTGGTTAATAATTTTCCATTATCTTATCAATAAAATTCAATGTTGACTATTCAAGTTCGAATATTCTAGTTAGAACAGAATTTAATATATATAAAATTACAGTAAACAAAAATATTTTTTTTTCTTTCCAGACTTTTGGCCACATGTACACAAAATTTTTTTTTTTTTGACTTTTAGACTTACTTATTTAATGATGATTGTATCTGTCCCAGACGATATCTTTGATGTTTAATTTCTTTAAAACATTTTTGTTGATGGCCTTGTAATCCTTCTAATAATTCAATATACTTTTGATTAGCTACCTAATATTTTTTTTATAATTGAAAAAAAAAAAAAACAAGAAAATGAATGAAAATCTTTAAAAGTTACCAAAATATGAAAAATATTTTACGTATAACAAAATATATAAAAAAAAATAATATTGATTCTTATTAGAAAAATGACTTCTATTAACCTCTAAATCTTTATATTCACTTCCAAGTTCTTCCCATTCCGTTTTGAGAACGTCCATTTTACCTTTATAGAAATTTGAATTATTTTTTTTTTTTTCTTTTTTTTTGTAATTTACTTTTTTTTCGGTAATTTTAGTTTATCACACAAAAACACAATTGATAATATTCATTTATGAGAAAGAAATGATTTAATTTTTGTGGTATTTAATTTATGTATGACGAGGTTAGATTACGATTTATTATAACTGCGTTGTTGTTTACATTAAATACCCACTTTTATACCCGGATAAAATTACTATACTAATAATTTTTTTCAACACTACTTGTACTTATAATCTTTCACAGCAACAATTCCAATTTTCAATTAAACTTTATTATATAATTGAACGTAAATTTTTTGTATTTCTTATCAGTCACATGCAATTTTGCAATTTAATTTCTTTTAAGATTCTAACATTTAATAAATGTTTTTCACGGCAGCAAGATAACAAAAAAAATGTTAAATTACCTTTGCTGTAATTTTTTTTTTTTTTAATTTTTATTAACTTGACATTGGATTTTGTTGGCAAACGTCAAATTGAGTATGGTTAAGGTAGTGTGAGTTTGTCGGTTTTTTTTGTGTATGCATGCATTTTTGTTTCCATACACAAATCCAAAGACAAAATTTTGTGGATTCTGCGTTTGGAATGAATTTTGACAGTAAAAACAGTGGTGCCAACAGAAATATAAATTTTATGAAATATTTCATGAAATTTTATTTTAATTGTTGATTGTGAAATATAAAATAGCCGGTCGTTTAATTAAATTATGTCAAAAATCGTTAAATATTTAAATTAATACGAAAATTGTCAATTGTCAAGTAAGATTTTGACCGTAAAATAACGTAAATAATTTTATTCATATAAAAATTTGATAAGTATGCAATTTTTCTTCTTTATCAATAACTGGTTTACCAAAACTTCCCATTTTATAGTTGAGCAATAAAAGAATTAGCGTAAATTTTGACCTATAGGCTTCAGGTATAATCATTTCTCTCCTAAGGATAGCCTTGCTTTAATAATAGTAGAGGCCATTGTATAAAGCTCCCAAAATGGGTACTTCCATCTAAAAAGAAGACAATTTTTCATGATATTTCGATGAGAAATGGAAAATCTTGTATTTTGGAAATAAAGTTAGATTCAATGTTTTATTAACGTAGCATAATATGAAAATATTACCACAATATTAACAGGATATCTGTTGCCAAATTTTGTACAACACCGGATCGCTTAATGTCATATTTGTTGATGATCTATTTTCATTTTCTATTGGTTTGAAATATTTTATATTACATCCTAAAAGTATGCAAAACATTTTCACTACAGATTGATTGATTGATTAATGCAATATTTTAATAGTAAAAAAATAGAAAAACGGGAGTTAGTTAAAATTGAATAATTATTATCAAAGCAATTTACACTGCAATTATTAAGTAAAACACTTTTTTATTCTGTAATAAAAATCATTTAATTTATTGTAATATAAAATTTTTTTTTGAAAGAATTTAACAAAAATTAAGATAAATAAATTAGTATTATTATTAAAAAAACAAAATGAATTGAAATTTTATTTTATTCTTTAGTTCTAGTTTTACAAAGTAATGCAATATAAGCCAATATCCGGAAACTAAATATCAATACTAATAAAGCCAAAAAATCTAATGAAATATCACCTTCAGCAAAATTTAATGTTTCCAATATGACATGACCGGAACTTGGACACGTTGAATTCGATCTAGTACAAATAATTTCACCTTGTTTAACATCTGCCCATTGATTAATCAATAACGCTTCATTACCATAACGAAACCATGATAAATATGATAACCATTTGAAATAAACTGGCACCGAACCAGAATTTAAGAAAAAACCACCAAATAATAAAAATGGTATTATAACTGGTGATCCAACATTTAATGCCATTGATGTTGATGAACTGGCACATGATATTAAATAACCAAATGATGTTGATACATTAGCAATTAATGTAACTATACCCAATGCAATTAAATAATGCATTAAACCAGCACGTAAACCAATCATTGGATATGCAATTGATGTAAATACAAATGGCACTAACAAAAATAATGGTAATTCTGCTAATGTTTTACCCAAAAAATAAGCATCACATCGGTATAAATGACTTTTTGATTCACGTATGAAAACAGGCAATTCTGATGTAAAAACCTTATTTTTTTATGATTATAGGAATAGAATAAAAAGTTAAATTGAAAATAAATTTAAAATAAATTTTACTCTTACGTTAATTGTTGCAAAAACATTTTGAAATGTCATATTTGTTAGAAATAGAAATATTGCTCCATTTATATTCATTACACCATCTTGTGTTAATTGTTGTCCCAAAAATATAAGACCAATTAAAACTGAAACCATCTGAAAAATCATATTGAAAGTTTTGTATTCAAAATTCAAGGACGAAAGAGTAAATGTATATTTACAGTGGTTTGAATTAGTCTAACTCTGACTAAGAGTGGTTCTTTCAAAACTGTTAACCATGCCCTCCACAATACAGCTCTAAATTGCATAAATATAGTCGCACGATATCCTCGATATATTTCACCTTCCATTGGCATTTCTGTAGCATTTTCCTGAAGTGTTTGGAATTTTTGTTCCATATCTTTTGAGATACTAAATATATAAAGAGATTTTAGTCAAAAATTGATAATTTTTTATATTGTGTGTAAACCTTCCAGTTGCAAAACTATCGCATATTTTTCCAATTCTATCTCTTGATTCAGTTTCCTTGCCCGGTATCATTGCTAATACTTGTACATAAAAATCAGCTGGATTGTAATTAGTTGGACAGGGAGCTCCAAGTCTATATATACAAAAATTTAATTATTCTGAAATTTGTTCTTGGAAAACAATTTATACAAAACAAAAAATTACTGTGAAAAGAATTCAGTTGCCTGGTCAGGTGTACCCAAAAATGCAACTCTTCCCTCAGCCATTAAAAGAATTTTATCAAAAAGTTCAAAAATTTCTGATGACGGTTGATGAATTGTCAAAATTACAGTTTTTCCTTTTTGTGATAATGCTTTCAGTACTTGAACAACACTGTTCGCCATAAATGAATCCAAACCTGATGTTGGTTCATCGCACAGTAATAACGGTGGATCAGTTAATGCTTCTGAAGCAAATGCTAAACGTTTTCGTTCACCACCTGATAAACCTTTAACACGACCCGGCTGGCCAATTATTGTATTTTTACATTTGCCTAATGACAAATCCTGTATTACTTGATCGACACGTTCTAAACGTCGACGATATGGTGTTTCTCGTGGCATTCTTAGCATTGCTTGAAATATTAAATGTTCTCGAGCTGTTAGTGAACCAATAAATAAATCATCTTGTTGGACATAGGCACAACGAGCTTGCATAACATTTGGTTCAACAATATAACCATTTAGTAATCGAACTGCTGATTGTGCAATTTGAACACCAGGTGGTGAACGAAATGCCAATGCATTTAACAAAGTTGTTTTACCAGCTCCTGAACTTCCCATTACAGCTAATAATTCACCCGGATAAGCAACACCTGAAACTGAATTTGAATGACACAAAATATATTAATCATAAAAAATATATTGAAAATTTTTAATACCATTTTTAAGTAAATGTTTCCTTGGACTTGGTATATGACGTTCTGAGCATAAAAAATTCTTAACACGATTATATGTTCGGCTTATACTTGATCCTTTTTGATGATGCACAGCACCAAATACATCGATATTATGCCAAACATAAGTGAGTTGTACATTGGCTAAATTTAATTTTTCTGTTGTTACAGTGCCATAATTTTTTGGTTGTAAAATACGAATTGCAGTTTGTTCTGTTGCATTATTGTAATTATTACTACGTTCATTAGTTTCCTGAAAATATAAAAGTATTTTATTTAAAAATTTTGAACACAGATAACTTGAATTTATGGTTCTAATATAATTATAGATTTCTCTTACTCTTATGCTAGAATTACAATTATAAAGGTAAGTCCACATTATCCCGGAAACACTACAGCCAAAAGGGATCTATACCACAATTAATAAAAACCAGTGATAGAGAAGAAGCACATAAAGGAACAGCACTGGTCCCCGTAGTGCTGGAGTGTAACCAATTCTTCACATTTGCACAGAGTGCAAGAGTGCGTACCTTACTGTTAATAATTGTATTCAAAAAATTATGCAATTTTAATTCAAATTTGAGTAAATAAGTTTTTCACAGTAATTGTCCTTCTCTGTGTAATAAAAAATTAAAACTTTCGGTTTTTATTTTGCAGGAGATTTGATAGAAGTAAGCAAGGAGAAGCCTGCTAACCTGATAAACTTTATTAAAGAAGTGAGATGTCGCGATTCGTGGTGAAAATGGGTATATAACGTTTTGTAAGGAGTATAACGGACCGTATGGTCTAGGTACGAAGTTTGGCCACTTTCATTTTCCCCTTCTCAAACAAACCAATCAACCAAAATAAGTTTTTATGTTGTTCATTCAGTCTACTTCAAAGCAAATTTCATAATTGAAAGATGAAGAATTATAATTAACTTTTTACTTATTTATTTTGTCTAATTCCCAGACAAAGACATATAAATAATACTTAAATTTATCTATAGAATTCTTCAATTACTTTTACTTATCATTTTTACGATTCGATTATTAAAGCAAACATTTTTTTTATATTCAATATTTCCATATGAATCAATAAAATCTTGAAAATTCTTTTAACCAAAATATCTTGTGTAAATTCAGTTTTGCATTTAAATAGTTCTTAAAAATGTTCATATCTACTCATAATAAATTGACTTTTTATCAAAATGCAATCCAAATAATACAATTTATTATTATTATATCAAATTTATTGCAATCTCTTTGCCTTTTTCTAAAAAATCAAAAAAAAAATCCTTTAATTCAAAATTCTAAATGGCACTTTATAAATATGAAGAAAAAATTTATAAGTATAAAAAAATGACATTTTCTTTAAAAAGATTGTCAGTTTTTGTATAATCAAAGTATTGAAAATTTTAAAAGATAGTTTTTTTTTTGCGGTCAAAATAATATTCTGGTGAAAACGCAGAGAATATAAAGGATTAAAGATTATAAATTCATGATCCGAACGATAAATTTTTCAATAATAAATATAAATTTGTTATGCAAACAACTAAATATCATATAGATATAGTGTGACTGGTACAATTATTGACACCATTAATTTTGTGGTACATTTATTGACACATTGCATAAATTTAATAATTATAAAAAAATTGTTTTAGTCTAAAAAAATTGTTCTATAGAAAATTCAGTATTGGATAAATTTCGTCATATGCAAATTTCGGAAGCTCAGTTTTCGTCTAAAACTTTGTGAAATACTTTATAAACAATTGTAGGTTTGGTCATATTTTCGGATTTTCTTAACAAATCAAGCAATTTTATATCATATTTAGTATAAATTAAAAGGTTTTTTAATGAATTTAATGCATAAATAATATATTTAGCGTGGTAACATAAGTTATTAATTAATTATATTGTCAATAATTGGTAGTATGATTTTTTGACACCCTGACAATAGTTGTACATATTGGGGTCACAATAGTATTACATATTCATATTCGAGATTTCAATAAATGCATTTAAATTTTTAAATATTTTTTTATATTTTTGAATTTGATTGATTGCTATGTCGATAGCTATAGTTCTACCCTTGATGCCATCATAGAGTGATAATAATCTTACCTTTGATACACTTTTTTTTATAGAAAAACTGCATTTTTAAAATTAATAATATTTAAAATATAAATATCTATAAAGTTTGATTTCCTGCATAATACCGGCAATAGTACAATAACGCATTTAAATGAGAAAAACATATATGTCAAATTAAATTTTTTTTAGGGTGTCAATAATTATACCGGTTACCCTATATATAATTTTTGTCTGATTTTGATTGGAAAATATTTCACAATAAAATGAAATTATCGAAACGGGATAAAAAATGATATGCATCACTATAAAAATCACTATAAAATAAAATATGATTAAAAACATTTTACATTTTTAGTTTAATCTGCAGCGCCGTTTTATAGAAACTCTCTATAGTACTGTTTACATTGTTCGTGATGTACAAAATGAAAATTTTCAATCAAAATACTATAATAATATAACCAAGAAGGAAAATGTATAACGATAATAAATACAAATTTAAGTAAAATGATTTCAATGATATTTTTTTTTTTTTAAATTTATTCAAATATATTTTTTTTACTATCATTTAAAATTCTGAATTTAGTTAGAATGGTAAAATGGCTTCGCAGTTTGTGTTGTTGTTTCATATGGGCATTTTTGATTTGACAGTTTGTTATATTTAAAAATTTTTAAAGTTTGAAAAGTTTAGAATTGAGTACAAATATTATAGAACAAACAAGTAGTACCAAACGGTAACAGGCGGATTTATCGCAATAAATTCATCGCATGGAATTCATCGGGGTAGCAATTCATCGCAAGTGAATTCATCGCGGTAGAAATACGCTTTTCGAATAAATTTTTTTAAAAAAAATAGTTAGCTTTGCTAAGAAAATAAAAAAAAAAAATGACAAAAATTTTATTATGATAAAAATTCTTTTTTGCTTCGAAATTTAAAAAAGATTAGAGCATTAGACAATTTGATTGTCAAATAAAAAAACAAAAAAAATCAAGCTGCAATCTCATGACCTCTTCGGAGATTGCAGCTCCGTTTTTTATTGTTTTTTTACGTTCTTTTTGTGGGTTATATTTTTATATTTCGAAACAAAAAAGAATTTTTATCAAAATAAAATTTTTATAAGTTTTTTTATTTTTTTATAGTTTTTTAATAGTTTTTTTTAAAATTAATTTAAGACGTAAGATTTTTTTAATAACTCTAAACAATTTAGCGTCACTAAAACCTGGTGATATAAACAATAACTGCCAATTGTTTAGACATTTAAATTTGAAGAAATGGTCGACTTACAACATTGCATGTAGAAGATTGTTAGTTTAAACAAATCTAAATTATACTAAATAAAATGTCTACGGTCTACCGGTTAAGCCAATCTGAAATTACCGGTTTTTTAGTATCAGTGAATTAATTGGGATAAGTAATTAAGCCACGGGTACATAGTAAATATATAATTTAATATGTAAACGATGCCATAGCTGAAAACGTAGTTGCATCGGATCTGATGCTTAATGCACTAGAAATTCTAATATGTTACCACTATAGAGGGTAAGGTTTCCCGGATTTTTTCCAAAGGCAAATGGGATGTACATTGTACTTACACTATTTTGAATATATTATTTCCCAGGAATTTACTTTTTTCCGCCGGAAAACGAGTACTTACAAAATGTTAATTATCCCGGAATTCTCGGCCGGGAATCCTATTTATAGTTCTTGTAAAATCTATAAATTATATTTACTGTCGTAGATAATAGACTCAGTATTTATATAGGGGGTTTAGCTCCTATTTTTCCAATAATTAATAAAATCATAATTGACCGGTGACAATTAACTTGATACGAGCCGTGTAAACTTACCATAAATTTGAAAATTTACTATAAAACACCGACGAACAGACTAAATGACTGAAATTTTTTAATAAAACAGACTTTATTTCTAAAAAAAGTGCTATAAAAATATTAAAAGTTATTATTTTTAAATTTGTTTTTAACCCACTGAAAGTCTGAAACAAAAATATTTTTGGGGTAAAAGTTGCAAAGTAATGTAAATAAATTTTGAATTTTTTTTATTATATTTATATAAATATAAATTTTTCAATTTTTATTCTGTCAATCATACGTTCAATAATATTTATATCAAATAAATTGTTCACTGGGCTATCTATAAATATTAGATATTAGAATTGTCGTTATAGGGTGTCGTTTGATAGGAAAATAATATTGGTTGACATTATTTTAAAGACTTTGAATTTTACTTTTTGACTTATAATATAACTTCTTTTGCAGTACTTTAATTACGAAAATTTTAGGTTTATACAAGTATTAATTTACTTTGTATAGTTAATATTATTAAAGTATGCTAATTTTAATGTGTCGCGTAAATAATGGTTTTAGGTTTCCATTGATTAGGTTTCTCATTTTTCGAAGCGATCAATTAACAATATTATAAAAAGTTAATTAACAACAAATTTATTTGTATATTGAATGGAGGAGGGTCGTAAGTTCTGGGGTTAGAGTTTTATGCAACAACCTAAAATTATGATCTTAAAGATTTAAATAAAAAAAAAAAAACCATTTTACTTAAGTTCGCCTGTTGTATGTTGAAGAAGCAGTAGGTCTTTTGTACCCCTAGTACCATTCAGATTACAAAGGTCACGGTGGTTGGCTGAACCAACAAATCATTCGACTAAAACAGAGAAGTAGTTTCAACTTAGAACTCTGTAGAAACAACCAAAGCATTTGCGTCGCAGTGGCTTGAGGTTGAGACAGTGACATAAAAAGTGCTAATCGTTTTGTATTCGTCAACCTCTACATATGTTGATCTCGTATCGCCGTATCTTCAACGCATGTCCTGATGTTCGCTCGTCCGATATACTGAGTTTTTACTACCTTGTAAGTATTTCTTGGTAATTACTTCGCTCGGGACTACTCATAAACCGTTTGTCACTTTCCCCTTGATGCAAAAGCAATACTGAGTCTATTCATATATTAATACTGAGTCTATTCTCTACGTCAGTAGATATCTATAGGGTTCCCGTCCGAAAATTCCCGGTATAATTTACATTTTTTAGGTTCTAAAAACTTCCTGGGTTATATAGTGATATATATAAGCTATCACTGAACATATCGATTATTATACGTAGCTTTGTTTTGCTAATTGTATAAGAGGACCTCTTTCTTTAGTAAGTACCTTTTTTCAAGTTATTCAAGAAACTCTTCCCTTGACGTATGTCCAACTGGTCTAGCTCTAATAATTAATAATGACTTAAATAAGTATAATAATGTAAATGAACAGAATTTTGTAATTCTTTATTTATCTGAATTTATTAAAAGCTCGCCATCTTTTATGTGCCCAAATTATGCACGTTTGCTACTTATTTACAATCTCTGTTTTTTTTTTTTAATTTTTTGTATATCGAGAATATTTTTGTATAATTTATTCGTATAAGCTTCTTATGGATTATATAAACACAATACCTTAGAAATCATCACTTCCGCAGAAACTACCTATCCCACTCAAACCAAAACTCAAACCACCAACCGCCATTATATTCCATCAGAATTAAACTTAGGGAGGTCTCAAGTTCTCACTATACAATATTTTCTACAAATTATTTATTTATATTTTTTATTTTAATTAGATTTATTGGAAAATTTTCTATATTTATAATTTATTTTAATCTATTTTTTTTTGAAATATTTCTAAGTAATTGAAACTTTAAAATAATATTAAATTTCATGTCTGCATTGAACTAATAATGAAAATTATTATTTTATTAATAAAATTAAGCGACCGCGCGACTTGTAGTTTTAAAGTAAATATTTTTTTTTATATAGTATCTACGAGTCTGAACCTTAAAAATATAATTTTCAAATGAAAATGTAAATAACAAAAAAATTTATCTTAAAAATATATTTTATCTAAAAACTCACACTTTGAAAATGTGAATTTAATGATAAAATTCTTTCATATTGACTTAATTTTTTGGGTCATATATAAAATTTCAATTTTAAAATATTTACCTGATTAATTAGTTCTGTTGAAGATGTTCGTCTTCCTAAAAGCTGGTCTTGGTCATCATCAGTTCCTACAGTCATTATTTCCGCACTTTTTAAATATTTATGATAATGTAATCCAATTAAAGGTCAGTGGATTTTTCAATTTAATTTTCTTTTAAAGAGGAAACTTTCTTTTAACATATATTTATATATAAATTTTATGAGTATTATTTAATTTTTTTTATTATATTCTCACTCATCAACTAGAAGTTTACGACTGATTATTGCTGTGAAAGATTTGAATTTACATTAAGCTTCTTTATATTTTTACTATTTACTTTAATGTCGCTTTCGATGTACGGAGAGCATTGATATTTTTATTAAGAGTTTTGAAAATTAAAAAGAAAAATATATTAATTTTGTGGTTTGTGGACGTTTTATAGTGTATTTTAATTGTTAAAGGTTAAAGGGTTCATGCACAGTGGCGTACGCGTACCCATTAAAGTGTTCTAACACATTCGGAACTCCAATGGCATATAGAATTTGTGATTTGTACCAATTGTGATATGTACTCAAAATCTAATTTATTACTGCATTATTTAGCGTATCATCGATTATATCTTACATGTCAAATTTGGCATGCATCTTACTTAGTTTCAAATCCCTGTCATAATAATATAAAAATTCTATTGATCATTTATAAGCTTTACTTAATTATTTAATAAGTAATCACTATAATTCGTTAGTGTCTAATTTACTGTATACTATACAATTAATTCTGCACAATTACTTATCGTGGTGACAATTCAAATTGTCAATGTACCCACTGCGAATTTGCCCACAGTAAATCATTCACAATGACAATAACGTTTTAAGATTTAGAATTATAGCAGCAGTGATTTTTATTGAGTTTGAATGACTGAAAATACTGAGATGAAAGTCAGTTTAATGTTCACAGTGAATTGTCTTCATAGTGAACTGTGTCACAACAGTGAAATTAGAGGCAGTGAATTTATAGAATTCGATTGTTAAATTAACTTCTGTGGTTTTCTTGGAGATTTTAATGGGATCTTTATATCATGCTTTAAAATGTTGTCCATCTTTTCTAGAGTTTACGTCTATTTAGACGAATTCAGTTAAAATTCGAAAAATGACTGCAAAATTTCTATACTGTTTGAGATGAGTAATTATAGTGTAACGCTTTTCAATGCTACTAGTATGTATTTAATGATATCAGGCTAACTATGCTACTATAGCGTCTATTTGGTAATTTAATCCTTTCTTTTTCTTACCATAGAGTTTACTTTATTAGCTCGATTCAAAACATAACAACAATAATTATAATAATAACAATCCAGTTTTTCAATATCTGAATTTCTAACTGCAGAAACATTAACCATTGCAGAACTACAAATATAAACAGTCAGTCAAGCCGCGAAATATTGATTGTAGTTGTTAAGCAGTCATGCAGAAATTTTTGTACTATGCATTTTTAAGGCTTCACTTTTGATGCATTTTATAATATTTTGTTTGCAATTTATTACAATTCACTTTGAAATAATTCTTTTATTTTATTTTAAAATAAATCGAACGTCAGTCGCCAGAAATTTTGTTGGAAAAATATAATGATTTTTGTTCAATTATAAATTTACAAAAAAATTTCCAAAAAATATGGACTAAAATTTGATCAAATAAAAGAATCATTTGTACGGAAATTGATAAATATTCATTTGAAATTGGAATAAAAATTATATTTGAATTTAATTTTTCCTATCACAAAATCACCAACGAATAATTTTCTATAAAACTTCTGAATATCAATTAATTTACTAGATATTACAATTTTACGATTAATTACTTTCACGTATTAAATTGATATAATTTTTTGTTGTTGTTCATTCCATCTAATGATTAACCATCTCGAAATTCAATTGGAACTGTTCGGCAAAAAAAAACCTCATTATAGTATAATATAAAAAAAAAAATTGTGAACACCTGAACAATATGAAAAATGTGAAAAGTGATTATTATACGACAGACCACATGTGTATCACATCGTATTTTCACACGTTTCCCAAAATATATTTTTATTTACGAAAAAAAAATTGTATAAAAATAAAGTAGATTGTGGCCAACAAAAATGAAATAAGGTAAAAATGATAACAAAATGCGAAAATTTACACGCATATATAAAATTTTCGTGTAGATTCAGGGTCGGAATTCCGTATATCAGATGTGAAATTTAAAATAATTAATTATTTGGGGGTTCAAATTTTTGTTTAAAACATTGGTAAAGGTGAGTTTATCAATGAAGTTGAACCATAATTATTAAATTAATTTATTTTAAATATTCTGTAAAGTCGCTAAGATCTCGTGAGTTATGTCAAACTATGTATAAAAACTCTGATCATAAGAGAAATGTCAATTATTGTGAATGATAAGTAAAACATAATCAGCTGGTATAAACTTTACATATTATATTATCAAATTTTTTAAAGTACTCTACTTTTTTATTAAGTACTTTTTACGCTACTTTTTTATTAAGTTTATAACCTCTAGCCAGTAGCCACTTAAGTTAAAGGCTAATTTTCTGTCACTTCTTATGAGCCAATTTTTTTTTTAATTTGTAATTATAAGTTATTAAATATTTAAATGTCAAAAAGGCAAAAAAGTCACAATTTTTCTAGAAGCAAAACATGATGAACTGCACATAAACTTTCAAACTTTCGTAATGGTCTGATGTGTGATCAACGAACGAGTCATGAATAATTAAAATAACCTTTACTTTTGTTAAAGTAATTATTAAAACTTGTAATAAAAAACCATTTAAAAAATTCATTCAGGCTTAAGCTTGTGCTCAGGCTTAAGCTCGTACTGTGAAATTGGGTATTAAAGTAATTTGGATAATGATAACACAAAGTCAATAAGGATAAAATAGAAGACATTTTTTAGTTACTGCTTCGTTCTTATACATATAAAATTGTGCAACTGTATCAATATTAGTTTGCCTTGAAGATTAATATGACCTGAAGCTGGTCCTGTTATTGATTTAAATATTATATTTTTTGGGTTATAACATTTATCTTGTAGATATATATATATTTATGTAGTACAACATAATATTATGTATATATGTTTATATCTAATGAAATTTTCACACCAATAAATCTATTCCAGAGAGATATTTATCTCTCGACTGCCATTGTGATGTTTCGTGTATACCTGATGTTTATAAAATATAAATTTCTTTTTTGTTGTTATTGTTTATTGAATATCATATTACATAAAATATCCTTCGTATATTTATAAAACGGATTTTTTTTCCTTTTTTATAATATGTACAATGAAATATGTATATGTATATATTTTTTAATATTATTTTTGAGAGATAAAAAATGAAAAATCCTCAAGGCTCAATAGATAGAAATTTTCTATGGCCATCACATTTTCCGACATACGAAATTCAAATAAAATATAAATTCAATATTTTAAGTTTTATAAGTAAAAATGTAGGAGTTTCACATAATTTTCAAAATGATGGTCAATGTCAATAAATAGAAATATGAAAATGGCGGAAATTCGAAATACAATTTTTTATGGGACACATTTTTATAATCTTACTTTAAATATTGTTTATATTTTTATTATTAATTTTTAATTATGATTCTGAAATTTTCAGATAAAATATTTCGTTGTTTTTTCCATGGCGCGCAATTTTTTTTTAAATGGCCGCTAAATATGCAAAACAAAATGTCCGCATTTAAATATACAAAATGGCTGACCTTGGAAGGAATCTTCTAAATTGAAAATTAGTTATCCTTAAATATAAATTTGATGGTTTGAATTTGAATTAGCGGATTTGTAATTTAATTTATATGTTTTAGCATCTGTTTTAACATCAATTTGTTTAATATATTTTAATTTTGCGTATTGTTGCAGGATGAAATTCACTCAGAGTGTGTTCAGTTATCAGAGTTGGTAGTTTAATAAAATTGTGTATATACGTATTAAGATTCTGCATTAGATCAGATATTTATCTATAATTTTTATTATCTTTTTTTTTTTGTATTTTAAATTTATGTGAAAATTATAAAAATAATGGAGTAATATTCTATGCCTGGTGAGCTAATATAATGATTTTTAACGATATATATATTTCTATTATTTCTATTTATAATGAAGAAATATTTATATGTTTATTTAATTAGCCAAACGTTAGATACTTAAGCAACAAATTCTATACTATTGGCCATCGTAATAGAATATGAAGGTTTGTGGGTGAGTTGAAATTATACGAAATGTTTCTTCTGATTCTGACATTAGAAAATGCAAATCTTTAAAAACAAATGTTTGCTACACATTGTTCGGTAACAATTCCACTTTTGCAACGACTAGAAATAGTTTTACATGTTTTGCAAGTTTATGATATTTTGTTACATAAAATGAGAACGAACCAATATTTGTTTGGTATCAATAATTTTATTAATAATTTAATTTTGAAATAAGATGTAATATAATTAAAAATATCATAATATTATAAAAGCCAAAGTTTCGTAATCTCTAAATAACTTCTTAATGTGTTACAAAAATAAATAAATATTGAACAGATATGAATAAATAATTAAATAATGGGCTCAAGTCCAGTTTTTAAGAGTTTTCAAATGCACTGACCGTACTTTTGAGTTAATACTTTTTTTTATATATTTAATTAGAGTTCAGAGTTTTATAAAATACCAAATTGAAATTTTAATTTAATTTAAAATTAGAGCAAATAAAAAAGAGACCACAGTTTAAAATGCACATTGAAATTTATTTTTTATTTTTGGTAACTAAAATACTAAACTTTCTGCAAATTAGTTATTTTAGAAGGTGCACTAAGTTCCTCAAAATATTTGGTAAAGCAAAATTTAATTATAATTTTAAAATACATATTACGAACTTCTATTAAGAAAATTCATATTTAAACAAACATTAAAACATAATTTATATTTAATTCTGTGTACGTAAATTTAGCCTACATCAATGGTGGCTCTTATTTTGAATACTTAAATCTAATAATTTCTAGTATAAAACAGAGTAATGCCAAGGAAAGTCCCACGATCAATACAATCCAAGCAACTCTTAACGTATTGATGTATAACTGTTGAAAATCCAAAAATGATTCATCTATTCGTAATACTTTTACTATGCCAAGCTCCACACTTTCTTTATATGCTTCCTTTTGCCATTTTTGCATTAATCCATATTGATGACTTTGCATCGTAAAATAATCAATTTCTTCTTTGAATGATGTTCTAGTACTCAATGGAAACCCTAAAAGTTGCGATTGAAAACAAACTTCTGTTAAACGGAATTTAGGACGTTTTAATAATTCCTGTTGGCGAAACATTATATGCCATTGATCTTCTGTTAATGGATAGCTATAAGATGTATTTAATCTGGTCCAATGTTTTATAAATCTATCCAAAGAAACATTATTAATCCATAAATTTTGAAATTCCATAGAATAATTCATATGAATATTATTAAAAATTGCGTTCTTTTCTGATCCCACTGCCATAATTGGCATTTTCGAATTAATAAAGTCTTCAATGGTATCAAGTTGTGGTCCATCGATCATTTTGGTCAAAAAACTGTTCATTGCTGATAAATAGAAATTTGTCAAAAAGAATCCAATTACGAAAAGTTGAATATTTATGAAAATATTTTTTCGCGAGCATAGAAACCTTTGCATTGGTAATGGAAAAAATATTACAGCACTTATTACATTACAAAATAGTTCACCAAATTCTGATCTCCATTCTGCATGATATCGAAAACAAATAAATTTTATTCCAGTTAAATAAATTATTGCAATAAGAATGCCGAGCCAAACATTTCGTTGGAATGGTAAAATTAAATACAAATAAGCATCAAGTTTTGGCTGTAAAGGTGCTACCAAACAAAATCTTGACATCATTAGTGGGTAGCTAATATGAGAATAATTTGATAAACCATAAAGATTACCAGAAAATTCTATATTAGATTTTTGATTTTGAATAAATTCAATTAATTTAAAATTATCCATGTCTTTATGAAAATAGTACAAAATTTCACCATTTATTTTTTTATTAAAGGTTTTTAAATAATTTCCACCAATTCCATAAAGTTGGTCCTTTGTGTACTGTTTATTTGATGAATTTGTTTCATTTGTTATTAGAGACATTATTTTTGGCGGATCAAATATTAAATTAAAATGAAGATAATTCTTTTTATGTAAATTAATTTTTTTATTTGGAAATAATTCTGTAACATTTCTATAATTCGACTTATTAATTATACGATATTTGCTAGGATAATTAAATGAGTTTGGAAATAGAATAACAACAGAAATATCTGTAATAGAATAACGATTAAATTTTTTGTATTCAGCTATAAGAACCATATTGATAAATCCAGTTTCATAATAAAATTTTATAAAAAATTTATAATAATTTTCATATTCCATTTCGGGAACAATTCCAATTATTTTAATTTTATTTATTTTATATAAAGCTTCATTGTAGTCACTGTTATAGTTGAATTCTTGAAGAAATATCAGCATTAAACTGGTCTCATAGTTTATAATATTCCATGTTTTATTCATTTTTATACTCTCCAAAGATAAAATCGGAATATTAAAGTTTTTCTGTAAATATTCACGCAAATCACCACTCACTTTTCTTGTATAATCACAAGAATTTTCGGAATACTTTTCGCTATTTAATATAACGAATGTTTTGAAATGATAATATTCTTGTAAATCATCAATTAATTTATAAATTCGTGATACATTTAGTGTTGTTTCACTGATGTGATAATGAAATATAAGAATAATTGTTATGAAACTGATTATTCGCGTTATTTTCATGATGACTTTCTATGTTGCGAATTCAAATTAAACTATCACACATTTTTTATATTTTCCTTTAAATTTAATAAGCCAGAAGCACTGAAATTTATAGCACTTTTAAATTGATTGCAAACATAATAAATTAAAAAATAATATTTTTATATTACATTTGGGTGTACAGAGCTCGAGTAAGGCAAGAGAAAACGTATTTGAATACAAATAATGAACTATAAAAACCAGTTGACTGTTGAATAATAAAAGAAATGTATAATTATGCTCAGGTAACGTCGCTGTCGAAAACTATTATAATTTTGTGAGAAGCATATATAATTTATGTATTTACTTATAAAGTAGGCATTGTTACATCACGAAAAGGATGGCATAAATGTATAATTAAAATCACTCAATTAATTTGAATGACATATTTAAAATTTTATATAATTTACATATCGAAAATGAAACCGCAAAGAAATTATGTCTAACCTAAAAATTTTCCTAAATTACAACTGTGTATACGGACCATTAGCCGTTAAACGATCACGCCACTCAAAGGCTAAGCATCCCATGCTAGCAATCGTGTCGTAGCTGTATGGTTACCATATTCAAATGTTCAGGGATAGCCAGACTTCAGTCATTGTTCTTTTGGTAATTACCATCTTAACAAGTTAAACAATCTAGACAATTGTTATTTCCTTAACGCCACGAGATGGATCTAAAATAACCCCAATTTTACAAGAATGTCTGGTATCAAAATGGTACTAAAGCTCAACTTGGGAGTTCTGGTCAGTTTATCTTCGTCTCGCACCTTGAACCAATCAGCCAACCAAAATTATACTCTAAATCTAAACAATTCATCGTAATAATAATTAATATCGTCTTAATAAACACTAAGTCAAAAATTTGACATTTCTGCATTAAATCTTCGACAATCGCTATTTGGATAACATAATTTCATGCAGAAATTTTTAAGAATGCAGAACTTATTAAAAACTTATTTATTTAAGATTAATTTCTCTTATACAAAATAGCAAGCTTCTTACAAATTGTTCTAAGTTTTCCAAATTTCTTTTATTAAATTTTCTTTCAGTAAATTCATCTTCCAATGACAATAAATTAAACAGAAAAAATTGATTAGTCACAAAATTTTCATTTTCATAATTTTCATATTATTCACGATTTTCAAATAAAACAAAAATTTATCAACTTATATTTTATAGTTTGCCATTATAATCCAGGGAAGGACAAAAATGATAATATTTTAAATCGAGGAAATTAACAGGAAAATGTCTAGAGGTCACAAGGAAATATTTTTTGTTATTATACGCTTATCTATTTTTGTATTTTCGACTTTATGCTTTTCCTCATATTTCTATATAAATAACCTTTTTAAACTTTTGTTACGTGACTTATTTTCGATATTTATCAACAGCGGCCAAGTATCCAGGAAAATTGTCTTGCTTATTGTGCAATTTACTATAATATTGTATATTTTTATTTTCTTTAATATTGTCTAGGAAATTTTGCTGAAAAGATGAAAATTTTGAAAATAAAAAAAATAATAATAATAATGGTGATGACAATGATGTTTGGTAGTTGGAATTTAGTTGTGTCCTGTTTGGTGCTTTTCTTTTTTATATATTTCTTGTTTTAAAGAAGTTCCAAATAAAACTTCTTCCTTGTATTAAAAAAAAAAATGAAAACATTGTCAATTTACAAATAGATTATTATAAAGAAAAATAGTTTTCCTTATTGTTTTTTATGAAAATGAAAATTGTGATAAATGACAGCAGAACTAAAATTATTGAGTTTGTTATGTTAGCAAGGTGTCGTTATAAATGAATTTATAAAAAAATAATGGATTTAACAAATATTTTAATATTTAGTGTATTTTAAAATACATTTTGTAATTTCAGCAATATTTCATTTATTAGGTTATAATTAATATTAACAAAATGGCGGAAATATTATTCATTTGCGTTTTAAAATGGAGGGAAATCCAGTTTTCAGTTTGTATATTTCTAAATTTCTTAAAACTCAGTTCCATTTCTGTGTTCAAAGGCGAGTTTTAAATTTAACTGGTTATGATTACTTGTTCAAAATGGCGGAAATATATTATTCATTGGCGTTTGAAAATGGAGGGAATCCGGTTTTCAGTTTGTGTATTGCTAGATAAAATTGAGTTCCAGTTCTGTGTTAAATGTTAACGATGATTAACGTAAACGTTAACGTGTTAAATGTTAATTTAAATGTTAACGATTTTATTATTTCATACTCATATTTATAAATTTAATAATTTATTATAAATATTTGTATTAAGCTCAATTATTAGGTCGCAATAAGATCATTTTTTAAGAATCCATGAAAATTATATTTTTAAATTAAAAATCTGACAAAAGAAATATTTAAAAAAAAAATGACATTTAATTTTTCTTTGTAAAGGAAAATTGTCATTTATTTAAAAAATTCTTTGTACATTAGTGTTGAATATTTGTCATAATTTGATTTTCTTTTTTAATAAAATATAATTAAGAAATTTCGATAAAAAAGCAAATTTAATTAAATTAAGAATATTAATATAAATTTTATTAATATGTCTAGAACTTTTATAGAATCAATTCTTTTTAAAAATAGATTTTGTCCTTGTATATTGTAAGGTTAAAAATGACAGATTTACAATTAGTGCATTACAATTATTCATGATGACATTAAAATAACCAAATTTAATACAAATTTATCATCATTTCAATTAAAGATCTATAAAATTTACCATACCAAATTTTGAAAATGTTAAAAATCATCTTATTTCAATGCTAAATAATTTCAAAATGAATTTGCATTGGAATTTTAGTTATGTTGTTTCAATTAATATTTAGAAATTAACTTAGCACTCAAATTATATTGAAACTTTTACAAATTCCGCAATAAAAAAAAACTTTTACTAAAAAAAATTTAATCCTTTAAAGAACTAAAGTTTTATACCTTCAAGGACGAAACTTATTTCCACTAAATAAATTTTCCGTTTAAATAAATATATTAGTTTTCTAGATAGAATTATATAAATAAAGATTTTTCTCACGTGGGAAACTAATTAAATTAATAAAAAGTTCACATAAATTATAACGTTCTATAAAATAAAAAAAAATTTACACTTGTAAGGTTGTAACCAATTAAATTAAATTTATAAACTTTTCCTTCTCTTTAACCAGAGAAAATTTATATAGATAATTAATTACAGTTTAAGAAAACTTCCTTTAAACAACCACAAAACTAACTTTATTAAATTTTCCTTAAATGATGCACTAACATTAAAATTGATTTTCTCTGACCAAAAAAAAAAAAAAAAAAACCGACTGACAATTCTATAAATCGAGTTAATTTTGAAAATTAATCTTGGGCTACAATGTATCGATCAATTTCAGTATCGAAGCGTTCAGTAAAGTTCAAATTTGACTTGTTTTGTATGGGGAATCGATTATGTCCACATCGAAAAAAAAGGAATAGAACTAGTTTGGAATGGTTGAACTTGAACCTCAAAGTGTGATGAAACATGGCTGACGAACTTTTTATAAATGATATTAAAAATTATCCGGAATTATATAATAAACAAAATAAAAATTACATGAACATTAGAGAAAAAGACGATAACAAAATTTCAAACTGACAAATTTAATTGATTGCAATTGATTACTATGTGCTTAGTTTACTTAACCAGCCCATTGGCTACTATACGAATCGATTCAAAACTGAACTTATATTCATTGAAGCCCAAGCTTTAATTGAATAATGAGAAAAAGAATTTTATTTTTTTGAAATATTTCATAAAAGCCAAATTGTCGACTTATATACTAAAAAGAAAACTATTACCAATTTTCATTTTTATATGTGGTATAACCACAAATTGTAACAGCAGCAGGACATGCCAAGCAGGACAACTAGAAATAATTTTTCATAAAACGAAAAAAAGGAAAATTTAATAGTGAATAAATATAAGAATAATGATCAATATTTTTTTTTAATATAAAATGTACATTTGTCAATGATTCAATTTTCCAATATTTCAGAAAAGCATATTTTCATATATCCTTAAATTTTTTAAAGTTATACTGTACAATATTACCAAAAATTACTATAAAAAAAATTTGTATGGTCCTTAAAGACAACAAAAAAGTTGTAGGGGTAACTACGCTTTATAAAAAATTACATGATAGTAAGATTTCGGAAAAAGGAAGAAAATTTCAAATCTGTATTTAGAAACTGAAATGTATTTTAAATAAATCGGAAATTTTGATAGGGTCAACCTGAACTTTTAATACCAAATTTCACGATCATCAATAATCAAGTTTTGGTGGTACACACCACATGAAATATTTATTAACTTCATTTTTGTAATAACCAAATTCGAAAATTTTCAATTTTTCCATTACAACTTTCGTTACTCCATAACTCCTCGTATACTATCAAGTGTATCTAAAAAAGAACTTTAAACTGTGAAATGTCTTTGAAAGATGTTGATTTGAACATTGAATTTTAAAATATATATTTTTTTTTTATATCCTTATAATAATTTTTTTTTATTTTTTATTTTTCAATTTATGTTCTTTTCAAGGATATAAAATTATCAACAACAAGACTTCTGTCCTTGTCCAGAGTTAAAGTGAAATTAGGAAGGCGTGTAAAAGAGGTGCAGTATAAAATTGAAGAATAATATCATATATATATATATATAGCATAATATAATATGAGTAGTTTTTATGTTTAGATAGTAAAATATTGACCTTTTTCTGCACGAACAACACATATAAAGTTCGGCAACAAAAATTGTATCTATATAAAGTTTATATTTACCGCTCATGCATTATAATAGAGATACAAAAAATGTTTATAGTAAAATAGTGTTTCTCGACTTCCTGTGTTTTTTAATGCCACTATAATTTTTTTTTTATGGAAAATTCAATCTAGCCATAAATTTAAGAGGAAACTTCTTCTTCGTTTTTATGTCTTCATATAAAAATATTTCAAGGATATCCACAAATTTATCAATAAATATATAAATGTATGTGTCGCTACAGGAAGGATATTTTTGTATGATTCCATTTTTTTTTAAAAATATTTTTTGTAAGATAGATGCTCCCTTAGTGCAGAGTAGCCTATAGAGAAATTTTATATATTGAGAGTTTTTGAAATTGTGAATTTTAAGTTTTATTTAACATTTGATTAGAAAATTTTTCTTCAAAATTTAGAAAAACATTGAAATATGTCTAGATATTTAGACCTACAGGACCGTATCTGCTTTTGTATATATATCTATTTTTGACAAATAAGATTCGTTCCAATTTTAACTCTAAAATGTTAGGTTTCATTTTAGTTTTGGGAGTTATGTCCATTCAAAAAACAAATATTTCAACATTAAATTTTTCAGTATGATTGCAATTCTATTTCAAATTTACAAATTATTTTAGCAAGAAGAAATCTACTACAAATTTGAGTAATTTATAGTTGAATTTAAAATGGCATCTCTGAAATTTCAGTTAAGTTAAGTTATTCCGTAAATTTTTAGTAGCAATTGTAAATAATTGATTATTGAAATTCAAAAGATTGTGTGCAGTTGAAAAATTAAATTTAAAGTAAAAATCAGTCTATTAAATATTTAGAAATTCGACTTATCTGTAAAAAAAGTTAATTTATAAAATATTTAATATTAAATTGCTTAACATTTTCGGTACTATAGTCAAAATTTAAATTACAATTCTAAAATTATTTTATTTATATAATGATACCAATTTTTGGAAGTGCATGAGGAGAGTTAATTGAAGAAAAAAAATATAAATTAAGTTTCTATTAATTGAAATTTATATATTTAACTTGTTTAATTTATAGATTAGACCAGCTGTACGTAATAATTAGTGGATCACTGGACCACCAACGATACTTGGTGGTTTAAGTTTTCTTTGTAAAATAAAATAAAAATCGATTTTCTTTTATTAGTAAAGAAAGATTTATTGGCCATTTATGGTTGGAAATTAAAATATTTATATATTAAAATTAATGCATATAAATTATTTGTGGTATGGATTATTTAATTGTAAGGCTCAGCAGGGCAATAATAATTTTGTAGAATTTAATAGTATATAAAAGAAGAAGTATTAAAGTTGAATTTTGATTTGGTGGAAATCTCGAATAGACACTATAGGAACAAGCGTCTGTTTTCCACACTAGTGCGTGATTCTATTACCTTTTAGTCTTGGGACTAATAAGCAATTTTTTGTAGTTGACTTTTTTTATTGTTAGCCGGTGAATTTAACCGGAGATAATATTTTAGTTTTGTTTTGTCGTAAATATATACTATATCAAAAGGTACCCGTTTGAGTCGTCTTATATTTGTATTTCCTAAGAGTTTAATAGCCTCTTCGTAAACGCATTGTCTAAGTCTGTCTTGATGATTTCTTGCAAGATTATTAATTTCCCTGTGAAAATTATCGTTTCTTATATACCAAGGTGTATCCACAATATTGCTTAGTACTTTTTTCTGGAATCTCTGTTTTATATACTCTGTTTTAAATTATAATAGTACAGCCCTAGAACTAGATACAATATAAAGAATTTATGTATAGAGTAATAATTTGATTTCTGTTGATAATGAAGGATTCTTTTCTACATGCAAAACGTTTTTGTTTATAGTGCATGTTATTTACTTATTTATAGCATCCAAAGTCTTAGAATCCAAAGCTTAGCATCCAAAGCTTAGCATCCAAAGCTTAGCATCCAAAGTCATACCTAAGTATTTAGCAGAATTAAGCTTCAACAATCAACAAATTGTTGTCAGTAAGTAAAATTTAAATAAACAGAATTTTATTTAATATTTTTTTAACATTAATGTGTCCTTAATGAACCCTTAATGAAGAGACCATACATTGAAAACAATTAATAATTATTGATGAATTATTTAATACATATATTTTTCCACTGGGACAATTTCACTTGCTCAATTTAACTTACACATTTTGAGTCTTTTAAGTCAAACGCATTTGACCAGCCTAAATTTAAAATATGGAATTTACATTAAATGGAAATGTAGAAATATGTTCAGTAGAATTGATCAAAGTAGAATTGTTTCCAATTGTGTCCAGTAAAATTGTTGTAAAGTAGAATTGTGCCTAGCGACTGATTCTAGTTTAAATTGTAGAATTATATTTCCTAACCAAAGCAACAAATTGAATCAATTACTTCAGTAATTCTCAAGATTTTCTATTTTCTATTTCTTATCATTCGTTTAAAATAAAATATTAACTAAACTGTTTTGTAGATTTCTTAAACTATTTAAAACCATTACTAAGAATATCTTGTCTACAATACGCAATCTTGAAAAAATGATCATCCTATTTAAATTCTTAAATCTACTCTATATCGAAACGTTTATCCTTTTAAAATGGAAACTGTGATTTTATTCAATTTTATAAAATAATATTATAATATTTTATCAAGATGAAAATGCAACGTAAAAAATATCACTAAAGAAAAATAAAACACTTAAATATTACTTTGTCTCCATTTGTATTTTAGCTTAGGGAATCTTAGTTTTTCACTACGTACTCCGTTCCGTACTAAATTTAGAATATTTTATTCATTTTTCCCAAGCAAAACTAACTAACTAGATAATATTTACTTTAATATAAGTTTTTCAATATTTTTCTTCAAGATGGTTTTTTTTATTCTTCATTTACCTGGCTACTATGAGAGCCACCAGCAGTTAGTATAACAAAAGTTTTTGGTTATTGCTTTCATGTAAAGTAAAGTGCCATATAATTTTTCGTGTCTCTTGCATGGCATTAAATATATATAAATTGTGTGGAATGGAAAATGGAAGAGTTATTGATTTTAATTTATTAAAGAAGAAACTTTAAGGTTATATTCTTTATGGTATTAACATATTTTTTTTTAAAAAAAAAAAAGGTTAACAGAATTTTCCGGTAGTTTTTTGTTTGTGAAAAATGAAAACTTTCCAAAAATTTATGATTCCGAATATTTTGTTTGAAAAATTGCAATTACGTGGTGCTTGTAACTGATCTAAAAGATTTGTGAAGATTACAAGATTTCCTTAGCCAACAAATAAATGTAAAGAAAATTGATTAAAATAAAATAAAAATTATTCATAAATTTAATTTTCTGTACTGAATTATTAACGAAATTATATTTTACAAAAGTAATTAAAAAAACAAATGAAAATGTTGTAAGATTTGAAGAAAATGTTTTAAATTACAAAATATTGAAATCGTAATTTAAAATTTTCTTTTATATAATTTGAATTTATCAATAAAATCGATCCGAAATAAAAAATTTTATACCATAAAACTTAATAATAATTTTTATACCTGGATGGTAAATATAATTTTCTTATATAATATTCCCATATGAATAAATGAAGGAAAACTTTTTAGTAATATAAAATTTTCCATTGCGATTCATTAATTCTAATGAACATTCATTTTAATAAAATATTCTTGTGTGTATTTAAGAAATCTTGTGTGGATGTATTTACGTATGTCAGTGGCATACAACCTTTAGGGCCTTTCGAACCCTTCTAACTGATGTTATTATTCCACGGACTCTATTTTTTGAAAAATCAATTTTATATAACAAAATTTTATGTAGCAACTTTAATATATGACATTAATTTTTTAATACAAATCATATCAAAATCAGGTGAAATTGTAATATGTAATCATGTGTCATATTTTGACATTTAATCTCTATATTTCCACAAAATGTTTTTGCGGAAATATAGAGATACATAACTCACACCCTTATTAAATTTTTGATGTAGCGAATGCAGGCCTGTTTTCGATGTGGTTATCCTTGGTCTGGCGTGTAACTGGAGTTGGGCGCCAGGGTCTCTGCGGTACGTAGAACCGATCGCCTCGAGAGAGACACTTATAAAGTCGTAACAAACTGTATAAAATATTCAATTCCAATACCTTTGTTACTATTACATAACCTCGGAATATTGGGTTCAAATTTGAAGCCTAAAATTCAAGAAAGAAATGTTGTTTTCCAGATGGATTGCACTATATTTAACTAATGACTTTTATACATTAAGAAAATTCTGACAGGATTTTTTAAATATTATGTTTCCATAATATTCCCTGGACATGGAGTGGCGTTAGTGTTGATTGGGACACTTGTCCGCCCGCGCCTCAGACCACAACCATCGTCGACAAAATACTTAATAAATACTAACTCAACACTATCCTTTTTGGATAATATAAAGGTGCAGCGTAGCTGGGACAATCTTTACAACATTTTATGGAACCAGGTTGCAGAACACTGTAGTATGTTAAAATAATTTTCATTAAAATTATTTATATAAGTTCGTAATACATTATGGAAAATTCATTACACGAAATAAAAAAAAATATTTATTTAAAAATTTATTTTATAAGTTACACTCCTTCGTAATAAGGAATTTTGTATGAAACACATTACGATGCTAAACACACACACCAAATATTCTTAATGCATAAAATTTGTCAGTTTATGAAGTAAATTTTTCATAACATTATTCTTTACATAGTTATATATTATGTTTTCATTTAAGTAATACTTGTTACTTGTTACTTTATATAAAATGTGTCTTGGCTGCCAGAAACATTATTCTTTGGTGCAGTAAGTCTTTAAGAGAATGTATAAATTTAAAGAAACAACAAATTAAATGTAAATGAATAAATAATTATACTTTATTATAAATAGTTTTTCTTTTATTTGATTATAATTTAAAGGTTACAGAACACGAGTTGTAAATTTGATATTAATTAAGGATATTTATGGTATTTTAATAATGATTTGAAGCGGTGTCGTTCGTGATATTAATTCCAGGTTCAACTTCAGACTAAAGAATTGATATCAGTCTAAGTTTATTCAGCTTTAAATGAGTACTAATAATAAAAACATGAAATTTTTAATTGTGATTTTTCTTCTTTTCTTCATTTTTCTTGTGATTTTAAGATTGCGTATACCATTCTACTTATAACAAATGGTTTCACTATTAAAATGCCATTAGCTTGTTGCAGTCAAATGTTTCGTCACTATATATAGAAAGTTATGGTTCGGAATTCATATAAAATTAGTAAGTCCAAATTGAGGCATACAATCCATGTGGCTTTCCCAAGTAAAGTTAACAAGGAACATAAAAATTGTAAAATTTCAGAATGATTAGGATAATCGAACTCTTGTGTTACTATAACTATGATGCAGTTAAATAACTTATTTACTTGTGCTAATGAATGACTCGCAACAGTTTTAAAATAGAGAAATTCACAAATTTAATTCTAGGCATTTCCATTTTTGAAATTCATGCTACTGTAATTTTTAAATCTAAAGTCTGAAATATAAACTTTATAAATATATAAGCAGGTCATCGAGAAATTACCAAATCCAATGAAATGTCAGCCAATCTTTTGGTAATTTTGAAATAGCAACTTCGAATCCTTTGAAATTTCTTGGTCACCGAATATTTCATTAATTTTTCTTTCTATCACATTTGTTAATTACGTATTTTATTATTTTTTTAATTGCTATTCCAGGTGATTAATAATCTATTGGTCAGTTCAATATTGCTGTAATCTGAATAACATTGTAATTTATTAATTTTAATTCCATAGTCTCGGATTAGATTTCGTTCGGATATTACTGGCATAACATTTTTGTCCGAAACATTGATCTATATTGCTGGCAATCACTTGGCATCAAAAAGGCAAAAAAATCCTTCATCGTTTAATGTCCTCATTTTGCAAAATGTACAATGTTACAACAATTTTTCCTTTTACTATTCCGGTTATACCCACATGAGACTTTCTATTCTTTCGATTCTCTTACAGTTTGTATTTTTTCATCAAAGGATCACAAAGGATTCTCCTGTTAACCTTAATATATATGCGTTTATTTATTTACCATATCGTAGAAAAGTTAATTTTACTCATTTATCTTAATTTTTTGTTGTTGTTTCTTGTGATGGAATATTTTATCCACAATGAAGAAAAATTTACGTATATTTATTTGGGTTTTTGGTTTTTTTGTTGCTAGCGGTTGGTTTTTTTTTATAATAATTGGTACACAAAACATAGAACCATCTCATCACATTCAACTTAAAATATAATTTTTCATATTTCAGAATTTCTGTTTTTTTTGTTGTTGTTATATTTGTTTCAGTAAAATGTATGCAAATTTTTTTTTTGTCATGTCATCTTTTGGTTATCAAGACTTAATGTGCCAAAGCGAAAAAAAGTTTTCCCTCTGTTTATTTATATCGGATTGTTATGCTTTCCCTCTAGAGATTTGCTTGTTTTTTTATTTGTTACACCAAGTCAAGCCTACGCAAGAAATTCTCCAAAATAAAATAGATGACAAAATTCATTTTCGGTGTTTTTTTTTTTTTAAAAAAAAAAAACTTTCTAAAACTTTTTTTTTCGAAACCAAAAAAAAAACGGATCAGGACGACCGACCAACAGATAAGATTTAGAAAATAAATTTTTGTATATGTTCATTTTCCAATGGAATATAGAATCAACATAAATTTAGGGAATGAGCGATGTTACTACCGCGATGATAGTAGGATGTGGAACAAAAAGTTTGGTTATCTTGGTGTAAGGAAATTTAAAAGGATCTTAAAAGTCACTAACAATAACAACAACTAATAACAAAGATAAGATATTATTTTTGAATCATTAGAGGACATATAAATAAAAAAAAAAAAGTTTCTAAAGTGATGTATTGTGTAAAAGCTGTTTTTTTTTGTTGCTGTTACTCCTGTTGTTGTTCGGCTCTGAAACAAAATAAATTACATTTGTATAATAATATCCTTTTTTGTTTGTTTTGTTGTGTTCATGATGACTACATTAAGATATAAAGTCCTTAACAAAAAGTTTTGTGTTGAGGAAAAAACAAAAATTGAAATTGGTATATATTAGAGAATGGAGACGGACTAAGTAATTTTTGGGAACCTTACAGTTAACAGACTTTTATAATAGTA